>JAHLJT010003729.1:0-25598 GCA_031308135.1 Acheta domesticus | reverse complement strand
TGTTTGCGACAACATTTTCGATTTCGGCAGAGACTGTTCCGGAACATTGGCCAATTGGAATTGATTTGACTGCAATGCACACGAGACCGAAAGATAATTTTGGACGGTTAACTCTTTGCTAGAGTTGTATGAAAATTTCCACAACAAGAGTTCCCAAAACTGCATATGCAAGCAGCGAAAGTAATTTCTATGTTTGGATCCACGTATGTATGTGAGAGCTTCTTTTCTGTTATGCAGTTAACCAAATCGAAGTTTCGAGGATGAGCGACGAGAGTCTTCGCAATTCCTTGCGTTTGATGACGACAAGGAATGTTGTGCCCCGCATCGAGCGTTTTGTAAACAATAAAAATAAAATTGTTACTATGAAATTGCTTTGTTTGCTTTAACTAAACCTACTTATCCAGAAATCCCGTTTTCCTCAATTATGTTTCAAACTAGAAAATAAAAAAGAAACTTATTCCGTGGAATAAATTAAATTAAAATCCCCATTGATTTTACATGAACTGACATGTAAAACATTGTCGCATTTCATCCGATTGAAACGATCCAGTAAATGACTGTCGCTCGGCGAGGAAAGTGCGCGGTAGGGCTGAGTAACTGGCAGTCGGGGACGGCCGTCGGGCTGTGGCGGAAACAGCCGAACTGAAGCGCGCTTCGTCGTCAGTCGGAGCGAACTTGGTGCTCCGGAGCACGGGCGGAGCGGAAATCGTGACAGGCCTGGTCGGTGGTGTTGCCTGGGGCCCGCGCGCGGCTCCGGCCAAGCGCGCGCGGTCAAATATTATTGTAGTATCATAAATCTTTTGTACATTCACCCTCCGTGTTTACTTCAACCATAGAGTAAAGATGTATACCTCCTCAGTTTATATTTCAACGCATTTCCGAGTTCGGTGGAAAAACAGACGGCAAAACATTCATGGCGATGCTGTATTATGGGCGACCAGAAAACAAAGGCGTGACAATCGCATCATGTGCTCCTGACTGTGTGATTATGTGACCCCATGCTTCTAAATGTGTCACATACAGAAAACATATGTAATAAAAGAAAATAATAAATAAACAAAAAATGTAACAAAAATAAATATATAAACAAAAAAATTTAAAAACACAACAAAAAACAATATTTTTAACTTCGTCAGCGCCGGTCCAAAGACCGGGTCTAAAAGAAGGACGGAAAGTGTGTTGTTTTTGATAACAATTGAGAGCGCGCGCAAAAGAAGACCGTCACGAAAAAGTATTCAGCACACGGCGCGGGCGGCGGCGAAGACTCAGCACTGCGCGGCGGCGAGCGCACCTAATGCATAGCAGTGAAAGGGTTAAAAAGAGGCAAAATGACGTCAGAGAACATTGAAGTTGATAGCACACTGTGATTCAAGATCTTGAGCCAGGTAAAACTTACAAATATCTGGGCATTGAAGAATGTGAGACCATCTCGAACGACACAATGAAAGAGAGAATTCGCAGGGAGTATTATAGAAGAGTGAGACTGGTCCTGCAGTCCGCTCTGAACTCCAGGAATAAAATATCAGCAATAGGTAGTTTGGCGGTGCCTGTAGCCGAATACAGTTTCGGACTAGTGGACTGGACTGAGCAAGAAATTCGCATCATGGATCGAAAAACCAGAAAACTGCTAACAATGCATCATGTTGCCCACCCTCGAGCTGATGTACATAGACTTTATGTGTCACGTAAGGAAGGAGGAAGAGGCCTCAGACAAATTGAGGCCTCCTGGCACAACGCAATAGTCGGGATGGGAAAGTATGTAGTCAGCCATCAAGATGACCCTCTAATGAGGCAGGTCATGAAATCTGACCGAAGAATGGGAAACAGAGGCATTGTTAGTGTAGCAAGAAGCATTGCGAAGAGAACTATGCAAGACACGTCAGAATGACAGAGACACTGAACTTCTGATGCTACTAAACATGAAATGTGAGACACAAAAATGTTAAAGAAATCGTGGAGAGACAGAACCACTCTGGAGAATATTCAAACTCTACAATATATAGCTACACACCCTGTCGTGTCTTTTTAAGTATTCGGTCTTTGCTAGGATTGGACAAGCTGAGACAATATGATCAATGGTTTCTACTTGCTCCTGGCAAATGCGGCATTTATCATCTTGGGAAATTTTGAGAACCGCTTTATCATAATGTCGTGTTCTCAAGGCCTGATCTTGGGCAGCTATTACAAGTGCTTCCGATTCTGGCTTCATTCTTCCCCTTTTAAGCCACATAAATGATTGATCTTTATTGATCTGCACCTTGTCCATTCTTTTTAGATATTGTCCGTGGAGTGGTTTGTCTCTCCACGATTTCTTTAACATTTTTTGTGTCTCACATTTCATGTTTAGCAGCATCAGAAGTTCAGTGTCTGTGTTATTCGACGTGTCTTGCAGTTTTCTTCGCAATGCTTCTTGCTACACTAACAATGCCTCTGTTTCCCATTCTTCGGTCAGATTTCATGACCTGCCTCATTAGAGGGTCATCTTGATGGCTGACTACATACTTTCCCATCCCGACTATTGCGTTGTGCCAGGAGGCCTCAATTTGTCTGAGGCCTCTTCCTCCTTCCTTACGTGACACATAAAGTCTATGTACATGAAAAGGCAAGGCGCCTTTTCACCCGTCTGCCTGAGGCCGCCGCCAGCTGGAGTGCCTCCCCGCCAGGGACGTCACCAAAAACATGGTAATATTAACCTTGTTACCGCGATAATGCGGAAGGACTTCCAATGATAGAGGAGCTAATCAAAGGGGGAGGTACAGATGCCATCAGCGCCGGCATCAATTAAAGCGGCTTAGCTTAATTGCAATTTACTTTATATTATAATTATGCCAGTGAAAATATAGAATAAAAGGTCATTCAACCGCAAGGAATTTTTGTAAATCCTATGTACAGTCGATGACACAAATTCTGGGCGATACCCTATGCGGCCAAATCTGGCCTTTCCACAGCTTGGACAACCACGTCTGGGCACTTGACCAATCCGGAGCCTAGGCAAAGCGGCTCTTATCATTGGCTTTTGCGCCAAGATTCAGACACTTCCCCCTTCCTCCCCTTGAAGATTTTCCTCCTCGTTATCTCAAAGGGGCGGAGCAATTTTTGAGGTGATTGACGTCGGCGTCGCTGCTTCGCTATCGGGGAGGGGAGCAGGTAAGTTAACGCAGGCGAAACGGACGCTGACGACCCACGCGCCAGCCGGTCATGGGGCAAGAGCAATGGCATTTTATCGAATTCTTTATACATAAATGGCAAATGCGAATATACATAGCAAATGTTAATTTTTTATTTGTGGAAATCTTCACTCAAGTTAAATATTTTATAACTATTTTTGAATAACCACCTGTTAAAAGAAGAATAAATTAAATTAGAAGAAAAAATAAAGTCTTAAAATGTTACGATTCGATGTAATTTTCTTAAAACGAGCTATTAAGAAAGTAACAAAAACGTCTTTGAATAAACTTGAAAGATACTGAGTTTGTAGCTAAGAAATTTCAATGCCGTTACAATTTTCCAGTTAAAATGTTTAAATGGAACACAGGTGTTCTCAAAGGTACTATTTTCACAACTTATATTATGTTTTAGTGTGACCTCCATAAACAGTGTCTGGAGTATTATGTTCGATTGGAGGAGCTCCATCACAATCCAAAGAAACTCCAGGAAACTCACTTTACCACAGTTATCGATATTCAAGTAAGGCACCGTTTTATTCACAGGAATCACACGGTCCTTGTTTTCTATTGTTTTGTGAAATAATTTTTGCCTTTGTAAGGTATACGCATGAGGAATATTTTCTGCCTAGAAGAGGAATCCCAATACAATAATGTGCATCAAACATCATAATTCATTTGATTTTAGATAGACACCTACAACATCAGTGTTTTCATGAACTCGCAAGACTCCAAATCCGAACAATTGATCTATTTTATTTACTATTTACACAAAATTCAACTTCATAGTTTCTTAAAATAAACGAAACGTGAATTGTGCTTAATCACCTTAACAATTGCGTAGTGCAACATTATTGGCAAAATTGCCAGAAAAGATATGACAAATACATAGATTGATTTTAAATCATATGATGATTATGATTAGGGTTTAAAGGCGCTTCAACATGTCATTGGAGCTCGTGCCAATCAGTAAAATAATTTTTATTTATTATAAATTGAGTAAAAATATAGTAAAGTCTGACTAATTATGAAATGAAATAACTGATAAAGAGAATGTTTCATGAACAATAAAAAATCAGTTCATAGAAGGCATTTTAAAAATCACCCTCATCTCTCGCGATGTCTTCTCCGAATACCGCTTAAATTATTGCAGTGCACGAGAGCATTCTATAGGTAAGGTCTGTTCATTTCTTGCAAGTGCGGAGTGGGCAAACGCGATAAGATGTCCTTGTAAGAAGGGGCAGTGCTCGATCCGAAGGTGAATGAAAATTACTTCCTCGCGCCTTGAGCCACGCATGACGACCAGGTTTTTATGGGGTTCTTGATCCTTGTGAGTTTGAAATAAGAATTCGGTCACTCTTTTTGCCATGCACGATATAACCTTTTAATGTTAATGATAAGAGTAACTTATTCATTTTACTCTATTAATGTTACTGTGTTTTTTAAAAAAATCATCTGTTAAAAAATCAGTGGTGCTTAGATATAGTACAAACTTCCTCGTACTATCTGTGAGTGTTATAATTGTAACTCACATAATATACTAATATTAAGGGGATAATATTAGGGTTAGCAATTTTCAGCTTTCATGATTTTTCGGGAGAGGTTGAGATCAATTCCACGATTTATTATAATTTTTAACGATTTTAACGACGCGAACGCATGGCAGTACTGCCGGTAAGCTTGAACGTCAGTGTGCCTTATTCGCCACAGTGTAAACAAAGTTTTGTTTCTGAGTGCTACACATGTCGAGTTGCAGCTGAAGCACACAGAATTCATGTTGAGATTTACCGTGAACATGCGACATGCAGAGATTGGTTTCGACGCTTCAAAAATAACGCTTTTGATCTTTGAGATAAAGAACATACTGGCGCACCGAAAACTTTAAAGACAAAGAGTTGGAGGCATTACTTAATGAAGACGCATGTCAAACGCTAGCTGACATCGCAAACCTGTTTGAAAGCATTAGGAATGATCCAGAAGCAAGGGACATTGGGTGCCGAATGAGTTTAAGTCGAGAGATGTCGAACGGCGTTACCTCACGTGTGAAATGCTACTTCAACAGCAGAGAAGAAAAGATTTTTTGCATCGTATCGTGACTGGCGATGAAAAGTGGATACAGTAAGCCTAAGGGTAAAAGATCGCGGGGTAAGACGGCCACGCATCGACATCTTGCGCAAAGCCAAATATCCACTGATTTGAAGCTTCTCCTCCTGCATTTGAGGGGGATCAGCTGGGTGCAATTTATTACGAGTTTCTCAAACCAAACGAAACTATCACGGAATATCTCTATCGACTGCACTTGATGCGCTTGAGCCGACCTCTAAAGAAAAAAACGACCACTTTACGAGCAGAGATAACACAAGGTGACTTTGTTACACGACAACTCTCGGCTACATGGTGCGACACCGGTGAAAACCTACTTGAAAACATTTAAATGGGAAGCCCTGCCCCACCCGCTGTATTCACCAGACATCGCCCCTTCAGATTATCACCTATTCTGTTCAATGGCACATGGTCTAGCGCAGCAGCTCTTCCATTCGTATGAAGATTCCAAAAAACGGGTTGATTCTTGGATAGTCCCAAAAGACATCGTTTTTGCAATGCGGAATTCTTCTGTTGTCAGAAAATTGGGCAAAAGTAGTAGCTAGTGATGGGCTATACTTTGAGTGGTATATTGTATACCACATACTATAATTATTTTTTTTATTACGCCAGAGCGTCAAAGATTGAAACTGGTCACAAATGACCAACCATCAATTTACATATATTCTTAAATCTAAGTTAAAATATTATTTACATGTTCACTCAATAGTGTAGTATGTATTTAATTTACAATATAAAAATAAATTTATTGTCAATATTAACTTAATTCAAAGGGCTTGGTCCTCTTTAGTCTCCTCCGCTGGTTATGGTTATCCAACAGTTGAATGGCTTCTAAGTTAACATGTTCATGCAGTCTCATTTCATGTTTGGCAGCGAATCTTCTAATTTCACTTGACACATAGGGAACTCCAAGATCACGATGTAGATCCCTATTTCTAATGTACCACGGGGCATTTACAATGTTTCGCAGTACTTTGTTTTGGAAGGTTTGTATTGATTTCATATTGCTTTCCTTGATGCATCCCCAGAGTTGGACACCATAGAGCCAAATCGGTTTCAAGATTTGGTTGTAGATTAAGATTTTGTTGTGTATGGACAGTTGAGAAGCACGTCCCAAAAGCCAGTACAATTGTCTATATTTAAGATTTAATTCATTCCTTTTCTTTTTCACGTGTTCCTTCCATTGCAGTTTAATATCTAATGTCATGCCTAAGTATTTAGCAGTGTTTGCGTAAGGTACTTTAAGGCCATTTAACATGAGAGAAGGGGTGCTTACAATTCTCTTGTTTGTAAAAGTTATGTGCACTGATTTTGACTCATTTAATTTGATCTTCCAAATTTTTGTCCAAGAGTGTATTTGATTACAAGCATTTTGTAATATGCCTATGGCCTCCTGCACGTCTGGGTGCGTAACCATCAGGGCTGTGTCATCAGCAAAGGTCGCCACAATTACGTTTTCGTTTTGTGGGATATTACTGGTATACAATGAGTAGAGAACGGGCCCCAAAATACTTCCTTGTGGCACTCCTGCTCTTATCTCTTTTAGCTCTGAGTATTCTTATTCTACTCTGACCCAAAAGAGTCTCTCAGATATGTAGGATTTTAACAGTGTTACATACTGTGTGGGTAATTGCTTATTAGTTTAAAAATCAACCCCTGATGCCAGACCTTATCAAACGCCTGGGCTACATCAAGACAGATAGCTGAACAGACCAGTTTTTCTTCTAATGTTTCCTCTATTGTATTGATGATTCTATGGACTTGGTCTATTGTAGAGTGTTTCTGTCTGAATCCGAACTGATGGTTTGGGATCAATATTTTTCTTTCAATTATTGGTTTTAACCTTTTAACAGCAACTTCTCAAAGACTTTTGAAATGATGGGCAGCAAAGATATTGGCCTATAAGACGTGCTATACTATAAGCTTTATACTATAAAAATAAAGCTTTATTTTTCACACAAAAAACAGCGATAACTTATTCAAACACCTTATAATTTATTGAAAATATGTCTGGTCAGTATTATTGGCAATGAAATTATAGAGTTTGATTGAATTGGAAGTGATTGTTTAGATATTTTTGGGTTTAATAAACTAAATGTAGCTGAATATTGCGCTACAAAAAGTAAAACATTCCGAAATTTCATCTACGAAATATCATCTTAGAAAGTAAAACATTCTAAATTTCATCTAAGTCTTCACAGACCCGATTTATTTGAACAGAGTACTACAATCACTTTCATTAATCGTCAATCATGTAACATTGAGTTTCCTATGTGTATATTGGCGTATATACTGATATATTTGTGTATATTACATTATATTATATCATATTACAGTATCAGTACAATATAACACTGCAACTGCATCCTGAGGGGCAGACATTTGGCAGTATTTGGTGTTCAAAGAGACTGGCAAATTTGAAACGCATTTTTGGAGATGTTGATATTACGAGGCATTCTAAACTAGTAAAACGCGAAAGAACTAATTATCAGAAACAATTTCACAATTGTGAGTTTGAACTTGCAATTATCGTCGGACGAAGGTTGAAGATGTCTTGTGTAAAGCAGAAACCTTGCCTGTAACCTACTCTGTTGTCAGTGAACAGAGCATTAATTTATTTTTACTATCTTGTATACTTATACGTATATACGGAATGATATACGTAGTACAAGATATATTACTTGTATGCTTGTCTATAGAAAGTTATATAAAGCTATGGAATTAGGTTTTGAAATTTCAACGGAAATGCACGTTCATGGGTCTTCTTTTATAAAAAAAAAGAGTTGTTTTTTCAAATGTCCGACCGTCTGTCCGCGTGTCTTGTCTGTCTGTCAATGAACAACACTAGCACCTAAACCATTCGTAGGTTACGTATGATTTTTGCCAAAATGAACATTCCTTGATCGATCTGACCAAAATCGAGAACCTACAATTTTAAAAAAAATTATTTTAATTTCGGGTGCTTCATTAAAAAACTTCCGGACATTTTCAAGTTTTCTCAAAAATGGCTCCACAGTTTTTCTTAGTAATTCTTCTAAGAATACAGTGAAATAACCTGATGAAAATGGCATAGATCTATTTCCATGGTTATCTCTCAATTTTCGAAAATTATCAAAGATTGAATTCTTTCGGCGTGTACCTACAAAGTGGAAGATGGAGTTTTCTAGATGAAATTAGTACTTCACAAAGAGTACTTAATAACTATTATGTAATACTTCCTTTGAAGTTATTTGAAGCACTTACACTCATAAATATAATAATCTTTACAAATTGCTGGTAATGTGCATATTAAAGATGTGAGAGATCTTAAAAAAAACATTTATATAATTTTTGAAAAAACAAATAAATAACTCAAAATAAACTTTACTGCATATTAAAGAGTGTAACTAGCACTATCCGTTACAAACGTTTCAAGAAAAAAATTGCAGCCATATGTGAGAGAAAAGCGTTTGAGCGTTTGTGGAAAAGCGGAATTTTAAGCTACTTTTACAGAAAACGGTTTTGTTTTCGAGAAACTTTACTTGACATTATTTAAAGCACTTAAACTTGTAAATATAATGATATAAACAAATCGCCAATAATGTAAATATTAACGACCTGAGAAACAAGTCAAAAAATTACATTTTTGCAATTTTTCAAAAAACAATAAAATAGAGCGATATGGAGTTTATGTCATCTTATAGGGTACATTTAGCTCAATCCCTACCAAAAGTTTAAAGAAAAAAGTTGGAGCCGTTTTTTGAGAAAATCATGTTTTTAAATTTCTTTTAAAATTGCACATATTGCACGCAATATTGCGCGAAAACTACTAAATTTTTCAAAAAAGTGTACATGACCTTAAGGAAAGAACTCGCTATGAAGAACAAATTTTATTTGAATGAAAAATGTCTATCTTCAATTTTGTATTTGGAGGAAGACGCCGAATAAAATTCAAACTTGTGCAATATTCGAAAATTCAGAGTTATCCGTGAAAATCGGACCTATGCCACCTTAATAAGTGTATTTTACTCTATTCATACAAGAAATTTAAGGAAAAAAATTGGAGCCGTTTTTGAGAAAATTTTGAAAATCCCCGGGGGGCTTCATATAAAGTACCCCCAAATTTTGAAGAATCGTTTTCAAAATCTCAAAGCTTTGACTAGAATCAGATCGACCGGGGAATATCCATTTTAGAAGAAATCGTATGTATGGTTTGGGCGCTAGCAGTGTTCACAGACGGACGACGGACGGACGGACGGACGGACGACGGACGACTCTTATTTAGCAACTGGTTTTATCCACTTTTTCGTTCTCACGGCCCGGGAATGAATTTTTTTCTGCCAAAAACTCGCCATTTTTTCGCGCAGCATTACATATTTTTCCCTATACTACGTATATCACTCCGTGTGTACGTACGTATAATGGAAAGTAAAAATCATTAATAACAAGGAATCGGAAAGTAAACGATCGTAGTGGTATAACCCCCAAAAAAGGCCTATGAAAGTGAAAATAAGGGGAAGTGAATGATCTTGTGAACGAGTAGTTGATTAACGTTCATACAAAAAACTTTCCAAGTTTTGTGTTGCAAGTATGATAAAATGGTTTCTTCTCGCAAAAGAAGGGAATGTTTAGAAGATTATCGACGTTGTTATTTGGAATTGTTTTTGATTCCTCATCAACAAAAAAAAACTGGCGAGGTTTTGCCAGATTCGATCGCGCGTTCCTCCGTTCACAATTCACTCGTCTAAGCCGTTACCCTAAGACGTATTCGTTCTTTGTAACGGGTTTATTTATGGGACGAATTGTATCTGAAAATTTATTGAACTTTTGCATTTGTGAAATTTAAAATATTAAATAAATTACTCTTATGTGACAATAAGAATGCAGTTCAATTTACGTGACTCTATAGAATAATACAGTCTACTTATAAATATTTCAGTTCAGCGTTATATTTTAATTCTCGCTGGCAGTCGCTTGGCTCTCAGACTCGCAGAGCTGAGGCGTTATCTTTACCTGCCCTACGGGGCAAGGTGAGATGAGGAGAGGTGATAACTAAAATTCCCTGACGAGTTTCGACACTCAAAAGTTCAGAATTCACTTGCAGCAAGAAATAACTAGAAATCTATGTAATATTTATCGCCTTCAAGAAAAAAAACACCTACAGTCACTCAATTTATTCTCCAACTGTTTACCCCTTATAATCTAATAAAAAATATCTCTTATTTTCTCGCATTATTGGTAATGGACAATTAATACATTACATTTTCCCCCTAATAGCACTTCATCCTTCTCTTAAAACTCTTAACGAGACGACGAACGAGAGACTGTAGAAAATCATACCTTAAATTATTGAAAATCAAAAGTTTTCATAAAAATCTCACTTCTACAGCTAGTTTGCATTTTTTGTGCTCCATACGTACAAACGTTTACAGGGAATGAAAAAACGTACCCCAGTCAGAATTTGAACTAGAGCCCTCAGGCTCTACCACAAGCAAACGCTCTACCACTTCGGCTAGGAGACGGCTCTTCAAAATTTCACTAATGCAGTATTTTGCATATTAGGATGTCGTTGACAATAGAAAATTGTGTTGAAAAAATTCAGAAACTATTCGAAACTGAAACTTAATTGTGAATTAAATTTATTTTAAAATCTAATATTGTAGAAAAGATTGGATTAGAATATAAATCTCAAGCTTCAATATTGAAGACATTTTGGGGGGTATTTTATATCAAGCTCATTAGACATTTTTTAAAATTTCAAAAAATGGCACGAAATTTTGTATTAAGTTTTGACTTTGGCTAGAGTAAATTCGTTTAAGAAAATGATGCAGGTCGAATTTTCGTTGAAATGCCTGATATTTAAAAAATTGAAGAAATTCTTCATACCACTACAATTATAAAGATTTGTTTAAAAATGAAATCTGTTCATCATAGTGATTTTATAATTAATAGTAAATAATCTTATTGTTGTCGGTCGTGGTTATTGTATGATGTAAATAATATCCTTATGAAAAGAAATAATATATTTAAGGAAGGTAATAAATTTAACTTAGAACTAACAAACACACTTCTTTACTTTAAGAAGTTTTTATCACTTATCATGGTTTTCAGTGCTTTCGTACATAAAAAGAAGAATAAAAATAACGTTTCGCGCCATTTCTGAGAAAGCAAGTATTTAAAATTTATATTGCCCGTCAAATGCAAAATTACTGAAAAACTATTCATTTTTTTCAAAAAACTAAACATGACTTGCTTTGAAGATCTGTTTAACAGATTTCACTAAGAAAAACACTTATGTTCATAATTCTACTTGTAGAAAGACACTGAAAAAAAATTGAATTTCTCCAATTTTTTTAAAAATCAAGAAATTTATCGAAAATTTGATCTGCATCATTCTCTTAAGCGACCTTTACGCTAGCTGAAGTCAAAATTTAATCAACAATTTTGTTGCCATTTTTTGAAAATTTTTAAAATGTTCCAGGTGCCAGGCTCCAGGTTCTATATAAAGTACATACCAACATTGAAATATCGGTTACAAATTCAACGGACCGCCACAACATCCAGCTAGAATGGGGAATATCAATTTTGGAGAAAGTCGCCTGATCCGTTTAGGTACAAGCGTTGTGTACAGACGGGCAGACAGGCGTTTTTACGTCAGTCAAGTTTTGGGTATCAAGAATCCACAAAACATGGATTCTGGCGACATGTGTTAGATAATTTTTTTCTAGATTTAGCAACACTCTGGATTTATCCTCTTCTTCTTTACCAGGGTACGGCAATTAAATGTTTTTCTGTTGAAAAGTCCCGTTTTCCCCCAGGATTACGATACTTTCTCTATACCACTTTAGCAGTAGCGATAGTGTAAGAGTAATGACATTTTTTCAATTTATGTGAATGAACACAGCAAATTGCAATTGATTGTTTGATTGATTGATTAAGTTTTTAAGGAGCGTTAACTAAAATGTTAATTAGTGCCATAAGTGAGGTCCATGGTATATCTTGAGAGGTGGCGGTGTTTTGCCTTTGCTGCAGCCGTAGATCCGGCGCCCACCTACACTTCGACATGCAGAGATTCCCTACACACGTATCTCCCCCACCGTAGCAACACCCCCAGTCGCGACAAGATCCAAGACTCCGACTGGTCTCTCGTCATGAGTGATAGAGTTGTGCTTGTAAGTTTGTGTGTGTGTGTGTGTGGCAAGAAAGAAAAAGGAAAGATTACATACGGTCCATTATCCTTTTGTTAAGTTAATGTCTGTTTTTTTTCTGGTATTATTCGGAGAAAGCAGGGAAATATACTGCATCAAAGGAGGCGATAACTGGAATTCTCCTCCAAACAGTAGCTAAATTCTACCCAGACATATAACTAAACTCAAACATCCACCACAGTTGCGATTAGACCCTTAGGTCTTCATGTCAACAAAGCTGCATGGACAACAAATGATGTCACTGGGCTATCGCAGCCGGTGGAAAGTGCTGTTAAAAACAAAGTCTCATTTCCATTATCTATTCTTAATTTTCCAATATTACAAATATTAATTGACAGTATTTGTGTAGTAATGATGTCTGTGAATGTCTAACGTTATACACTGCGTTAGCCGAATAATAAGAGACATCGCGATAATCTCCGCTTCCTGATATTGCGAATTCCAATGGAGTTGGTAGATAATTTTCTTCTATGATGTGATTTAAGTATCAATTTATCGAATTCATTCTGATTAATAAATATCGTTGGAAGGCCAATAAAACGAGCCATTTTTGCCCGCAATAGGACAACCAGAAGCCTCTGATCTCTACCATTTGACAGAGACATACGGTAGAGGACAGACGAGAACGTTGTATAGAGGAAGTAATATGGTGATTCATTGATATCGATTAATTGATTAGTGCTTCCGGGCACGTTAACGGCTTAAGTAATTAGTCCCGTAAGTGTAGTGCATGTGTTCCCCCCTGAGGGATGTTCATCTTTCACCGCTGGATGGTGAGACCCGGCACCGAACTACCTCTCGGCTAGTGGTGTTTTCCCCAACCAGATACCTCCCAGCAACGGCGCGGCGTCAGAGCCGGGACCAGCTCTAAGCTCCCGACCGGTCTCCTGGCACGTCTGTCAGTGTATTACATGTAAATGTGATGTGTGTAAGTAAAGGGTGACGACAGAACAAGGAAAGGGAATGGAAGATCGCGCGTGGACCGTACTGCTTCGATATTCGTGTGTTTTGGATCCGAAAAAACACGCAAAACTACCCATAAGAGCAGCCGACCGCTGGAATTCCCCTCCACACAGCGAATGAACTCGTCCTAGCTATCTAGCTAAAGTCGATGATCCTGCCACGGTCGGGGCTCGAACCTAGGACCTTCCGATCAGCGGCACTGCAGTGCACTGATATCATCTTGACGAAAATACATAACCGAACTAGTTGAGAGTCTAATTTGATTCTGATAAAATAATTTTTGGGAGTACATCATAAAATGCATGTAGGGTAACTTTAATATTTATATGGGGTTATGTATAATTGTATTCTAGTGTTAAATTAAAGTATATATTCAAGATTATAATTCTATCTTTAGATACAAGTTGAGAATTTTCACTTTGTAGATATCCTTTCAGAAACGTGGCAGATTGATATTATAAATGTGGGAAAGTGATTAATCTTGTGAACGAACTGTTCATAAACGTACGTACAAAAAATCCTCAGTATTGTGATAAAGTTCAATCAATCTGCTTATGAAATTGCTTATACTATTTTAGTTAAATAATTCAATCTAACTACTCTTGCTGAAGAGAAGAGTCTTTGCTGAACAATTGTTCTTATTTAAAAGTAGTTAATGGTCTATCAGATAGCAGTGAATTGCTGTCACAATTGTCATTTAATGCACGAGTATCAAATTTAAGAGGACGAGAATTATTATATTTCAATAAACCAAATACAACATCTCACAAATATTAACCACTCTTGAGAATGTCTTCAAAATTCAATGAATTCAGTAGAGTGTGGGATTTAGAATTTAGTTTTTCTTTGCTAAAATATAAACAGAATTTAAATAAAATATTGAATGATCACTGAATGTGGATTTATTGTGTTAAGTATTGCTCGCTATTATGTTCCGATTATTCTGAAGATGCGTTTACCATTTTTGTAATATTGTCATTTTTTATACTAATTTCTGTTCCTTTTTTGTAATGACTGTTTTGTAGACATGTTTCGATTTTTGTTTATCTTATTGGTGTGTTATGTTTTATAAGTTTTGCTAAAAGATTTATTCTTGTAACTTCTGTAATTTAGTTTTGTTTTTTCATTTGAAACTGTTTTTTATTATTTTGTATATTTTGTATATTTTTCCTAGTAATGCCTACTGTAATTGAGGCTTTGCCCTGTTGTGGGTTATTAATAAATAATAAATAAATAAATAAAATTGTTTCTTCTCGCAAAAGAAGAGAATGTCTACAAGATTCTCGACATCGTCTTTTGGAATTTATTTTCATTGCTCGTCAAGTAAAAAAAATGCCAGGGTTTTACCGGATTTGAACACGCAATCCTCTATTCTCCCGTCTCGAGTCCAGGCTATTGCGCCACTAACACAGACATATGCAGTTCCGCGAACTGATGCAGTTTAGAATCATACGCATTCGTGTCTTTACATTCATTGATTTTCCCTATTTCTGTAACTTAAAATATTAAATAAATTACCTCTGAAAGACATTAAGAATGCAGAGCAATCTACGCAATCCTATGAAATAGTTAATTCTAGTTATAAATGTATCGGGGTTCAACGTAATAGAATTGTCGCTAGCAAGCACTTTGTTCCTAGGGTTGCGCTCAGGTCTTATCACCTTTCGCCTCTGTCCAAGGTGAGATTGGTAGACGTGATAAGGTTGAAGTAAATGTAGTAGACAAGTTTCGACAGCGTCCGAAATTCAGGAAAGAATTAAGAAATTATGTAGTTTGCAGCAAGTAACCACAGAATCTAAAAATCATATATCGACTTCAAGAAAAACACCTATCATCACGCAGTTATTTCACCTACACACATTCAAATAAAAAAGCTCTTAGTTTCTCGTATTATTGGTGATGGTTGATTAATATATTCAAATTTTACACTATTAACACTTCATCCTTATCATTAAACTCTTAATCAATCGATGACCGAGAGATTCGAAAAAAATATATACCTTAAATGTTTTAAATCGAAAAATTTAACTAAGAATCCCACGTCAACAATTAATTTCGAAGTATTGTGCTCCACACGTACAACATTTCAAAAATAAAAAAGAGGCCACGAGTAGGCCAGAACTTCAACTCGAGTCCTCTGGTTTTCGAATCAATTACCCTACCAACTGAGTTAGCTCTTCCATACTCACTTTGGCACTATTTTGCAAGTTAGGAGGTTGGTGACACCATACTATTCTCTCTATAAATTGCAAAAGCTACTCGTGTTTGGAAAACAAACTTGTAAATTAAATTTATTTCAAAATTCAATTTTGAATCAGATTGCATTAAGAAATACATCTATAGCTTGTGAATTGAAGAGATTCGGGTTCGAAGAACATTTCATTGTCACCATATAACTCAAAATTATGGGAAAACTACTAAAGTTTGAAGAAACTAACATTAAAGATATAATATTGAAGAATATATTGCATTAAGAAAGAAATCTTAATGTGTCATTAATAGTGTAGTTAATAGTGTAGTTGTGGGAGGATATGGAAATTTTTAATCTTTTGAATGGTCGAAATCCCAAAGGTTTTATTGAAAATCGGACCTTCTGCCATAAGGTGAAGCGAAGTTCTACTCGCGGAAACAGTTAATAAAAACTATGGCGTAGGCAAGAAAATCTCATTTTTACTTTCCCGTATACATACGTATATACGGAGTAATACACGTAGTATAGGAAAAGTTATGTAATGCTGCGCGATAAAATGGCGGATTTTAGGCAGAAAACATTCATGGCCGGGGCCTGATAACGAACTAGTGGTGCTACAGAATGGCACAGACCTTCCCGTATTAGTTTTCTATTTCCTTTGATGTTGGCTAGCTGTTCGGACTTGACATATATATTCTTGCCAGTTGCCATCTATCGCCGCCCAAAGTACTTTTTTGTCATTTTCTTAATTTTTCGGTTTCCTATTGGTAGAACGGAAATATTAATTTTAGAATATTAAAGAACACAAAAACCTCGTCCTAAATGGCAATTTTCTTTGAAAAATTTGTGCCGTTTAAGAGAATGGCGTTTTAGCGCTACTAAAAATGCGAAATTTGAAGCTCATTTTCACAGAAAATTTTTGAGTTTTCAAAATACTTTATTTGAAGTTATTTGAAGCACTTACACTCACAAATATAATAGTGTTTACAAATTGCTGGTAATGTGCATATTAAAGATGTGAGAGATCTTTCAAAAAATTACATTTATGTAATTTTTGAAAAAACAAAAAATACCTCAAAATAAACTTTACGTACGTCATATTAAAGAGTGTAATTAGCACTATCCGTTACAAAAGTTTGGAGAAAAAATTTGCAGCCATATATGAGAAAATGGCGTTTGAGCGAAAATGCCGAATTTTGAGCTACTTTTCACAGAAAACGGTTGTGTTTTCGAGAAACTTTACTTGACATTATTTAAAGCACATGTACTCGTAATATAATAATGTGAAAAAATCGCCGATAATGTAAATATTAACGACGTGAGAGACAAGTAAAAAATTTACATTTTTGTAATTTTTGAAAAAACAAAAGATAGAGCAATATGGCTTTTATGTCATCTGATAGAGTACATTTACCACTATCCCTACCAAAAGTTTAAAGAAAAAATTTGGAGCCGTTTTTGAGAAAATCTTGTTTTTGTAATTTTTTAAAATTGCACATATTGCACGCAATATTGCACGAAAACTACTAAAATTTTGAATACCTTTCTTAAAGAAAGAACTCAATATGCAGAACAAATTTTATTTGAAGGAAAAATCTCTATCTTCAATTTTGTAGTTGGAGAAAGACGCCGAAAAAAATTCAAACTTTCACAATTTTCGAAAATTCAGAGTTAACCGTGAAAATCGGACCTATGCCATGTTAATAAGTGTATTTTACTCTATTCATACAAGAAATTTAAAGAAAAAATTTGGAGCCGTTTTTGAGAAAATTTTGAAAATCCCCGGGGGCTTCATATAAAGTACCCCCAAATTTTGAAGAATCTTTTTCAAAATCTCAAAGCTTCGACTAGAATCAGATCGACCGGGGAATCCAATTTGGAAGAAATCGTACGTATGGTTTAGGCGCTAGCAGGGACGGACACAGACAGACAGACGGACAGACGGACGTTTTCCTTTCAATTGGTTTTTCGGTATCAAGGACCTACAAAACAGGGTTTCTGGCTACACCACGTGTTAGGGGATTTTTTTTCTTAATTTAGCAACTGGTTTTATCCACTTTTTCGTTTTCACGGCCCGGCAATGAATTTTTTTCTGCCGAAAATTTGCCATTTTGTCGCGCAGCATTTCATAACTTTCCCTATACTACGTATATTACTTTGTATATACGTATATAAAC
Organism: Acheta domesticus; assembly: GCA_031308135.1. Classification (NCBI taxonomy): domain Eukaryota; kingdom Metazoa; phylum Arthropoda; class Insecta; order Orthoptera; family Gryllidae; genus Acheta; species Acheta domesticus. The sequence continues at coordinate 7,813 of JAHLJT010003729.1, read as the reverse complement.
GGGAAGGTAAAAGTGGGTAAAATAAGTTGCTAAATTAAGAAAAAAGTCCCCTAGCACGTGGTGTGGTTAGAATTACAGCTTTGTGAGTCCTTGATACTGAAAATCTTTCTCCAACAACAAAATTGAAGATAGAGATTTTACCTTCAATTAAAATTTGTTCTCCAAAGTGAGTTCTTTCATTTAGGTCCTGTACATTTTTTGAAAATTTAAGTAGTTTTCTGGCAATATTGCGCGAAATATGTGCAATTAAAAAAATACAAAAACAAGATTTTCTCAAAACGGCTCCAAATTTTTTCTTTAAATTTGGCAGGGATAGTGCCTAAATGTGATGACATAAACGTCATGTTGCTCTATTCTTTTTTTTTCAGAATTAACAAAAATGTAATTTTTTGACATGTCTCTCACGTCGTTAATATTTTCATTGTAGACAATTTGTTCACGTTATTATATTTATGAGTATATTTGCTTCAATTAATGTCCTATAAAGTTTCTCGAAAACTCAACCGTTTTCTGTGAAAAAGTAGCTCAAAATTCCGCATTTCGATAAACGCTCAAACTCCATTTTCTCAAAAATGTCTCCAATTTTTTCTTCAAATTTTTCGAACGGATAGTGCTAATTAAACTCTTTAATGAGAAATAAAGTTCTTTTTGGAGTTTTCTTTCAAAAATTACACAAATGTAATTGTTTTGAAAGATCTCTCACACCGTTATAATGCACGTTTCCACAATTTGTAAACACTATTGTATTTGTGAGTAAATGTGCTTTAAATGACTTCTAATGAAGTTTTCGAAAACCCAAAAAATTTCTGTGAAAAAGAGCTTCAAATTTCGCATTTATAGTAGCGTTGAAACGCCATTTTCTTAAAAACGGCTACACATTTTTCAAAGAAAATTCCATTTAGGACGAGCTTGCACCGTTCTTCAATAGTCTTAATATAATATTTCCGTTCTACTGTTTAAAAACCAATAAATTAAGAAAATGTTTAAAAAAGCAATTTGTGCGGCGATAGATGGCAGCTGGCAAGAGTATATGGCAACTCCGAATACCTACCAAAAGAAATAGAATACTAATATGGGAATGTCTGTGCCATTCTGTAGCACCACTAGTTTCAAATTGTGATGGCTTTATTGAGTCTGTATGTGCAAAAATACTGAGACATTTTGTAAGCAAACTTCGCTTTAATCGATCAATAAAAATTAAAATAATATGTTGGAGAACATTTCGATATTTTCATAGAGGCTTCATGTAAGTATTGCTCAAAATTAAAGGGGTTCTTTTGTTTAGTGTGAACAGATGAAAGAGAGATTATCCATTTTCGAGAATATCTAGAGATCGGTTTTGGCCTCTGTGCGCTGCAAGATAATTTTTTGTTTTTACTACCTGAATGTCGAATGCAGTAAATGTTGCAAGATTTTACAACCTACACTTTTCCAGATTTGGGTTTGATCAAAATAAGGGTCTAAAACCAGAAAAGTAAACGTCATACTTTTCTCGAAAATTTTTCGATAAATGTTGGTTTCCGAAACTTCTTCCGGTGAAATTCTGAGAATAGTCTAAACAACAAGCGTTCGATATGTTTTTATGATTTTTCTGATTATTCATTGGAAACTGTGCACCTGCACCCGTTAACTCACATTTTCAATGATTTTTTATGCACACGAATATATTCATATATTTTCAAAATAGCAAAAATTAAGCCAATTCATAAAAAAGAAACAAAAATTAAATTCACAATTCTCAGCCAATATATCTTCCATCATTTTATTCAAAAATATTTATATGTTCAATTATAAATTATAAATATTTATAGATCCGGTACTGTGCGAGAGAGCCCATTCCAATATTGCTGAAGGTTGAGATAAAAATGCACAGAAAATAAAATAGCACCTTTCATTTTATTGTGAAAGATTATTTTGGTATTTTCCTTCAATTTAATTTTATATTGATTCCGGCTTCTTTCCTGTCCACTGATGCTGTGGAGAAGGGGCACCCAAAAGAACTAAATATGCAAAATTGTAAAGAAGAATTATCATAAAAGTCGTATTTTGTAAAATACTGCCTAAGAACATAATCCGGGTCCAATCTGTCTTTCTTCATTTCCTCATGTCTTTCATCTATCATTCATATGCACCCAAACTGTCCCATTTCCTCTTTTCTCATCTACCCGTCCCCCAAAACACGTCATCTGTAAGAATTTACTTGCCTTCAAAGAAAGCCGTGTCCTCGTAAGACACGCAAACCTAGTTTAAAAGGCTTAGGAATCATCGCTTTGAAGATATTCCCGTGTGTTGCAATAATCTTTGTTTTGTACGTCATAATCGGCAAACTTCAAAAATCTGTACGATGTAGGATGAGGTGTAATTCTCTATCCACCAGCATCACACTTACAAGGTTCTGTGTCGATGGTTTCTTTTAAACTGCCAAAACCATCGTCTTTCCTTAGCGTGTGACATACTTATACAAAGAACTAGAAAGTTAAAAAAAATTATAATTTGTAGCTACATTCAAGGTCAGAATATTACTGGGTGCTACCAAAATGTATACAAATTTATAATAAACTCCAAAATAAATACACAGAAGTGTTTCAGTCATTTTCAAAGTATATTTATAGTCAAGGAGATTAAATGTGGTGGGGCAGGTTTTTATTATTTTTAATTGCAGCCCAGCAGTTGGAAAAATCTGAAAAAGAATCACAACAATTTGCGTTTTAAGAGGAACTTTTAAGATTTTCTGGAGCCTGTTCCAGGGTTCTAAGACACAGTAAAAATTACTTTTTCCCTTTAAAAAAATGTTTTTGTATTTGAATTCGATCTTAAAAAATATCAAAAAATGTTTTTCTGATTATAGAAATTATTTTCTTATTTATCATATTTTCCAGTCAGATAAAACACTGTTAAATTGACGAAAAATTTACAATTCAAAAACACGTTTTAGGCTGAAGAGGCGTGTGGGTGGTGGGACGGGGACTAAGAAACATTTCAAAAATATTATTTTTGTGTCAGAAATACTGTGTATGTATTCCTAAGTCTTTTGGTTTAGGGGAACTTTTTACCATTATTACCAGGGGTACCCTTTACATTTGTAAAGGTTGTAAGTTGCACCAATGGATTATGTGAATTCCGCGATTAAAACATTTTCGACCCACCATTAACATTCCTAAATAATGTCTTTCGCATTAGGAATCACATAATTCTCTAGTCAGAGAACGGCATTTTATCGACGAATGACCGAAAATCTAATTACAATTGTCAGTAGGACTATTGATGAGTATTCAAAAGAGAGCGTTTGAAAACTCCAGTCATTTCATCATTTGTATCTCTTGATTTGCAAAATGTGTTCTCAAGTTAATGTTGAAATATCAGTTCCGGAACCCGCAGACATAAGAGAAATGCATTGGTAACCCTGAATATTTGGTCGCAAAGCCAACAGCGATAACACACAGTTTTCCTTCTTCCAGGCCTTCAACGCCGACTTGCGTATTAAATGTCACCGAAAAGTGCGACCGAACATAAATGAATAATGAATTTAAGGCCATTGTGTTGTTTAGATTTTCTTTGCAAAATTGTCTCTGCGTGAAATACACTACATATGAACATAAACTATCAATCAATAGGGAGTTCATTTTAGAGCGTTGCATTGTATATAGTGGCATCCCATTTCAACCATAAGACATCTTTTCGTTATAATTTAAAGAATCAACTTGAATTTATTTTATAGTACTTTACTTAAATTATTTTATAAATACATTTAACTTGTTTGATATTTTCCCCAACTCAAAATAGTTTTAAAATGTAATTGGTTATATTGTTTACAATATTTATTAAAAATTCAAAAAAAAAAATTATAAATATGCAATGCAATATCACTGAAAATACGTTAGTGGACATATCCAATAACAGAATTGGCAATTTTCTATAAAATGTAAAAAATGTAAAAAGTATAAAAAAATATAAAAAAGAGCAAAATTCAATTTTGCAACGATATTTTACTTTCGATACTTACGATACTTTACATTCCATAGATTATATTAAGTTTCCGAAATTTTACAAAATTTAGAAACAATATTGACAATTACAATGTTGAAATGTTTTGTCTTATGTGGTTCTTTAGTGATCTTTTATGGATTAGGGAAAACAGTGTTTGCGTAGGTTTGCTTATCTAGAAGAAGTGGGTGTAACACGATTTAATTCCAATGTCATGTGAAAAACATTGTGTGCATTGCTCGTCTTCCGAAAATAAAAATATCGTAACTTGAAAATACAAATTGTTGTACTTTAAGTCCATTGCTTTGGGTTGTAAATAAAACATAAATTACGTGTAACTTACACATTATATTGATGTGTGTATATCCCAAGTGATTACGCAATAGACTAAAGTTGGAGTTTCTTGCTTTGCAAACATTCAGATTTAAAAATATTTTATAAGAATCATATCTCGTTCCTTATTCTCACGTAAAATTACTCAAAGATGAGGTATCACATATGATATGTAATGTTCTCGCTAAAGAACACCATGTAAAATGCAATCACTCTTACGTTATTCTGACGTGAAATAATTCTGATCCCCAAAATAAAAGATCAGACCTCATTCGTTTGCTTAGAGCTGCACTTCCTAATAATGTCTGCAGTTAAAAACTTACATTGTGACTAAATTAACTTTAAATACTCTTATTTTGTTTATTATTTTACATATCAAATTATTTTTCATAAAAATAGTCATGTTCCGCAACAACACAGAATTTTTGCATTTGGTCTTCTGAAAAACGAACGAAGAAGTAATTCACAACTGAAAGCTGCTATCTCGGAGACGTGTTTTGCAACTGACTCTAAAACGTATTTTTTGAAGTTATTTATGTTTTCTTATAAAATAACTAGATTAGGCAGGCTGCTGTGACAAATTATTTACATTGTATATTAAATATTACTATAATAAACGATGAAATGTAGATATGGAATCTATTACTCATTGTCGAGTGTTATTTTTTGCGAAAAAGAGTATTAAAATTGGTTTTGAAATGTGTGTTTACTAGGAAATTGCATGCCTTTATTTATGTAATTAAATGTATATGCTACAACTTATGTAAAACTGTTCGTTGCTTCAATATTTACTTTTAAATATTTACCATAATATAACTCGCTATTGCCGCCATTTTCTAATGTTCACGATGAATAGTCCCGCCCCTCTGAAATAAAGCTAAAGCGGATTGGTCAGCTCCATCCCGAAGGGCGGGGCAGGGGTATGCAAACGGAGGTAAAGTTCGGCTCAGGACATCGCCCATATTTTGTGAGACCGAGGGTACATAGAAATTAGTAATAGAAATAGTCATTTACAGCTGAATATAGTAAAGAATTTATATTAACTTCAACTAATGATTCTATAAATATTTTGTTTCATAGAGTCTTTATTCACTGTTGTCTTTTTTGAGCCTTTACAAAAAATTTACATTATTTTAAACTTATTATTGAATTGTGATGTATTTCAACTTTCTTCACAAATTTGTAATGCAAAACACGCAATTTTTCTTGGTTGGATTTGGAACATTCGGATAAATGTTTCTCCAACATGAATGGTTGCAATGATAGTTACTTACATTTTGAATTCTAAGTAATAATGAATCTTATTTCATTGATAGTTACAATATTTTTGTTCCAGAAGATTTAGAAACAGTTCAACATGGTTATCAAAATTTAAAAAGGTTAAAATGTTGTAAGACATGCTTCTTGTACTGAATGAAAAAACACAAAGATATTTTAAATGGCACTTATAAAAGCAAATATGACGGACTTTTTTACCAAAAACACTTTTTCCGTATTCAGAACCCACAAAACGAACTGAATATTCTGACTGCATGGCTAGTGTTACGAAGTAAATAGTTGAACATTAAGCAAGAATTGTTCATTTTTATAAATAAATCTTATCATTTAAATATTTGTAATAGTCCGGAGGAATCGAATTTGTTTCGAAAAATACAATTTTCTGCTGAATATTAAAGACAGTATGTAGTTTTTCAATGCTTCTTGCTTTTCGCGAAAAGTAAATTGTGGACACCAACGACTGTAATCATCTACGAACGTGATGAAAATATCGTTTAGCACCTTGTGAATATGTCTCATTGGTCCACAATGAATCAGCTCCAAAATGTCTGTCGATGACTTCTTCGCGTTTTGCGAACGGAAGTTTTGTGATTTTTCCAGCGACACATGTTTTGCACTTTGCTGAGTCAAATAAGACCTCGAATTCCAGTCGAGACATCTTGCTCTGAGCATTAGTTTCAAGTCTGTGAGTTGAGATGTCCGAGTCGGGCTGTGCCAACTTTCATTGAATTCTTATAGCTGCTGTTCCGTATTGACAAATGAAGTTGGTTGTCTTCTTCCAAAATAGAATAAGTTCCAATTCGATTTTGCGATGAGTTTCACCTCGCTGTTGAGTGTAGACGATTGCACGTTCCTTTTCGAAGTTCACTCTCAAGTTTTGAACGCGATTTTGGCAACTGAAATTAAATTATTTTTCAGATCAGGTACAATAAAGCAATATGGGAAAGCAATACATGATAATTTCACCGCTCATCTACCGAAACTGCCAAAACCTTCCTTTCAAATTATCCCTTGAACTTTCCCAAAAGACATAGGATTGCCTTTTAATATTACAAAAAATTTAATGCTATATATTAGACATTTTGTTGTATGTAATAAAGCGTGTTGTTGTCTTTCATATTGAAAGTTTACCGATTCTGGAAACAGGATCTGTTTCGAATACTGTACCAGTGCTCTAACCAAACAAAAATAGTTTCAAAATTGAAGGTTTTCACTCTCAGTGACCCAAATAGGTTATGAAAGAATCGTAAATCGAAGCCTGTTGTTAGGGGTCTGAACATTATAATTTTTAAAATGATCTCCAAACATTATGCGACACTAACTTCATTCACCAAGACCAGTTTTATTCTGAGGGTTTCATGCTCAAACCAGCTATTGTTTTCTCATACACAATTTCACGGCTATTTCAATCTTTTGGGTTCTATTGACTTGGGAAACAAAAACCTTCCTGACACAATGGTGAGCAGAGTTTTATACATATCATTTGTTTCAAGATCATATAATTTCAAGTGAGACAATACTTGCTTGTTTATTCTGTCAATATGTCAAACAGGTACAAAGAAAGTCTTGATCTCTGTAATTTAGCCAATTGTTCTATAGGGCTTTCAAAAATGAACAGTATCAAAAAGAATAAATAGTTGTTTACCTCTGAAAAGGATTTTCAGAAAAGGTATTCTTTCACAAATTCTATGACACTTCATGTTTGTAATGATCGGCATTTTAAATTTCTCACAGAGACCACAGCAAACAAGTCTCGTTTTAAGAAACACACGGGAACCTTTTAATGAAACACTGTAATGTAGTTGCTAATTATTTTTTCATTGCCATCAGCAAACCCAACTTTTTCCTTTTTTGCTCCCAACATTGGTGTTTGGCAAAATTTCACTAAAGCAAGTCACTAGTCTCTCTTACATTTTTCGCAGCATAAATAATGTTCTGAGAAGACTGAAGCCCCGAGATGTTTTACCACTGATTTTAATATAAACTTAGTAAGTAAAAAGGATGAGGCAAAGTTAAAAAAATAGGCTCTTATCCTTTCATAAACAGAAGAAGAATCATCAAACATATCGAGCAAAGCCCACATTGTGGTTTCAGGTCTGTAAATAGTATGTTTCAGAACAACAACTTAATTGTTCACAAAAATTTTGTTTTCTAGATATATCTTCTCCTGCATCACCAAAACCTCTTGCCAGCACCGTAAAATGTGCTTCAGTTTATC
>JAHLJT010003728.1:0-13757 GCA_031308135.1 Acheta domesticus | reverse complement strand
AAGGCACCGATGCGATACTCCAGATTAATTGTGTTTTACTGAAAATTCCATTTATTTTAATAATCTTCTCTCTTATGCGTGATTGATTATTTTTGTTTACGTAGGCAGAGTGAAATATGGCATTAATATTCATTATGACGATTCAAATGTTATTTTTGCGCTTGCTAAAAAAGCGCAAGGAAATGATCTTGTAAATCACTGATCACTTACATCTAAAATAATAGTTGGCTAATATTTTTAAAAAATGTCTGTTTTTCATTATTGATATCAACGTCTGTTTATCATTATTTTTAATATTCATTCAGTATTTACTGAATTACGAACTATTTTCACCTACTAATAATTAGAAATATTCGAACGAACTATTGTATGTTACTCATATTTAAAATTGTACTTATCCCTTTCGTAATGATTTGTCCAAAGGGCGTTCTGGGAAAATTCCTGGCAGTTGCTTTCAGAAGCCGTTTCGTATTTCAGACGCTTGTTTTTGAATTACGAAATCTGACGTTTTTGTAACCTTAGGTTGTCATCAATATTTCGCTGCTATAAAAAACATTTTGCGAAAAGCTTAAGTAGGAAATTTGCAAAGATAAGAAACTAAAAGATCGGTAACTGCTTTGAACCTATCCTCAAGTCATTTAGACGATTCCGGATTCTTCCCATTTACAAACTCTCTTTAAAAGCCTATTAGCATAAGTACATTGTATTAGGAGAATGGCTGTCAGAGAGCACACTTCCCTTTATCTTAAACAGAGCTTGTCTCTGACAGAGTTGGTCTGGCGACCGAGGATAAATGACGATTCACTAATTGTGTCACTAAAGGGGCGAACTTCATTTTCGAAATTGCTACACGTAATTTGTTAAGTAAGCGACCTTAGCACCAAGAGTTACCAATTTTTTTTAAGTGGTTCTATGAAATTATTCTTGTTGGTAAAGCCACGTAATTTGTTTAAATTTATTAATTGAATTATTGGCTGTTCGGAAGATCCACGTCCTAGGCATGGTTGCGAATATTGCCAACCATGTCTAGGAGGCGGCACCTCCGAGAGTCTTCTCAGACTGCAGAAGCATACGTCTTCATTTGCGTAAAATTCTTTGCATTCTTATTGTATATGAATGTCTTAATAATTTAGTTTTTAGGCGTAGTATTTTTAATTTAATATTTTAAGGTGTTTATGTCCTTTGTTTAAAATGGCTGGTAATTGGTTGACGAAGTGCATTGATCTTTTTAAAATGAATAAGTTTCTTTTCCAATCGAAAAATTCGAAATCTAAAATCCGAAGTGGACAAGCCTACTTAATCATTCTTGGAGAGAGCTGGTTGTTATTTATATTCATCCTTTGGCTTGCGTACTGAAACTGAAGTACAGCTGTTTCCATATGAGGCTTAAGATTGCTTGTGATTTTATACATACTCGCAGATTTGGTTTTCTCTTCATTTGTTGAGTTCTTCAAACATGCGTTGGAAAGCTTCAAACATTCATTGGTCGTGATCAGCAAGATGACTACAATAGTTATTTAGAAGGCATCGAGAAAGAAATAATATTTAACAATGTATAATAATTCATTCGCTTCAAAAATTAATCTAACATGTTTCAAAGATTATTTTCCCATCAACAATGATTTTACAGATTAAACCAAATAATGTGGAACACTTTACATTCTTTTAAAAAAATCTAACTATTTTGAAAATCACGTATTTATGGACGAACGCCATCTTTTTTACAGTTGCTTAACTCTGCTGAGTTGGCTAAATTTACAAATTAATATAGGAGTGCGTAGATTATCTGTGATACAGTAGATACAAATGCTGTGCTTCCCGGATGGCGAGTAGATAAGGGAAAATAAGGGAAAGGGAAAAGTTATACAGAACGAAATAGAAATGAATTTTACGGAATCATATCTAGGAAACATGATCCCTAGGTACTTTAAAACCGCAGTGGTTTTGCTCACTAATTGCATCCCAATTATTATTTGAAGAACAATGCATTGTTTTGGTGATGAAAGGAGACTTTAGGAGAAATTTGTAACTTTACTGAGCAGGAGCATGTTGGTCGGGGCCAGTTGGCTGGGTCCTGTTTTGGAAATGAACACGGCAACGTTCTCTTCTCGGGAAAGGAATCTACGAATTAGGGGGAGTGGAGGTTCTCAGAGTAAATGAGTCCTCGTTACGTTTAATTCCCAGCCTCCCTCCTTAATTTCTGCAATCCTCAGTCCATCCAATTTCCCTTCGTAAGCAACTCGCTACGATTACCAGTTGTAGCATTCTAGCCTACGTTTCTACGTGATGATAATCCCTTAAAACCTTCCTCATTGGAGAATTGATCTTCCAAACAATTCATTTATTTTCTGCATGTATTGGAAAGTGTTAGTTTGAAGTTTCGAACATATATTCATAATGCAGTTTAAATAATCTCTCGATACTATAGAGTTACTGATAATGAAATTTCTGAGACTCGTTGTTTAATTGTTGTAGTGGTGGCTGTTGATCTTGTCATGATGAAATTAATGATTAATTAATTTGTGATGAACGTATTGATGAACATGTATATGAACATGTATAAGTCTGATATTCTTTACCTTGAAAGAAAGATTACACAAAAAAACAAGGTAAGAAATGTACAACAATTAATAATTTATTATCCCTACCTGATTTCAAGACGATTGACCTTCAACTTCACCTGATTGTATATTTACCACATTTTGTACCTGACAATTCCCACATGTTTCTGCATATACAAGACTTCGGTGCTAGAAGAAATGTTCCTAAGAAACAGTACAGTCATTTGAATTTCGTATGTAAACGCACGAGAAGTATGCTTATCATTATCTTGGCTTTTATTATGTGTAAAACTGCAATTTATGAGGGCAAAAAACTTCTAGCAGATTATATTTTTATGTATCTTGACTTATACAGTGTGGGAAATGTAAATGGAAGAAGTTTTGAGACGGTAAATTAAGAATTATGACCCCGCGCAGAAACTTATTTCACGTCCCAAAATTAAAGTTCAAGCAGTGATTTATGTAGTGTTTAAGATTTTTTTTACTGTTTTACCTATTGTTAGACCAAAATGAAGTTAACTCAACAGACTCTATAAAAGAAATATATCGCTGTTGTAAGACACTATTTCAAGTTGTCTTATTTATCTACTTTGGGCATGAACAAACATTTTGGAAGGTCCGTTGACACTTTTAGATATTATAGTTTTCACCTCAAAAACTGTTGTGAAGTAATGCCAATTAAATGAATAATTTATATTAAAGTTTATAGTTTCTACAACAGTATAATCTATACTAATATATAAAGACAGAACTGCACTGACTTACAACGCGATAATCTCTGAATCTACTGAACCAATACTAATGAAACTTTGTATTAGCTTCCTTTAAAGGTCTGGAGTAACATAGGCTATGATTTACAATCGCAAACCTTACTGTATTCACAAAATAATTACTTTTCCGGACATTTTTCGTCTGGCTTTACATCACAGATTCAATAGTGGGTCAATGTCAATAGTTTAGCTGCGCGCCACCAGAGGAAGAGGTCTGAGATCTTCTACTGTTTTCATCAATGTAAAGGATTGTGTATTTAGAGGACTGTTTGTTTATATTTCTCAGTCAGTTGTCTAACCATAAATATTTCTTTTAGTGTAATAGTAATAGTTTTTTTTCGCTTTATTTAGAAAAGTAACTTGAATATTGATTTTAATTGAGTGTAGACGTGAGTGCATTAAGTGTACAAGAGACTGAATGTTTGGATGATATCATTTTACGATGAATGTGGTTAACATTGCCGTAAAAAAGTATATATGCACATATGTTTAATTGTAGTAAATGAAGCATAGCTATTACGTATTTGCAGGTTAAGCGAGCGACAGTGCGATTTACGTGTTATTCTGAAACTGATGGAGGAATGCATGCTTCAGAGAAGTGTTTTAATATATAGAGACTACCTTTGGGTGCTGTTAAATTGATGACAGTTCGGCATTAATACAGTTTTTAGTAAAACGGCAGTACAATTAAAGTAAAATAGTATTGGTAAATGGGTATTTGGTGGAATTTAATGTGTGACAACGCTGGTTTTGAAGGTTGTTATTTTAAATAAGAGAAAAAGTGTTGTCAAGCCGAGATTCACTGTGATCTCGGATTTTTGGAGATATTATAATCGCATAAGTGGTTAATGGCTCCTTTTGGTCAGCCACAATTTATCAAGGATCCTAAAACAGGTACTAGACTCCAATTACAATTACTTTAATTATTTCTAACCGTCGATTGAGGCGGCAAGATCAATTTCAAACTTTTCTATATAAATACGCGGGAAGAAAAAAATATGAAAAAGAGTAAGATTTATAATGTGTCAAGTGATTGTAAGTTTTGGTATATAATACATAAAATTCCACAAACAGAATAACGTAAGTACATGCATTTAATTTTTTACTTTAGATTTGTTTATTATTTTTAGTTATAAAGAGAAAGGAGTTTGGGGGCCGGAACCCCAATAGGACTAAATTTAAATATTTTTTAGTGAGAAGTGCTGTAGTGTGTAGAAGTTTTTTTTCCAAATTGGAGCAAGGCAGAGAGGCGTGATAGCGTGGAGGGAATATACGGTAGAATAGATAGGAGTAGGCTCTGCCACAGGGCGGGAATAGATGGAATTTCATTTTATGTTTAATACAAAATTATGTTAAATACCCCGGCAATGCGGGGTTCTTCATAAGCTAGAAAAAGTATTATACAGAAAATTAATCTAATATATAAAATCAATGTTTATTGGTTCGTGCTTCCAGCGTTGCCGCCGCCGCATCCAATTGCGATAAAAATGTGACAACATATTGCTTGCACTTGCGGAAAGAACACAGGCATAGTACAATTATTGTAACTCCACTAGATGGTGCTAGAGCACATGAAAGCGTTTCAGTTAAATGCAATTCCCAATCCACGTGAGCTTCATTGTTGCTGGGCGTTGCTGTGTGCTGTGGGGCGAGGTCGAGGAGAACACAAGTAGCAGGCGGCGCAAATTGATGACAGGAAAGTGAAAAAGAGACAGGGAAGAGAGAAATGAAAAATAAGAGATGAGGAAATAGAGAAAGAAATGGAAAATAATTAAAGGAAAAAGAGAGAAGGAAATAGAGAAAGAAAGGGGAAATAGTGAAAAAGAAGGAAAATAGAGAGAGGAAAAATAATGAAAGAGGGAAAATAGGGAGAGGGGAATAAAGAGGGGAAAGAGAGAGGTGGAATAGAGAGAGGGAGGAATGAGAGAGCGGGAAAAGAGTCAGAGAGTGGGGGAAGAAGACACACAGAGAGGGAAAAGAGACACAGAGAGGTAAAAGAGACAGAGGGAGAAATGAGACACAGGGGGGAAAAGAAACAGATGGAAAAGAGAGAGAGTGGGGAAAATGAGAGAGGAGGAAAAAGAGAGAAAGAAAGAGAGGAGGGAGAGGAATATTTCATCAATTATTGTTCTGCGGCAGCAACGCGCCGGGTACCAGCTAGTGTTAAGTATAAATACCCAAGTTTTCCAACCATTCTGTACACTTTCATGATTATTTTTCCTACATTTACAGAAGATTCAAATAAAAGCGTTCTTTGATGATTTAATAACTTCATAAGTACCTGGGTGTCCGAGACTGCTAAGGCGGGCGCAGCATAGCAGTCTCGATTTAGGTGGGTCGAATCTCGATTCGGACTTGGAATGTTGCTTGTGTGTTGTGGTAGTAGGACTCTCCCCAACCGCCGTGTATCACCCATCAACTCCCTCCCATCGTTCCCTTCCCGCTCGTTTCTGGTGGCGGAAGGATTGCCGCATTTCGCAAAGCGCGTTACAACCCGTCTACACCACGCGTCACCCTTGAATTTCAAATCCTCTCCTTAATGGCTTCCCCTTTCTCGGCAAGTTGTGTGAGCGGCGTCAGTGGGGTATCAGCGTATCGGACTGTTATATCCACGTTCGCGGGTTCAAACCCGATCGAAGCCGTAGATTTTAAGGGCGAAAAAATCCTTCGTACGCCTTCCTTCGGAGGGGAAGTAAAGCCGGCTGTCCCATGTTAGTAGATTTACTGCGTATAAAAGATCCTCAAGTCTAAATGAAGCCTCTGAGCTAAATTCAAATCACCTGTTTCGTCGCCCAAGTAATAACTTCTTTCTCCGCTAGTTGATGAAAGGAGTGTAGCAAAATTTGCGTGGTCAGACGGAAGAGCAGGCCTCATGGCCTGAGTTTTACCACGTAAAATAAGGCAATAATTGATTGATTGAGCGGAGATAAAATCAGGTGAGCTGTGTAAAAGCACACGTCTAGCGCCATCTAGGAGACAAAATTTTGATTTTGAGTAAAATTGACCCAATGGAAAATATGTAGGAGTGAGCCCCCAAAAAATCAGCAAATTTGTTTTTGTTATGTTCAGGAAATAAAAGTTGCGCATGGCTCTCTTCTTCTAATACAAGGCTGAATGCAATGTGATCAAGCAGCGCTGGTCGAACTATACGTTCAATGACCGATATGGGATCACGATCCACTTAGCGCAATGGATGGCAAACTGTTAGGTACAGAAACGTGCTTAGGGAGACGGTGGCTACATCTGGAGTCTCAGCCAGAAGTCGTGACACCTGTATATTCTTACGTAGATAATCTCTACATTATTTTATGTTGATGATCACACTAAATGATTATTAATGTCTTTCGTCATGTCAACAAAACTGGTAACTTTCCACATGTAGTCTCAACGCAATCCTTTTTAATTCATCTTGTTCTGAGCTCACTGGCTCATTATTTCAATGTCAAATGTCCCTTGTCTTTAATTATTAGTTATCTTTGATTATTTATGCTTAGATTCGCTTTCTTGATTAATTATAGATATGGAAGTTATGTTGGTTCTTGACCGTTTCCACGGTCTGACAGTTATTGTCAACTTTTGATAATACACTTGTTTGATAATATACACATCTTCTAGAGACCGAACAAGTACTAGCATTATCGGTCGAAAACCACAATGTCAAGATCCCTCCTAAACGTGCAGAAAACGACAGGCACATACTGACAAAACTTCTTGAAATTATGCTAAAACTTCACCAATTGATTTGCATGTGACCAGGAACTTTTATCAAGCAACTTCCTTTAAAATCTGTTTCCGCGCGTGGATGACGCCAACAGCGAAAGTACATTGTTACGCCTCTGCGGCTTCCCTCCTCCGTCCCCCCCCCTCTCCCCTGGTGCGGCGCGGCGCGGCTCCGCTCTTTATTTCCATAACAATTACCTCCGCCTGCAGGGAAGAGCGAAATTCCCTCTTCGAGCGCAAAGCGCCATCTAGCGACGACGCACAGCGTTCCCGAACGCCAGCAGAGCTAGGTTGAATTCAGTCACTGTCTGGAGGAGAATTCTAGCGGCCGGCTGCTCTGACCGATAGTTTTCCGTGGTTTCTCCGATCAACACCAGGCGAATACCGGAGCAGTACCCTAACAAACGGACCATGGACCGCGCGCCATCTTTCCTTCCTCTTCCTTATCCTATCCTTTCCTTACACACACTTACACTAACATGCACTACACTACCACACTTGCCGGGAGACCAGTCGGAAGCTTACAGCTTGTCCCGGCAGGGGCGGTGCCCCGCTGGTGGGAGATACCTGGTTGAGGGCAAAACCCCGCTAGTCGACGGTAGGTCAGCGCCAGATCTCGCCATTCAGCGGGAAAATATCATCGTCTCCTCACGAGAAAAAAACACGCACTACACTTACGGGACTAATAACCTAAGTAGTTGACGCGCCCGGAAACACGAATTAGCGAACACAGCAATCAGCAAGCATAGTATCGAACAACGCGTTCGTTACACAAAATTCGCATCTATAAAAGTACATCAAAATATTTTTGTGAAGGCAAAGTTTGAGTTCTGTAAGTTTTATGATATTTTTACTCTTTCGTATACTACTTACGAAGAAATGAAGAATAGAAAAACTGGGAGAGATGGCTCAGGGTCTTAACTGATGTCGCTGGAGTCCCTCTGACCGGGAGGTCCTAGGTTTGAGTCCCGACGGCGGCAGGATTTTCGACATTGGCTCGGCACCTAGGTCGAATTCAGTCGCTGTCTCGAGGAGAATTCCAGCGGTCGGCTGCTATAATCGGTAGTTTTCCGCGGTTTCCCCGATCGACACCAGGCGAATGCCAGAACAGTACCCTTACAAACGGGCCACGGACCGCGCGCGATCTTTCCTGCCGCTTCTTTGTCCTATCCTCACCTCTTACACATACACACACACACACTAACACACACACACACACACACACACACACACACTAACACACACGGCGCGAGACCGGCCGGGAGCTTATAGCGTGTCCCGACTGGGGCGGTAACCCGCTGGTGGAAGATACCTGGTTGGGGTAAATCCCGCTAGAGGACGGTAAGTCGGCGCTGGATCTCGCCATACAACTGGAGAAGACCACCGCCACCATCCGAGCAAAATGTGCACTTCACTTACGTTACTAATGACCATAGAAGTTGACGCGCCCGGATTCACCAACAATCAATCAATCAAGAATAGGAAAAGTGTTGCAGTGTGTAGCAAAAAGTGCCGACATTTCCACAGTAAAACTCGTTTTGTGGTCTCTGATACCTAAAAGGTGAATTTCCACGCTTCTCGCTTATATAGCAATTACTACCGACAGTATGAAACGAAGCCAGCCTTGAACGTTTGGGAGAAATGAAGTTTTCGACCCAGTGTGATCGCGCTCAGCCGCGCTTCCACACAACGCCACCCACGCGTTGGTGGCCTCTTATCACCTCGTCAGACCCTTCGGGATGCAGTCCTTCCCTTGTTAAACATTTACACATTTAACGTACTAAACTGCAAGCGCCATAAATAAATTTAACAATAAAATGCAAAGGATTGAATAACTCAAGACATCAAACCGGGAGAGATGTCTCAGGGCATTAACTGATGTGCCTCTGACCGGGAGGTCCTAGATTCGAGTCACGACGGTGGCAGAATTTTCGACACTAGCTTGTCAGCTAGGTCGAATTCAGTCGCTGTCTGGAGGAGAATTCTAGCGGCCGGCTGCTCCGAGCGGTAGTTTTCCGTGGTTCCTCTGATCAACACCAGGCGAATGCCGTAGCAGTACCCGGGGCCTTGTCCGCGCGCGATCTTTCCTTCCTCCTCCTTGTCATATTCTCGCCCCTCACACACACACACATACACACTTACACTAACAATCACTATGTCGCCAGGCGACATTGCTGCAAAACGAATTGCTAGAGAGCGGGCCTTATCGGGTCCGGGCGCCGGGGCGGCACAAAAAGCGGCCGGTGAGGTCAGCGCGGTGTGTCAGCCCCTATAGAAGGGCGCCGTGACACACAGGGCGCCGTGACGCACAGGGCATACGGGCGCACTTTGACCGCCTCCCCGGCGTGAACTCTATACTGTAAGGGATGGCCAAACTCACGCCGGGGATGGCAGCAACCCCAAGAGTAAACCGCGAAGTCTACGTCACACTAAGGTTGAGTCAGGACACCCCTTGCTCCGAGGGCGGGTATATAATCTGCGCCCTCGGAGCTAGCTAGTCAGACAGAGAGACTCAGAGAGTGTGGTATACAGCAGTGTGTGGAAGCAGACGTCGAGAGAGCTCTTCGCCGGCAGCGCCTAGTGTCGGGGAGACCAGTTGGAAGGGTGGGCCGCCAGCGGCGAAGGCACTGCACAGGACTCCTGACCGCGGCTTACGGGCCGTTTGGCCAGGCGGACCGCTAGTGCCGGATCCTCTGTGTGGCACTCCTGACCGTGGCCTTCTCGGTCATTGGAGCCGCTGTCTGCGCTTCGACAACGGAACGACCCTGCCTTAGTGTGACGAAGACGCCGGAGCCGACGGACGCAGGGGCACGTGTGACACGAGGAGCAGGGACCAACATGTAAGCTAAAAAATAAACAGGCATGTTAATCAGAACTACGCGTTTACTTGATCCCTTTATGTCCCGTCGCGACAACTACACTACCACACATGCCGGGAGACCGGTTGGGGACTTCGGGCTTGTTCCGGCTGGGGCGGTGCCCGGTTGGTGGGAGATACCTGGTGAGGGGAAACCCCGCTAGTCGTCGGTAGGTCGGCGCCGCATCTCGCCATACAGCGTGGAAAAGATCATCGCCACCTCCCGATGAACAAACACGCACTTCACTTACGGGACTAATGACCTCGGTAGTTGATGCGCTCGGAATCACGAACAATCAATCAACGAAGACATCAACAGATTTAGGATTGTGGTGATGTTCGGAGTCATTTGGCGTTTGTTCCACATGTAGATAATTTTCCTGCCAACGCATTTCTATATTTTTTTTAGTTGATTCAAGGCGTGGCATTTCATGTCCCAAAATTAATAATAAAGTTCATGAGAATGATATATTATAAAGAAAGTACGAATTATAAAACACAATTTAACAAAACACTCTTTGAATGGGTCTCTTCTTAATTTATGTTAATGCGAACCGCAATATCCCCTCTGTCGTTACATTTGTTTTATTTCTGTGAAACTCTATTTGATGGCATGCTGTCCTGAAAATGCAACTGCGTCCCATATTTCTATGCTTGTAGCTTGAAAATGCAAAGGAAAAAACAAGTTCTTCAATATTACATTTAATATGTATCTTCAAGTGTCTCAGACAAAAATGTTACATCCCTTTTGCGTTCGTAGAGGGTCCAAATGATCACGTCTTCCTAATGAACAAGCAGTGGGAAATTTTATACAACAGAGTTACTCATCAACAGAGTTGTCCCTGATGGTCCAGCAACTTCTTATGCAGAGGTGTTCTGTAGATTGCGTTCTGACGAAGTCAAATAAATTTCATGTGCACGCAGAACTCCTGCGTGTACGTGGTTGCCTACCTTTCAGGGACAAAATCTAATTTTTTTAAACTCGTTTAAGGTCGCTTTTTAAGTATTATGGTCATATAGTTACACTGTAAGTAGCATTGAGGGTAAAGGTAACGGTATAAACATACACACAATCATCCATGCCCTGGGCGGGATTTGAACTCCCGATCCTTCAGACACGAGGCCGCTACGGTTCTCAACCTTAGCGACCTCTGCTATCCAGGTCGGCAAGTTTTACTCTGTTAGATGAAACTTTTCACAGTAAGTAAATTACAAAAATGTGATCAGTAGAGACGGGATTTTTATGTAATTACATATTTTTGTCATTCTACTTACTGTTCACAAAATTGTAATCTTGGCAAATGATCGCCCTCCTAACACTATCGAATTTTTTCGTTACATATTTTTACATTTTTAGTACTGTATTACATATTTCACATATTTTGCTGTTTTCACAATATATTTTCTGTTTTATCAATTTTCTTAAATTTATTATTACTTTTTTAAGAAAGGAAGTGATTTTTTTTAATTCAGCATTTTTCTTATATTATTGGGAAATATAGGTGTCTAAAGTATCGTTGACACAGCGTTTTGTGAACTGTAACCTTAATTTGCGAGAAAAATTTGCGATCGCCGATATGTAGGACTGGCGATGAAAATGTTGCATGCTGCAGTGTATGTTGCTGGTCGTAGATCTCGCCAGTTTGTACGATGGCTTCTATTGCGACTAGTCCGGCTGCTAAATTACGGTCGTGGATTGCAATGTTACTACTGACGAGGAAGTTGTATGACGCAAAGTGTACATCAACTTGGTGCTCTCCCAAAATGTTTTTAAACGTGTACTAATTTTAAAATTTATTTGGGACATTTCTTCTAAATCTAATTTTGTGCTATGTAAATGGTTGTTTAAGTAGAAAACTTTAATATTACATATTATATCCGATTTTACATATTTATTACATATTCCTACTATTTTCATTACATACTGATGTACATATTTTGACGTTTAATACTACACTAGTGAGAACCCGTGCGATTAAATCGCACGGTTAGTCAAATAACCAAACTGTTTTCTGCTTAAATACATTCTTTTTGTATTCCAGCATTATAAACGACCTAACCTCACTAAGATCACTAACCTCTCATATTTCAAGATTTCTATCAATGTAGAAAATCACGTTCACGTGCTTACACACCTACACTAAATTGAAACAAACAAAAAGGCTTGAGATTGCATTTCCCGCCACCGTCCGAGTGTAATTTTCTTCCGATAGATCGCGCGGCAATCAGATATTACAGATCCCGAATTACTACTTTTTTTAATATTTAGGTATTTTTAACGCCATTTTTCAATACGAATGTCCCATGTGCAGGTGAAAGAAACACGATTTTTCAATCCATTGCTTCTTTATACAGATCGGTTTCGTATGTCGCCCAATTTATTGAAAAGAGACCAAACAGCCCTTTGAGAAATAATATATAAGATATTTTTCCGGTCTCTAGTGATCAGTTTCGGCTCTTCTACATCCTTTAGAAATCTGTAACATTTCTGCGACATTCTGTATATTCTCTGTCTACCTTTGCTATCTTCCGTCATTCGAAAAAATATTTTTGGCAGGTTGATGATGCTCACCCATACGAGATAATAAAGCAATTATAATTGGACGTTAGAAATTATAAATGTTTTAAATTAAAGGAGGCAAACACATAACTGCATCTTTTCGCAACGTGTCTTACGTGACGTATGACATAAATAAATAAATAAATAAATAAGTAAATAATGCTACACGATTCTGACTTTTACCTTTATATTCACTTTTTCATGGATTTTACTTAATTATAGTTTATATAAAACTGTATTAATATAAAATAATTGTTAAAAATAAAATAATAATAATATAAATTTGTAGTTAAAATATTATTATATAATTAGAGTTAAAATATTAATACCAAATTATAGTTAATATAAAACTGAAGCATAAATTTTAAGCATAATTAAACATCTCACTTGTATCTAACACAAACATGTGTCTCATCGCAATCTTAAATGTTTTATGATTAAAGTATTATTTGCAGTGTAAATTAGGTTACGGAGAAAAAAATTACGAGAGCGGATCTGGAGAGAAGGGCTGAACTATGTATTATATACTACATAATCTGTGATCTCTTTCTCATTGTATTCGTAATTATCACAGCGTACTTAATACAGCTTCTTACACTGAAAATATGAAGGATTTTTGATCGCTTTTTTATATTGATTCATTGAGTTATCTCTGTGTTTTTCATCTATGGTTTTTCTACGTGTTGACATGATACCGAGAATCTTTCGTAACCTATGTACTAAGATATTAAACAAACGTAATGAGTTGTCATTACTATTTGTGAGATGATACCTTTTTAAAACATTCTGTAAGTTCTTGTCACATTTTCAAGGTTATTTCATGTCATTTCTTATTTTTATATTTATAATTTTTTATTAGATTCATTAATAGCTTCATGTTTAAATTTTTCTTACATTTTTTACTCCTCAATTGCTTAACAAATTATAATAAGAATGGCATTTCATTCTATGGTAAAAAAGTACTTGGCGCTAAGAATTTAAGAAATTGCTGTCAAATGTATTAATGATCTTTCTAGTGTACGTTACACGTTTATACTACAACTGTATCATTTACTACAAAGAAATTTTGTTTGAAAGAAAGTTTAAATATTTACAATTTTATAATATTTTTGTAACAAATCGATGGAATTTGGTAAAATGTACTTCAATACTAGTTACTTTCACCTATTACAAAAGAGATGTAAATCCTTCCATTAGTTTAAGTTAAAATACCACTTATTCACTGTGCATACAGATATTTTTATCAGTTTTAAAATGTTTTTAAATTTTAAAGTATTTTTTTTTAGTTT
>JAHLJT010003723.1:0-30202 GCA_031308135.1 Acheta domesticus | reverse complement strand
AAAGAATCTTTCAACTACCCCAAGGTCAAACGTTAGTTAATCTACTGAGTCAGTGCGAAGAATACGCTAATTTATGCTACGCACTACACTGCTGAAGCTAGTTTACTTATAGTATGCCAAAATATACCAAAACATCTTTCAGTAGGCAGGACAAAACGTGAACATAATAGTATCCGTGTTCCTCCATACGCTACTCGTACAGGAGACGGGCTCTTATTTGCTACAGAAACTTTCAAAGGTGGCTAATATTCTCAGAAACAGTGCTTTACAGAAAAACAAGCGCGTAGTGCTCATATATCTCTAGTGTAGATGCAAAGACGTCATCCTAAAAAAGGAATGTTCGTAATTAGAAACGTGCATCTAACTCTGTAATATAATACTTTCGTACCCAAATGCTAATTTGAATCAGTTTCAAGGTAGCTCAGAATTTGACACTTAATATCCAATCAGCTCACAACCAGACAAAGTAAAAAAGACACCATACATTTAATAAAACAAGAGAATGAAATAAATAATATTTAGTGGTTCAGTCAGATATTTAGTCCTTCAGTCATTTCGGACATGATTCAGTTCAATGATGACCTTTACCTTACTTCAATTATACGTGGCGTGGTTCAGACAATCAGGCCCGATTTGAATTTAGGTCAGAGGCTTCTTTTAGGCTTGAGAATATTTTACATTCAGTAAATCTACCATATGGAATGGCATTTATGCTTCATATCTCCTCCCAAATAAGGAGTAAGACAAAGGATTTTTTCGCCCTTAAGAAAATCCACCTCTTCGATCGTACTTGTACCCGCAAACTTGGGTATAAGACTCAAATACGTCAATTGCTACACCATCGACTTTACACACCACACGTTAGGTTTGCATTTCTTCCAATCTCCCCCTCGGAAAATGTACGATATACTCGCAACAATGCCACAAGAAGTGTCGGTCTTTCGTGCAATTGTTCATTTTCCGAGCGCGCCGCCTCTTTCTGCATCCCTTGCGCCACCGGAAGCAGCTTGTCCGCGCCATCTCTGACGTCAAAAAGCACAATGCAGGCGGCCTTCTGTTTCGACTGCGCGCGGCGCCTCGCACACCCATGGGATGTGACGGCGACGCGCCCTGCATGGCGGAGGACAGTGTTGTCAAGGTCGATGCCACGGGGGAGTCCATGGCACGAGTGCCACGACGAAATCGCCCCTCCACGCAGTTAATTACCCCACCACCAGACAACGCCATCCCTATTGTAAAACGGCGGGGCTACTAATAGTTCCCGACGCTAGTTGCGCAGAGTAGCTCGTGGCATGCTAATGGTGCCACCACGCGTGCCACAGTCACCAGTAGAAGACCTTGACACCACTGATGTACGGTATACTCGTAACAATGTCAAAGAAGTGTCAGTCTTACGCGCAATTGTTCATTTTCCGATCGCGTCGCCTCTTTCTGCGTCACTTGCGCCACCGGAAGCAGCTTGACCGCGACATCTCTGACGTCAAAAAGCACAAGCACCTTTGAAAATAGATTTTATTATATAGGAGCGAATATTTTGTCAACAAAACTTGAAAAAAAACGCTCCTTTTTTCAAAATTCGACTAGAATATGGCTTAGGATAGAGATCACACAATTATGAAACGTGCACAGAATTCACTTCCCCCCATAGATCGGCGCACATAGTTTTTAACTGTTTGAAAGAAATAAAAGGAAACGCAATGGAGGCGGTCTTCTGTTTCGACCACGGTGTAAGAGATATAGGTGGGTTCACTCCCGGTCTAAAACTGAAGCTAATGTGAGGATAGTTCTCACAGTTCTCGCTATGTAAGCGCTGCGAACGACTTGGGCATTTTGGAACAAGATGGTGATCCATTTAATAGCTTTGTAACCTCTGGTGGAAGCCACTAAATCGCGAGACGCCATCATGAATGCCCAACTCGATCGTGCGCACCGTACGGATGAGCGAGAAACTAGCCTCAAACTGGCTTCAAAAATTTTGTCCAAAAGGCGGCTAGTTGACACACCTATATATCTTACACCGTGGTTTCGACTGCGCGCGGCGCCTCGCACACCAGCGGGGTGTGGCGGCGACGCGCCCTGCATGGCGGAGGAGGAGGAAGAGAGAGAGGCGCGGGGAGTTGGCAGCGGCGCTCTTGGGTGTTCGCAGGTGCTGCGCAAGCACGTGATGGTGCGCGTGGGCGGCGGATGGGACACGCTGGCGCACTACCTGCACAAGCACGACCCGTGCCGCTGCCGCACTGGTGAGTGGACGCGTAGCACGCCCCCGCACGGCACGCGCCCTCTCGCGCGAGAGGACGCTCCCAGCTGCGTGGGCGCACGACTCTCTTGTGCGCCGAGTGGATTTCAACAGCTTCGTATATTAACAGCTCAATAATCGTAAAATGTGTTTGTCCTTTCCCTTTTAGGTTCATTTAATCAGTACCGTTTCAATTATTCTGAACAAATGCAATTCATGTATCATTTACTTCTCACTAATTGCTAATGAAATAAGTGAGCAATTGTTCACTTTCACTTCGCACAATCCTTAGTGCACTTTTATTTCTTACTCTTTCTTTGCTTCTTCTTCTTCTCCTTCTTCTTCTTCTTCTTCTTCCTCTTTTTCTTCTTCCTTTTCTTCTTCCTCTTCTTCAAATTTTTGCCCCTCTTTTTCATCGTCGTCTTCTTCTTTTTCCTCTTCTTCTCCTTCTTCTTCCTATTCGTGCCCCGCACGGCTCGCCGGGAGCGCTCTCTCGAGGGAAAGGAAGCTCCCAGCGACGTGGGTGCGAGCACAGGTCTCTTGGCGGTGGGCGCGAAGTGGATTTGAGCAGCTTCGTACATTAACCGCCCAAAATCGTAAAAATGTATTTGCCCTTTCGTTCTTAGGTTAATTTAAGCGTTGTCATTTCAGCAAATGCATTTCATGTTTCATTTAATACTATAATAATTGATGGTAAAATAATTTAGTAATTGTTCACTTTCACTTCGCGCAGACCTGAGTCCTCCTTCATTTCTTCTTCTTCTTCTTCTTCTTCTTCTTCTTCTTACTCCTCCTGTCTTCTTGTAACATTGTCGAAATACTGGCGGGCAGGTTTAAGAGAATCTATACGTATTTTTGCTAAATGATATGAATAATAAAAAACAATATCGGATACGTTGTACGTATCCCAAATTTACGTATTCGTTGTGCCTTAAGTGGAACACAATCTACCATCATGTGTAAACAAACAACCGTAGTATCAGGGGCGGATCCAGCCGATTGTTTGGAGGGGCCATTACAAATTGTCGTTAAATAACAAAAAAATTTGTTTTTATTTATATTTTTTAAAGTGTATATGTGGAACTATACAATATTATTTTTGAAATAATTACATATTCTAATATAAATATTTAAATCAATTTTGCCCAATAAAAGAAGGTAACGAACGAAAACTCTTGGCCCTGGGGGGGGGGAAGGTCATGGCCCGCATGGCTCCCCGCTGGATCCGCCACTGCCCAGTAGCCATTAGCACTAGCTTGGTTTCCCACCTTTGGCTGACTGAGGCTAAAGCATAGGTAACACATTCCAAAATCACATCTGTGAATGGAAAAGCACATGGAGTTCAAGAAAGAATGTTTGGAAGGACATGCCACTAATTTCTGCAACTACTTATTTTTCTGGTTAAAGTCTTCTTGTAACGTAATAATTTTCAATAAAGAATGAGACACTGATGTTGTCTGGTATCAATGTTTTTATTTACAGCTGAAAGATCTGTTCAGAACTTCGTTTTCCGCTCAGAGGCTGTAAGATAGCTCTGATGATGATAGCTAAGCTATCGAAAAAGATCTTTCAGCTGTAAATAAAAACATTGGTACCAGACAACATCAGTGTCTCATTCTTTATTGAAAAAAGTATCTACATTACCAACAGTTATACTAGTAATAATTTTCATTTAATCATTGAGTCTATCTAAAAAAATAACTATTGAGTTTACTTCTAAACATTTTCTGGCAGGTATTGCCAACTTATTGTTCAAAACACACAGCTTCTGATAGGATTTGTTTGTAATTCTCATCTAAGCAAGAGATCTCTCATGTGAAAATAGATTGAATTATTTTATTGCGATTTCAGTGTCCAGTTAGTTCGAATAAACGAAACAATGGTAACAGGCAACAGTAAGAAACGAGAACGTGATCTCGGTCTCTTTAGACGAAATATCTCCTGTCCTGCGCGTCACACAGTACTCGGGTTTCCGCCTGGGCAGGGAGAGGAGCAGCATCTCGCTCGCATCCAACAGCATCTGTCGCATGCATCTCCGCCTGTCCGACGAGCTTTCCTGTCCCCGAGTGACACGCCGATTGTGTCGGTCTTAGCGGTGACTTCAGACGCTCAGACGAATGAGAACTCTTGTTCGCCGCGATCTTTTTTTTTTTCTTTTCCCTTGAGCACGTATCGCTATCACCGTAGAAGAAGAGTTGAATTTACATTCTATATTTGTAATGGCCATCAACCTCCTTCCTTCATGACTTTTCTCTGAATAAATTCTGTGATATAGTGCAGAACGTCGACAGAGCCAATTATCTAAAAACATGAAATATTATTCATAATTAAAAACTCCTTTTTTCCACCATTTCCTTTTCATTATATTACATTTTACTTTACTTGCTAAGAGTTTCACGTTTTCTCTTTTCCATAACTTCTCTCATTCACTCTTTGTTTCTTACTTTTCAATTTTCATTTTTCATCCCTCTTTTACTCTTCCACATTTGTTTTTTTATTTGTTCTCTTTTTATCTTGTTTCTCAAGCTCTTTGTGCGCTTGGCGTTATTCCTGTGTGTCGTGTGCTATGCGCGTGCGCTGACTTGCGCTCCTTTGCCGCAGCGCACCGGTCGCCCTTCAACGCGCGCCTCATGATGAAGGCCGGCGCCGGCGGCGGCGTCGAGATGGCCGGCTCCTCCGTCACCTACGACCGGTGAGTGCGCCCACGCCGCCCCCGCCGCCAAGCCTCCCTTCCAAGCGTCTCAAAGCACTCGCACTGCCCGCCGCTCCCACACATCTATCATCGCCTCCGCCTCTCTCACCTATTCCGACTCCTCCACCCACACCACCTCCCCGCCCCACTTGCTCCACCACCACCACGCCTCCCTCGCGTCTCACAGAACCGATATTGCCTGCCATTCCCACGCCTCTATCACCGCCTCCGCCTCTCACTCAACCCCGTCTCCCACACCTACCCCATCCGCAACCGCGTCCCTCGCATCTCACAACACCCACACTGCCCGCCACTCCCATTCCTCAACCACTAAATGCATCTCCACCTTCCCCGTCTCCGCCGCCCTCACTTACCAGGCCTACACTATTCGCCACACGCCCCGCCTCCGCCGCCGCCAAGCCTCCCTCGCGTCTCAAAGCACACGCACTGTCCGCCGCTCCCTCACATCTATCACCGCATCCGCCTCTCTCGCCTACCCCGACTCCCCCACCTACATCGCCTTCCATTGCTCCACCACTACGCCTCCCTTGCATCTCAAAGCACCGACACTGCCTGCCGTTCCCACTCTTCTGTTCCCCACGTCCGGCCTCAGCCTGCCCCCTAACACGCTTCCCCCATCTACCCCATCTCCCCCACCGCCATCGTCTCCCTCGCATCTCACAATACTCACATTGCCTGCCACTCCAACTCCTCTACCACCGCGTCAGCGTCCCCCCCCCCCAATACCGCCTCCCCACCTACCCAACATTCCCGTGTCCCTAACCACCACCGTTTCCCTCACATCTCATAACACCCACACTACCCGCCAATCCCACTCCTCTTTCGCCGCATCCGACTCCCCCAACACCGCCGCCACGCCCACTTACACCACCTCCATCTTCTCCACCGCCACCGCTCTCTTGCATCTCATTACACCCACACTGCCTGCCATTACCATTCTTCTATCCACAAATCCACCACTCTCACACCCCCGTCTCCACCTCCCACACCTACCAGGTCTACACTGTTCCCCACATCCCCGCTTAGGCCGCCTTCACACCACCACTGCCAAGCCTCTCTCTCATCTCACAACACCCACCCTGCCCGCCGTTCCCACGCCTCTATCACTGCCGCCGCCTCCTATACCTACCTCTCCGCCTCCCATACCTTGCATCGTCATCATCCACCCCACTTTCATCTGACCCGCCACCACAACACTGTCTTCCGCATACCCCGTCACCATTATCCCCCACCTACCTCACTTTCATTGTTCTAATTACACCACACCCACTAACCCATTGTCCTAACTAACCCACATCCACTAACCCTCACCTACCCCACGTCCACTGTTACCCCTCTTAACCATTCTCCACTTTTTTCCACTAACCTCAACTCGACTGCTCCCCCATCTACCCCGCATCGACTGTTTCTCCACCCAATGTCACGTCTTTGCCAGGGTGCTCCCCCCTTACTTCGCTCCTTTTGCTCTCCCACATATCTTTTTTCGCCGCTCCTCATCCTAGCCCGACATAATTTCCTTCCATCTCCGCCTCTCGCACCATCTTCCCCGTCATCCCCAACTATCCGCTCTCCTCTGCCGTCCACCTCTTTCTATTCTCCGTCACTAGCGCAACGCAAGTGACTCAGATCTGTAAAATTATGTATCTTGAAAACGTGTGTCATGAAATATGTGCGAATAGGACATCTTAACGACCCTTCGATCTCTCAGACCAAATTGGGAAGGTTATTTTCTGAACGAATTCACTGTAACATACATTACTTACTTCTTTATTAGGTTATTTATTACTCTTTAAGTGCTTATAATAAATGTATATTTTACATAATATTATGTATTTTCACGTACGCTATGCACCATTCAGATGAATGGATATCAGTGTTCTTCCCTTCCAAATCTTATAAAATAGAAATTCAAACTGTCAATAAGCGATCGGAGCAATTGTAAAAATATTTAGGTGCCGCTGCAAATGCAATGCTTAAGACTAACAGAGAGAGAACTATTTAAACGTCGACGTGCTTAAAACTTGCAGAAAAGAAGTCGAAACTTGCAGAAAAGAAGTCGAAACTGCGTCTAAGAGGAATATGTTCAACCACTGGGATGAAATTGAAAGAACATGCGACTGGAAAGAGTGTTTTTTACTCAATTCTCTGTGAATTTCGTCAATAGAGAATCATTAAAGAAAGCATTTGTTTTCAGTACAGTTGATATTGCCAATTTATTTGAAGAAAAAAGCCGTCAATCATGTTCTTGAAAGCCTTTTTGCATTGCTGTTCTGCGATTGTAACCTAAATCTCACATGAACACAGCACTTCCTGAATAGTTTTGAATCCCGCGAGGAGATAAAGAGAACTCACTAAAGTACACTCAGAGTAAACATCGAGTATGTGTGAAGTGCTTCTCTGGAGTTTCACTTTCTCACGACTCCCCAACAACGTAGTACCTGTCATCAAGTGAGCGTCTGCCCAGTTATGAACTGCTGTGAAGAAGCCAAAGCGATTTGTATGAAGAGAATTTGTCTATGAACATGCGGAAATGCATAACATACAGAGACCATTATTTGGTTGGAAATTTAACACACACCAGTGTTTCAGAAATTTGCGAATTTAAAGGGCATAAAAGTGGATATATTTCGTTTCGTGTGGTACAAAGAGAGCTACTGCGCCAATCTCAACAAATGTATGCCAAAGTTGCATACAATTATGTTCCCCTACATGAATAAGATATAAACGGCACATCAGTAACAGTACTTATTTCCATTATTCAGTTATTATTCATGTATTCCAGTATTCATGAAACAACATGTACGGATGATATTTCAGTACAGTTGAGTCGTCGTATTTATTTATATTCTTTAACAATGATAAAGGTAATTATTACCATGAAAGCAGAAAATGTGTTTATTAGTTACAGAAGTTACCTGTACACAAGGAAGTCGTGCTGTGCTGAGCTGCGTAGGACGAAAGGAGAATAAGCAAGAATCTATGTTATAAGCATTGCAATAATAAAATAAATACTCCAAAGTAGAAGTACTTGAGTTGTATTGAAGTTCAAGATAAGACGAAAGCACTTCACAACACTACATTTTTTTCTTTGTCTAAGAAATGTTTGTATAAACAGCGCTTTAAAGTACACTACTTTCTTTATTTTTTCACGCATTGGATTAACCACTTTCCATAATAGTTTCAGCCAAAGAAATCAACACAGTCTACACTTAGTTATATCTTAGCCTTTCTTAGTGAGAGGAACTCCTTCGGTGACCCTCTTCAGCCACATCCAGTGAAATAACAGAACAGATTTTTTTCAGTTATTTGAAAGGTTTTATCCAATACCAGAGAATGAATTTTAGGAATTATGGGTTTCATGATTAAAGGTGGTCGCATTTGTTTTTTGTTCTCTAGTTGTAATCAATCTTACAAACATTGTAACCAACATGGGGTAGAAACATCTTCTAATCAGACTTGAGCAAACATTAATAGATAGACATTTTTTCACCTGTCGAGAGTTTTATATGTTGTTTATATGTATTTGGCGCGACAGACTGAACGGGCTCAGGCCTAACGGCGACGTCCTCTGCCTCGCGGCAATGGGCTAAGGGGATTCGTGTGGTTAGCACGTAGACACCCCCCCCCCATCTTCTCAACCTGAGAAGTGAATTTACTCATCGTCACACAGCAACATATACTGGGACATTGCAACATACTATAGTCTTGCCTCGACCGATAATCAAACCAAGGGCCGCATAATGGAAAGCGAGCACGCTGGCCAAGAGCTAGCCGCGAGGCTATTTTCTACATTAGCCAACTGAAAATTCCTCTCCAAAAATCTCCACCAAGCCGGAACCGTTGCGAGACTCGTCTCCAAGGACCTGCGCGTCGCCCGGCCGGCGAGTGGCAGATTGACCGGCGGGAGGCCGGGGTTCGGGTCGAGGCTAGGGCACGGGGCGCCGAGCTCCGCGCCACTTCTCTCGCCCCGGGGCATGGCCTCAGCGACGAAAGCGCGGCGTGTAATGGCCACTCTACTCGCACGTACGCAGATTTCCGCGGGCCGCTGGGGCCGGTTGACGTAACGCCTCGCTTTGTGCCGCGTATGCGCTCACATTTAGTACAACGTAGCACCTATCATCTCGAGAGTTCTGTGTCAACACCTCCTCCGCCGTGTTATTTACCGAGTGGTGGGTGACTAGCTGAGGAACCGTGAGAGAGGCGGAACGATTGGAAATGGCAGGTCTGTGGTCGCTCAGGGGTGCTGAGGTGCGATTTTGCAATTCAGACCGTACGCGCTCCGGCGCTGTGCGGTTCTTATTTATTACGGTTCTGAGGAAAACAACTTAAATAAACAACAGCTCTTTGCTAACATGCTGCATGAATGAATACAAAGTAAATGAAAGTCTCTAGGCTGAATGCGGCTTGCTATTATTTCCTCAACGTAGCTCAGTTTTACGTTCTCGTAGTTTTTCTTGCTCTTGAAAACAAGATATCGATATTTCATTCGTCAAGAAATGTCATGCTTTTTCATCGTAAATCATGATGAATTGTCCTTATTCGGTATATAGCCAGCACTCAGAAAGAGAATAACTTGATAAAACACCACAGCTCATTCAGTGGTGGTAGTTGATATCCTTGGTTTAACGATCAGTATGTCCTACCAGGTGACAGGTCCCAACATCGATAATGTCAAAGTAAGCAGTTTGACTGACATTCTTTTATATAAAGAGAACGTTTTCTGGGAGTGTGGGTGTGCTAATTGGTGCTGCTTGATGTCCAGAAGTAATTAACTCCCTTTTCTGTCACGTAACCTGACTGTCATAATTTTATCTGCAGTTGTTTAGTCACAAATTTCTCTTTTTGCCAGATTATTTTCTGTCCTGCAACACAAGTTCAATGGCTGCCTGGATCTCTTTCTGAACATTTTTTATTGTAAACAATTATATCTAGATGTAGAGAATTCCTTTGCTACATAATTAGATTCCTTGGTGATGGGTCTCAGAGGGAAGAACTGTCCACGAAAAATCATAAGTACAAATCCAAAAATATACGAGCAAGCATAAGTCATACGTTTTTCAGAATATATGTTCCTACACGCGTTGTTTAATATCAAACTCTATTAGCGGTGAAAAGTGTAAAAGTAAATTACGTAAAAAGTACACGAATCACTATACACACGTGTTGCATATACTATTTTAACACGTCATAAGCAAAAGATGTTTCGGATACGATTCGCGATGTTTCACGCACCATTAAAGCGAAACATTTTCTCTTTTGCACACGGAAAACAAGCATAAAAAAGTGCTTCGCATACGGCGTGTTGAAAACGCCTTTTCTTTCTTTCTTGTCCCTTCCGTTTCCGTGCCAACAGCTACCCGTCAAATATACTCCGCAGCGAATAATTTTGCATTAGAATTTCTGAGTCGCAGGACAGCTGGGGAATGGCGGGTGTCGCGCAACCTAAGCCTTTGATTTTAGGTGAGAGCATTGCTGCTTTAAATGCAAAGAAAACTACGTGATTGTAGGTGGAGTATGTTGATGACATTGCACAAGTGATTTCCAATGCGCTGCGCGCTTAGACTACCATTTGCAAACTATGTAAGAAATGGACGAGGGGATAGCGTCAAATGGAAATATATGTGTAGTGGGAGGAACTGGAATATTTTTCTATGTGACAACGCTATTGTTACAAAATCGAATCAAGACGGTATTTACTTAAATAGGATGATCTTCGAGTGTTTCCAGTAGTAATTATAGTAAGTAAGGAACAGTTTTAATTTAATATTGTAAATTATGTTGTAAAAATATTGTAATAAATGTTGGACTTTCTGCACTCTCAAACAGAATACTTTCTTATTAATGATACTTATTAATGATACTTTCCTGCAATTTCTCTGCTTAAACGGGTTTTAATACCTCTCACAAACAATTGGTTGGCTACGTTCCTCGTTTTGAAGCGCCCAAATCCAACACTATGGTTTCACATGTGATCACACGGATGGATCACATATATGGATCACACATTCCAAATTGGACATAAATTCAAGTTTTGCGGTCCGTTTTCAGTCCAATTTCCCCCTTCACTTACATTATTGTTTTATTTTGATTGTCTATAGTATTCCAAAAGGGAATAAAAATTCAATTAAAATCATGTTTTTTTACTCAAATAAACGACAACAAGTTCTTGGGCCGCTGCCCGCTTCCTGTCAGCCAGCATCGCGCTCTTTCCACTTATCGCGATCCTCGAGGTCATCTCTCAATTGCACGTGTAGAAAAGGGCGCGCGAGTACGTGCGCTTGTATACGTGAGGACGCTGCTTCTCTGGGGATTCTCTAATACAACAGAAATTATACGTTTTCCTCCTTCTGTGAATAAGCCCGTCGGTCTTTTTATTGTGTCCTCGTCAAGAACGGAGACTCGCACGGCTTGTTAGAAGCAAAACATTCACCTAACTAATTCCGCGATTAAATGGCCACTGAATAACCGACCAGAAGTTTCAACAATGGTCCAACTGATGCTCATTTGGATGGACCAATACGAAGATCATCAAAACATCGATGGTATGCCAATGGATGAATGGATGGAGAATCTGACTGGTGGACCGACAGATAGCCCGATGGTTGGAAGTATTCTTTATTACGATGCCATATCTAAGTCGTAGTGTCGTAAATGGAATGAATGATTAATTTGAGGGATAGATAATTATGACGTTATGAATGATGACGTAGTGGTGGAATGAGAAGAAGAAGTATCTGAAGTAACTGGAGGACCAAAAACATAGTTGTGAACTTTCTACATGGAACAACCTACATGTGATGCCTGGAGGTAGCAAATTAGCGCTCCTGCTACAGTGCTGCAGGCCGCATGGCCCAGGGGGTGGCCCTGCGGAGTGGCCCTGCGGGGTGGCCCTGCGGGATGGCCCGCGGGATGGCCCGCGGGATGGCCCGCGGGATGGCCCGCGGGATGGCCCGCGGGATGGCCCGCGGGATGGCCCGTGGGATGGCCCGCGGGGTGGCCCGCCAAATAGCCCTTTCAGGCAGCTCGAATGCCGAATTTCGCCTGGGGCCGTCCGCACCACCCAAGCGCCCTGTTCGCGTTCCGCAGGTCCCCGCCGCGCACGCGCCGCTCGTCGGCGTCCAGCGTGAGCTCCGGCGGCGGCGGAGGCGGCGGGCCCGCGGTGGGCACGCCCGGCGGCCTGGTGCCCGGCTACGCGGCGGCCAGAGGGGCGTCGCGCTCCCGCTCGCCCACGCCCACACCCACGGCGCAGCGCCGCTCCACCGGCACCGCCCCCGGCCTCGCCGCCCCGCGCGCCGCCCGCTCGCGCTCGCGCTCCCGCTCGCCCGCGCCCGCCCACGCCCACGCGCACGCCCACGCACCGTCGCCCGCCACCGGCCTCGCCCCCGCGCGCCCGCCCTCGCGCAGGCACTCCGCCAGGTGAGTAGCACGCCGCACGCGCCTATGCGGGGGGCTGTACACCTAGAAGGCCCAGAAATCAAAGGCCAATACATTTTTCATTGCAGAACGTATACTTGACCGAAATTGGGAAAAGAATAATCAAGACTAGAGACATGTTGTGACACGTTATGCAATACATGGATTCCACCATAACGTGTGTAACATTAAAAACCTAAAACCATGAACCTAGTGAAAAAAATGCATCTCTCAGCTGTGTTATAAAAAATGCGATTGACACCATATAGAAAAAAAATTAAAAAATGAGAAATCTATTAGTGAATAGAGTATAATCTAAATAACAATAAATACCCTTTCTAATGAACCTTCCTTCTTTAATAATTACAAAACGTATTTCAAATTCAAATAATTAAAGTATTTCTTTGATTTATTTAAAGCTATGGAATGTTGCTTTCCGCTCAAGGTACTGATTAAATTAAGTATGTTCGTAAAGTGCAATCCTTCATCTCCTTTTGGTTACCTTTTAGTAGTTTTCCATTTTCAGTCTCTAGTAATTTCCTTATGGCCTCGATTTCTGAACCCAAAAAATCATAGGTTTCATTATTTCATTTTCTTTGCAACAAATCCCGTGTATTTTCTAATTTTATCTTAAAAATGGCGAAATGCAGTGCAGTGTCAGCACAAGACTTAAAGTGCTCATAGAATTTCAGAAATTTATAATGGTCTCATTCTCTTTTGACCCCCTTCGGTGGCAGAAAGCAGTAATTCAATAACTCTTTTATCCAGTAAAAAGGATTGTCACGATAGTGGAATGCTTGAGGAAGCCGTACTAAACCACCGGAAATGTACTTCTACCAACGTATGTCCGATGCATCTAGTAATTCCTATTGAGGAACGTACGTCTAAAAATGTCAAAATGAATGTAACAAGTCGAGGGATTGAGTCTACCATTTGGCTGCATTTTTCTATTGTTCTCAGATCGGAATCAAATTTATCAATTTCCCAAGGAAAGGTTCAGTGAAATCAACTCAATCTAACCATGCATTATGTCATGATAGGAAGAAGTTTAATTTCTCATACAAAAGTATCTTGAGACCTATTGTCATATGGTTCGATCCATATGACAGCCATTTGTAACGGTGGATGTACTGTGCAAAAATGCCGTATTTCTGAACACGGTCTAATGTACATATGTGGCAGTAATTTAAAATATGAAAGGCAATAGAAGAATATTTCTCAAATCACATTAACCACAAAATATTTATGAAATTTAATGCATTTACAGACACATCCTTCAGAATATACATCGGGGTTTCCGCAGTAATAGCGTTAAGCCATTTACACTTCTCCGATTCACTCGCACGTAGGTGGCAATCATAGCCGACATTTAAATTTCAAGTGACTTTCTATTCTTCTATGAAGCCATTTACCCGTAGGTGTTACTAACACCTGTTAGTGAACCGTTGGGATAGCGGTAAAATCCGATAAGGTCGCTTTTATCGCCCCGGAGCTTCGCAGGTGCTTCCGTGCAGCAAATACGGGCGAGACAATACTCTGAGCGACTTCCGCGTGTAGATTACACACCCGCCCTCATTATGCGCGCCAAGTCATTTAACCCAACTTTTGTGTTTGCAAAATTGAAGAGTGCGAGCTTATATTTTGTCGACAGACTCGTTTACAAACAATCTTAAGATTCTTGAATTTTTTTATGCATTCAATACAATTAACTTCAGGGCTTAATCGGTACAGAATTTCTCATTTTGCTTTGCCACTGAATATCTTTTCTACAGCAAAAATTAATTTTGCCTTGCTATACGAATTGGACAAAAAGTTTGCTTTTTGCTTGATAACGTAAGGAATTAAAATGCAATGTAGATTTTAAGTACAGTAACGACTTCCTTTCTAACATCATCCACTATTCCCCTTTTCCGTCAGTCTGATGCGACGTTTGGGCGGAACAGTTGGTCAAACATAACGTTTAACAACTTTTTTAATCAGTTGAACCCCAGAGGCAATAGGACTCTCCCTCTAACAGGCCTTTGGTCCGCACCGATTGCGACTGTTTCTCCGTAAGTCAATTCTAAGATGCTAAAAAACTTACGCTGCCCCAATCTGGGTAGGTGCCGCTTCTTCCGTTCTGAAACCCTTCTGAAAAACTTCCAGAATAAAGTGTTACATATAATTACAATTGCCTCGTGGTATATAATCAAAACGCAACTTCATAGAGAACTGGACCAATCACAAATTACATTTCCTTACTGTCGTCCAAATTATTTTCTAACCTCCAAAGTGCCCCTTTCACCAGCCACTTTAACCTCGGTAACACCAGCGTTGCTCCTACAAGAATTAAATTCCCTCTGCCAAAAGATCGTTTCCGTCCCCTACAATCTATAAAAGTCGGCCTCGTGGCCGAGATCGCCAAGTCAGTGGTGCCGTAGTGATCTCGGACCAAGGGGTCGCGGGTTCGAGTCCCACCTCGGGCATGGTTGTATGTGTTCGTCCACCCCCTATCATCACCATATCGTTTCATCTTCATACCATAACGTTAAATCAAATAGTGGTCGCTAATGACCTAGTAGTTGATGCGACCTTAAACAACAAACAAAATTTACAAAAATAATTCTCACCTCTCACTGTAAATCTTGCTTCCCTCAAATTTTCAATTTCATAAAATTAACAACAATCGCCATAGAGATACCTAGTGGGGATGTCCTCGCTCAGAAATAGGGACATGATGGTGCGCTATTTGCAGTTTCTCGTACCTACGGGCCACTGAAGTGCGTCCATCCGTTATATTGCGTAAATAAAATCGAATCCTCACCTTTAAGTGGGAATTCCACTGATCTGGTTAAATTCTTTTAAATACCAACTGCGATAGTTCAGCGGCAAACTGATGCCACCGCAGCATCATTGTCCAGAAGGTTTTAAGTTTGAGTCCCGACGGTCTTGAATTTCCACAGTATGCTACAAAGAATGTCTCAGAATAAGTATTACAAACATGGAACGCGTGTAGCTGTGTCCAAGAAAATCCCTTTTTGCAAATGAAGATGTGGTGGGAAATAGCGTATATCGAAGTTACACATGTCATTTTTCCCTTATTGGCAGGCAACCCATCATACTCTAGTGTTTGGCGGTTATAAGAAATCACTTCGGCTGTTTCAGAACGTGAGCTGTCAGACGCATGCGGTGTTTCCACTAATTAGGGGCAATTTTAACGCGTTAAAATTGTTAAATTAACGTTTTTCAACGTTAAATTTGTTAAATTAAATTTCTCACCATATGTTCATTGGGAAAAACTTATAATTGTTGATCCTCCCTATACGCGCGTACCTCACATTCCAAGGAGAGTAGCTACATCGCTACCTTGCGTAATATAACACGCACGACACCAGACGAGTGTCCTACAGTACCGGCAGCTTATAAGTTACTCTGACAGTTCAATGCGCTGTTGCCACACATTACTACGCACATGGCTCCGTGTACATCACAGACAAATTAAATCTCAAAACATTAATACTTACTGATAGGCTATAAAATGTCTTGATATCATGTTATCAAGTTTTTCCAAAGCCAAAACTTATCGCGAGAGAACTTTCAGAGTCGCTTGTACGCTGCCGGTACTGTAAGTAGATGTCACGCCGGAAAACAATAAGTATACGAATTGCTAAAATCAACCACTGTTAATTATTTCTGTCAGCCGAATTGGACTTCTAGGCCTCACACGCGGCCAAAAACATGTCTTAATGACATAGCTTCAACCATTTAGCCCAGTTTTGTCAAGGTGGATCCCACGATCGGGAGTCCGTGGCACGAGTGCCACAACGAAATCGCCCCTCCATGCAGTTCATTACCCCGCCACCGGAGGCAACGCCATCCCAATTGTAAAACGGCGGGTTTACTAATAGTTCCCTTCCCCGCCGCTAGTTGCGCAGGGAAGCTCGTGGCATGGCACGTGCCACAACGCGTGCCACAGCCACCAGTAGCAGACCTAGACACCACTGATTTAGCCATTTAACCATTTAGCAGAGGCCTCCCTTGATGAAGCCCTTGGTCCGCAGCATGGCCGACGGGCCGCACCTGGCAGCCGAGGCGCCGACGGCGCCGCCGCCCCCGCCCGCGCTGACGCCCGCAGCCACCGCGCCCGTCGCCGACTCGGGCCAGACCAACACCGACTCGGGCTCCGAGGTGTCGGACGAGGGCTACCGCAGCCTGGGCGCCGTGGCGTCCCCGCCGCAGGCGCCGCCGCCGCCCCCGCCGCCGCTGCCGACCGCCGCGATCACAGGTGAGGCCCACTCCCTATGGACCAGCGACACGTTGTACTTTCTCACTACGGAGTAGAGAGAAAGTTATGTAAAACTTAGCGACAAAACAGCGAATTTTCGGCAGAATAACTCTTAATACAGGACCCTGGAGTCAAAGACGTGGATAAATCCACTTGCTAAGTTTAGAAAAAAATCATCTAACAGGTGGTGAAGCCAGAATCCAAGTTGTGCGAGTCCTTGAGACCGAAAAATCGAATGACGGCAAATGTCTGTCCGTTCATCTGTCCGCCAGTGAACAACGCTAGCGACTAAACCGTTCAGCCCATTTTCTCCCAAACTGATATTCTCCAATTGATCGGGCTGATGTCGTGGCCCCTTGAATTTGCTACCAATATTTTAATTTTTGTGCGTATTTTACATGGCCCAGGGACATTTTCAATTTCTAAAAAAAATATCTGCATCGTTTTTTTATTAAATTTTGTTGTTGGATAGCGTAAAGGACAATTAAGAGAATGGTATAGGTCTCATGTTCGTAGAAAATCCTGATTTTTCGAAAATCGCAAAAACTCAAAATTTTTCGGTGTCTTCCTACAACTACTATTACAGATTGATGTTTTTCCCTTAATGAAATCTGTTCCTTAAAGATAGATTTTGAAATACGGTCATGTATAATTTTTCGAAAATTAGATTACTTTTCGCGTATTTTTGCGTGAAGATACGGTTGGGAAAGTACACGGTTGTACGGTTGTTTTAGTACCACTAGTTTCACTGAAGGCTTCATTTGGCTACGTGGAGTCCCCGCTTATCATTTGGCTACGTAGAGTCCCGCTATATTGCAGCGGGCCACCGGTGTGCTACCTATTTTACCTATTTACCGGTGACGCTACGTATTTAACTCACAGAAACTTCACATCAATGAAAGAAAATATAGTAGTTTAATTTGTATTGTTAAATCCAAGTTATAAGGAGTAAGACATGATATGAGATCATGAGTTAATTTGGAACATATTCCGAAGATTGTGTCTTATTTTAAAACACTACTATATTTCGGTACGACCTTTAAAAATACATATATACCACCTACTTTGACTTACGGATATTATACTTTCGTCCACTTACATTTCTGATTAGGTTTAGTTTAGTTTAGTTAGTTTAGTTTAGTTTAATGCCTTATTTTACGTGGCGAGACTCGGGCCATCAGGCCCGCTCTTCCGTCTGACCACGCAAATTTCTACTACGCTCCTTTCACCTAGCGGAGAAAGAAGGTATTATCTCGGGCGACGAAACAGGCGATTTGAATTTAGCTCAGAGGCGTCATTTAGGCTTGAGGATCTTTTACATGCAAGTAAATCTACTAACATGGGCCAGCCGGCTTTACTTCCCCTCCGCGGAAGGCGTACGAAGGATTTTTTCGCCCTTAAAAATCCACGGCTTCGATCGGGTTTGAACCCGCGATCTTGGGTATGACAGTCCGGCACGCTAACCGTCACACCATCGAATCCGCGAATAGGTTCGATTTGGGCATAAATTATAAATTTATTCTGCTTATCGTAAAATAGATGTCTATACTCGGGTACAAGGTATTGGCTTACTTGTCAAAAAATAGGTAAAACATGAAAACTCCGTTTATAAGTACTCTTTATACCTATAGCACTGTTGAATAACAAGAAGATTTCAAAATCAGGTGTTGAGAACGTTACGGATGTTTTGATATCAAGTAAAATCTTCAAACTGCAGCAGCTATGACAGGTGCCACGTTGCGTGCCGAGCAAACATCAGAGGTGAGAGGCGATGTCGGAAGAGGTGAAGGGGAACTCTGTAAATGCTGGGACTAATGGTGATGTTATCGCGTGTCTGATGGATGTTAGAAGTAATGTTGCGAAGCCAAAATCATTTATCACCTCAAACCTGTAGCTACAAAAGAGGTAAATCTGCGATAATGTCAAAAAGATCAGCGGAGCGTAAATAAGGAAGAAAATGTAAAATTATAAGAATTTCGAGAATATTAATTGCAGAGTAAACTCGCAAAGCTGAAGTGGAGAAGTGTTTGACTTCTTGACACGGTCTTAACAATAAAGATTTCAAAAGTCTTCCTCAGGTTTCTAACTTTCGCGGCACTATCGTTACACAATTTGTCGACATTTCATTCGATGCGAAAACTAACCTTTTGTTTATTTCACCGATAATATTAATATTGAATAGAAACCGTTTTTAGTGTTATCGATGTTCGTATTGTCGTTATCAGTATATAGCATGTG
Organism: Acheta domesticus; assembly: GCA_031308135.1. NCBI lineage: Eukaryota > Metazoa > Arthropoda > Insecta > Orthoptera > Gryllidae > Acheta > Acheta domesticus. The sequence continues at coordinate 11,338 of JAHLJT010003723.1, read as the reverse complement.
TAAGAAATTGGAATGGCAAAAAAAATCGGTGTTTTTAAAACATCGATTTTTTTAGCAGAAACATCGATATTTTAAATTCGATGTAGTACTTTCCATCTTTTCTTTACATCGATATATTTGTACACGTAAGCTTCGGCGGCTCGATTCCATGACTTCTTGGCTGTCCGGGAGACGCCGCGTCGTTGACTGAGAGGCCGACGTTTCGCCTGTCACGTTGCAGGCTTCCTCAGGGCAGTGACTCATGGATGTTTTTATCAATGATTTCTTCGACATCGAAAACCTTTTGGCGATGTATGGATGTTTTGCTAAAATGTGCCGTGCGGAGCGGATGCGTGACGCTAGCGTGGCTGTGCGCAGGAGGCGTCGGAGGAGCGGGCGCGGCGGGGTCCCCGCGGCGGCTGGCGGTGCCTGGCAGCCCGCGCGCGCGCCGCCGCAGCAGCGCCGACAGCCGTCGCTCGGCGTCGCCCGCGCCGTCGCCCGTGCCGTCGCCCTCGCCCGCGCGCCGCCGCTTCTCGCAGCAGCCCGGCGCGGGGGCGGGCGCCGGCGGCGGCGGGGGCGCCGGAGGGGGCAGCGGGTCGCTGGGAGCGCCGCCGCCCGGCCGCATGGCCCGCTCCCGCTCCGCCTGCGGCACCGAGGCCGGCCTTCTCGACCACTGGGACGCCCCGCGACGCGCCGCGCCCGGCAGGTGAGTGCACTCGCCCTTCCGTTATCCTCTCCAGTAAGGCGTTTTGTGTTGAGATGTAATGATGAAGAACATGATTGTGAAGAAAATAATGATCGTGAAGATTGAAAAATGAAAAAAAAATGTAGAAAATTGTTGAAACCTAGTGGAGAAACCCCGAGGAAATCAGTCGCGAATTGTTCCCCTAAATTCCACTTGTTTAGGACGAGGACCGATTCCCAGGCCAACCAGTGCAAGGGGAGCAGTCTGATCTTAACCGTCAGTCACCCCATGACTTTCATGAAAGTAGGGTAACGTGTAGGTTTCTCTTTAGCTTCCACGCCACCATACATGAATCCACCGCTTTCATCGCCTCTTTGATTTCCCTATGGTTATTCACTCATTCATTCCGCGTTCATTCGCGTTTTCCGTTCGTTCTTTCGCGTCTAAACATTTGCGTACAATCTTTCGCGTCAAATCTTTCGTATTTCGTCTTTTGCGTTTAATGGTTCGCGTTCAATCATTTGCTTGTCATGTTTCATTTTCAATTTGCGCATTTACTGTTTCGCGTTCAATGCGTCCAAATTTTTGCGTTCTGTCTTACGGGTTCGATCTTCCGCGCTTAATGTTTCGCGCTCAGTCTTTCGGGTTCAATGCGTCCAAACTTTCGCGTCCAATTTTTTCCGTTCATTTTTTCGTTTCGTTGATTTTTTTATGCATTACTTTATTCATTTATTAATACCCACAATCGTTTGAAGTCGAAAAGAACGCTGAAAAAGAAACTGACAAGGTTATTCTATCTGCATTGAATGAGTACTTTGTGGTTTCTCGTAAAACTTTCTTCCCTTTTCCCTCTTGAATTCACTTTTATTATAAAAACCACTTTGCGTTTACCAGCTTTTGAGTTATTATGCATATTGTTCATGTTATAAATAAATAACCTAAGTTCGTATATTCATAACTTTTTCAACAAGGTTATGCAACAGAGTAGATTTGTGTTTTATTTACAATAATATTTTTGTTTAAATGCAAATTGCTCTTGATTTCATTACCAAAGTAACATCTCTCAGGCCCTTGAATTGCCCTCTCTACACAACTTAGGCGGGATTCACACAGAGTTCCTAACCAGATTCGCAATTCAAATAAGGCGGCTGTGGGGAGCAGACGCCTGCGGCGGCAACCGCCAGGGTTTTGGATTCGATCTTCTTGTACGACATGCACGTTTTCACTTTCTGGCGTGGAAGCCAAAGAGAAACCTACCCGTTACCCTACTCTCTTAAAAGTCATGGGGTGACTCACAGTTAAGATCAGACTGCTCCCCTTGCACTGGTAGGCTTGGGAATCGGTCCTCGTCCTCAACAAGTGGAATTTAGGGGAACGATTCGCGACTGATTTCTTCGGGGTTTCTCTACAAGGTTTCTTCCGTTTTCTACAATTTCTTCCATCTTGAAAATCATTACTTTATTCACAATCATCAACTTCATCATTACATCTCAAAATAAAACGCCTTCCTGGGGACACCTGATGATGGCTGTATTGAGATGTTGTCGCCGCAAATACAGCAAATGTGTCCTTTCCTCAACCATCCGTGCTATTTGATTAATAAATAAATAAAACTGTATAAGCACCAGCTTTCCAATACGCGCACGCGTCAAACCGTCAGGCCGTCAGGGAAGTAGTTGATATCGTGCAAAAATGAACAGTTTGTTTTTTTATAAATTGGTGTAATAATAAACCCATTAAATATACTCAAAAGATATTGTAATAAATAGGAGCGGATTTAGATGACCTAAAAATCGCCCAAAATGATCAATAAAATTCTCTTAAAATATTTTTAAAATGCCCTAAAAGCAAAGAGAAATGACGTAAAAAATGTAAACAAAACTAGTTTGGATGAAGAACTGAAATATTGGATATGTTACTAATGAAATTGAGGTTTCTTCTATTCTCAGTGTGAACTCAGCTTCCAAACTTTTGGTTTGGACTGTTCTTTATCAAAAAATCTTTCTTTAGTTATCCCGAATAGGCTGAACCGCCAATGTTCGCCGACAGACGTCACAGGCACCTGAGATTACAACGTGACATTACAACTTCTGAGCGAAGAAATCGAATAGGCTACCAGATATTTGTACTCAGTAATTTGTAGAGAACATTTATTACATCTCGTAAATATTATTTAATGCAAGTATCATCAAAACGATATTAAAATCGATGAAATCAGCGGAAAGTTTATTAAAAATGACGGGAAAAAGTAAAAATGACTTTTAGTCGAAATCGACGAATAATGCAAAAAAATGTATAAAAGTGGGTCATTTCCATCATAAAATGGAATTTCTGTACTAAACGGCATATTTCTAAAGTGAAAAGAAAAAAATGACATTTCATGAAAGTCCGTGCCCAAGTAATAAATTTCATGAAAGTCCGTGCCCAGTTCAAGTTTCGGATCACTTTTGTGCATCTGCGCATGCGCAGAAGATCGATAGTGCTTAACGTTCGAGGTCGCAATAGATAGATAGATAGATATTTATTTCCGCAGATAGGTTTATGCAACCTGGTGTCAGAAGACTAAAATTTACATATTATAATTAAGAATTAATACAATGTAACTTAAAATAATTTAAGACAGTAATATTAAGAATAATATGATAACAATGATGACTGTAAAAGCTTTAACAACAATAACCGCATTAATTCTACATTTTATGGTGGTCTTCAACAGATATTTTACATCAATAAATACACGAATTTTTATTACACTGACGTCCACTCCACTTCACTTCACTTCACAACCCTTGCACTTCATTTCTCTTTCTACTTCAGTATTGCACTACACTTCAAAACACGTCACCACACTTCAATACGAATACTACTTAAAATATAATTATATATTTAATAAAGTAATGCATTTAATAACTATTCCAATACTAATGATGGTAACAGTAATTAATTCCCCCTATTGCAAAGAAGGGTGATGAGTGTGTGTGTGTGTGTGGTGTTGGCAGGACGTCGCTGCGCGGCGACCCGCGCGCCAGCCCGGTGCCGGGCGCGTCGCCGAGCACGGGCCTGGGCGCGGGCGCGGGCGTGGGGCTGGGGCTGGGGCTGGGCGCGGGCGGCGGCAGCCTGGGCCGCGCGGCCGGGCGGCGCGCGCGCGAGTCGCTGGGCGCGCGCGGCTCCCCGCAGCGCCGCTCGCTGGGCGCCGGGGGCGGCGGCGGCGGCAGCGCGCACTCGTCGCCCGCGCGCGCGCCGCGCCCGCCCGCGCAGCTTCAGCAGCAGCAGCCGCCGCCCGCCGCGCTCCAGCAGCACTCGCTGCCCGCCTCCCTGCAGGGCTCGCCCACCAAGCACTTCTCGCCGCTGCTGCAGCAGATCCTCGCGGTGAGTCGCAACACGCCAGTAGCCGACACTAAGGCTAGTCGCTGCTAAGGCTAGGCTGCCAAAAAGGACACTGATACCTTACACATTCACGTCGCTCCTACCTGTACGTGCATCTCTTCCCTCCGCTTCCCCGCTCCTTAGGCCAGTCGCAAAATGAGACGCAGGTCCGTGACGCAGGGTGACTCACTGCGAGTTTCTGATAACCACTGCTTATTGGACTCGCACACAAGCGCAGGACCATTAAGCAGTGGTTATCAGAAACTCACTATGCGTTACCCTGCGTCACGTCACGTACCTGCGTCTCATTTTGCGTCTAGCCCTACAGGGTGCCTTCACACGGAACCACTGGGTGGCGCCACCGACAAGCGACTGAACACAGCCCCCGACCGAGAGAGAAAGGTTTCGCGCGTCACACCGCTGTGGGCTCAGATGACCGAATGGCAGGCGGTGAGGAAGCCCAGTGGCCGAAAGGCAGGGCAATAACCGGTTCAGTGGCGCGTTCCAATGGTCTAGTGTCAAGGCTGCCATTTAGAACTGTGTTCTGTTTGCGGTGGCGCAGACGCGCGTCAGCATTGCTAGTGGCAGGAGTTCGCCACTCGTGTGAACACTTCCATTTTATACCAAAGCTTTGCCACCGGACGTGCCACTCAGAAGCGCTGCTCAGTGTCGCCATGTGAAGGGGCTCAAAGAGGACATTTTCAACCACTTTTTAACGATTCTATGACTATTCAAGTTACTGTTGCTTCTTATCTGTGGCGGGATTAACACGCTCCCTTTTGACGGACGATTTCAGTTGATCAATCAATGATGCCTTATGTTACGTGGCAAGGCTCTGGCCATCAGGTCTCCTCTTCCACCTGACCATGCATATTTCTCTACTTTTCTTTCGCCGTCTATCAGCAAAATAATGTGTAACTCGAGTGACGAAATTGGCGATTTGATTTTAGTTCAGATGCTTCTTATAGGCTTGAGGATGTTGTTTACATGCAGTAAATTTACATCAAGGGGCAGTCGATTTATTTCCCCTCCGAAGGAAGACGTACGAATGGTTTGTTAGCCCACGGCTGCAATCGCGGATGAATCCGAGAACTTTGTTGTAACAATCATATACGCTAACCGCTATACCACCGAGGCTGCGGGAAGTTCTCATGAGTTTTAGCAAATGCACGCGTGCTCAGAGGGTGGCAGCAGCACGGCTCTCCGCTGTGCACATGCGCGCGTTCGCTGAAGCTCGAAATCGTTGGTCAAAAGGAAGAATCTACAACCGGTCTAAGGTTATCTTTCCCATTGAAGGGGGGCTCGTAAGCAACCATTAATTTTGCTTGTAGGTAAATCCGGTCTTTATCTCAAAGATACGTAAATCATTTCCAGTTCCTAAAATGAAGAGAAAACTGAGCCCATTTGAAATTATCATTGGAATGTATTTTACTTAGAACTAAAAATACGTAATTATTTTTCTCTCGATTATTTTCTCTTGTAATTATTTGTCTCTAAATCTTACCACACTATTTTTCACTTTCTGAAATATCTTTAATATTAAAAATAGGATATTTGTTAAATATACGCATTCGGTTTTATGTAATACACATTTCGATATTAATAGATTTGTAATGATTACATGCAAAATACGATAGAAAGATTAATTACGTTATCATGCAAAGGAACCTGTTCTCAATTGTGAAATTTATTTGAAATAGAGACGAGATTGTGCTTACATACTTCTAACGTGGATACAGGTAAATCTGGATAGAAATACGCCGACCTTTTTAGCCGGTGACCTCAGCATCGTTCGTGTTGTGCCAGGTCTTCTCCGGTCACGAACTCGCTGCCGCCATTGATCGACGTCATTCGAATGAGGTCGCGCTGTTAATAATACAGGCGTAGTCCGTTGATGTGACCCAGTACTATTTCTACTGTTTGGAAACGCAGGCACAGTTCGTGGATTTTTCACATTCTCTTTCGCGATCGTGAACCGTGATAGACTGTGTCCCGAAAACGGCTACTTAATTGTTAAACCTTGCCTTTTGTTCTGCTATTCAACGCCGTAAGACTTAGGGGTCATTAAAACGCTTGACTGTTTAAAAGCAGCTCGTTACACTGCTCAAACATAAACAGCCTTGATTTACTCGCCAGTAAGGTCATTCACGTAAAACGTCGCAATCGCGAGAGCAGTGTGAAGGCAGGGCCCATAACTTCAGTTCGCATGGCCATTAAGTCATTGTGCGTTATTCATATCACTTTCAATAATTACCTCGTTTTAAACATCGGCTCGAATTACGACATAAAACATTCACCTATAACCAAATGGGGTATGGCGGAGAATTTCCTTGCCAAGTAGAAGTATGTTGATTAGCAAAGCACGCGGTGGATGGGGAATGAAATACGCTTTGCTTCAGGAGGTAATTTGCTTTTGTCGTCAATAATATATTTTTTAAACGGACATTTATAGTTTCTAAGGATATTGGTGGCTGATTACGGCAGTCATATTGCAGGACGCGTAGCCTTACCCAACATGCACTACTCACGAATATTTTACTAATGAACTAATCACAATCCAGCTTTGTATTTTTTGTTCCTTCTGTCAATGCGTAATGTAATAATACTCGTTTCATGTATATTGAATTACTTCTTAGAAATCTACCACCGGGTGTTAAACCCTAAATAGATCAAATACATCTATCTACCTAAAATTTTAAAACGCGTCCTTGTGCTTGCAGGCTGACGACCTGGGAAGTGACGAATCGGTGCTCCAGAAGATGCGCGACATCATCAAGCAGTACAGCGACGTGGTGCCTCCGGCGGCCGACCCGGCGCCGCTGGACCCCCCGGCCGCGCTCCCGGACGCCGGGCTCGACTTCACCAGCGCCTGGGTGCACGGCAACGGCGTCATCCGGCCCGCCGCCGCCGCCGCCGCCGTCGCCGCCTCCCCCGCCGGGCCGCCGTCGTCGGCCGGGCGCAAGTCGTCGGTGGCGTCGACGGCGACGTCGGCCTCCACGACGCCCGCCCCGCGACGCGACTCCAAGCCGGAAGGCGGCGCCACTCGCATCCCGCTGCCCGTCTTCTACAGCGCCGCCGCGGACTGCTAGCCCCCGGCCGCGCCCCGCGCCCTACCCTTACGCAGTTCGCACTTTGGCTTATCGTGACTCTTTTTTTTTTATTAATTTACCGAAGGTAACTCTTATCTTAGACTTCGTGCTTAGATTTTTACTTACTATGAATCTCCGTTTGTTCGTACACGGTCGTGTATTATTTCAAGATGAATCTCGGATCGCTGACATGACTAAATAGTGTTGTTAACGAACGTGTGTTATTTTTCTTCTTTCGGAATAGTGCACAGAAAACGTGAAAGAATATTTCAAAATAGCTTTATATGCTGGCGCGACCAGCTTGCATATAACTGGTTAAAAGCTTGAAAGCTTATTTGAACTTAATGGCAACTAAACATCAGCTTTTTCAATTAAACATTCTTTTTAGTTTTCTGTGTGCTGATTGATTCACTCGTGCAATTCATGTTTTGGGCATTCATTCTCATTCCAAGTCACATGGAGAATGATACATTCCTACTTTATATTTAAAGTGAAAGTGTTTCTTGGTTTGTAACTGCAATATACTTCCTTTGATAATCATCCATGTGGCCGTTGGTCATATCACGAGATCCGAGTCATCACGGGTAAGAGAGATCGAATGGATCTTTGCCTCGACGGCGCAACGGCTCCGAAGCGTCAGAGCTTCTTCAGGAAATAACATTTCTTCGCCTTTCCTGACCACTAACGAACTGGAAACGAGCGCCAGGCAGAGTGACGTCAAGAGAAGAAGGGAGATGATGCTCTTGGTTCCTTCGTTCGACCGGGGTGACCTTCCTTTTTTGCCTGCGCAAAACGTTCGTCTTATTTTGTATATACGTATGTTTTAACAGAAAGCTATAAATATACATATTTGATAACACATTATGCTTATTATGATAAGTTAATTAGATGTGGTTACGTAGCACCTGGGTGTTGCGACTAGATTGTAAGCGCGTATGCGCAAGTTATTGTTCATTTGTCACTAATTCTATACCACGAGGGTACGTTATGTTTGGATACACGTTTATATTTGACGAGCTGCCTGAGTACGGTTGGTTGTGTATACTAGCTTTTATATTAATATTTGCAATGTTAAGATTTTATTTATTGTTTTGTATATTATACACTATATAGTGTAACAATGGTTCATCTCCAAAGACTCAGAGGAAGGAGGCCGTGAGCCCCAGAGGCCTGTGCGGGTGTCATGGCCGCCGTGGTGCGGCGTCCTAGGACGCCTGGAGTTGCAGGGGGCGGCGCGCATGCGCCTCGCTCTCAATGGGCGGGATTAAGGCAAGCTCCGTGGGGGCACAGTCCAGGAACCTTTGGACCCAGTAGAAAGGCACTCGATAATGAAAGAGAAGGAATCTTATAACTGTGAATAAGATGAATTTGGGGGCAAAAATGAGCCACATCATGCTTGATGTGAATTATGAACATTGTGTTGTGTTGTAAAATATACGATTTACAATAATATGTTTTCGAATTTTATTTTAAATATTTTAGTGTGTCTTCCCGCTTCAAGGAAATAGTGTGGAATTATTCATTACACGAGTTCTGACTAATTTTCAACATATCGTTTATTACCCACGAGGCTCGTCTTATCTTGTGTAAGCCCCTCAATGATCTTGAAATATTGTTACCACAGAATATGGAGACTTTTTAAAAATCATGAATATTTGAAGAAGCAAGGATCCTTGTCTACTGGTGTCCTTTCATCCTTTGTGGTCTCGGGGCCCAGGGTGCTGCAGTGCCTTAATCCAATCCTGCCTCGCGCGCAATGGCCCCAAACGCGAGCATTGTTTTGACAAAAGGCCGAAGCAAATGGATAAACGGAACCCATATGGAATGCTGTGTTCCCTGGATGGTAATTCAAAAGTTGTGTACATGAAGGAAGTTGGGTGACATTAGGTTAGCAAAAACTGGCCAATTTCTTGTGGCAAATTTCACTCTTTCCGGTGGCACATTTCCAAGTGAACTGTAAAATTTCGAACTTTACCCTCCGCAATTGACTTTAAATGTCGTGGAGTCCAGCGAACGCAAAATTTCCAAAGTATTTTATCCTCGAAATACAAATACGGCTTAACTTGACTCACTTCTCTCGAGTAAACTACTTTTACAAAAGAATTTCGACTTAATAAAATAGCAAGCGCATTCCATATTGTTTTATTTATCCATTTGCCTAAGCTGTTTGTGAAAATAGTTCTCACGCCCCGCCCACGTGCAACGCACAAGTGCTGCTGTAGTGGCCAGACCGGCGTAGTAGTTGCCCCCGGCGGATGCGATGGGAGGCGACGGTACGCGACGTTATGGTGTTATGGTGCTGAAGAAGAGGAGTTCGTTCAAGGCGCTACCATCCATTCCACTTGTGTGCTTCCGTTGGAAATATGTTTGGAGATTCTGCAAACGAGCGTTTGGAGAAGGCAATAATGGAAATAATGCCTTAACAATATTGATAAGTGGGATGGAAAAAGAATAAATAATGTAGTGTATGAAAAATGGACGTTGTCAATTACGACGAGGTTTGTCGTGGGAGGGTAGCGCTTTGGGAGTATGTTTCAATGTTTGATCCGAGGGATGTAGAGTCGATTATCTTCTCTCCCTCGTACCCGCCCATGCAAAAACCTTCACAAGTGTTTTCTAGTGAGCCGCAGTGCTGAGTGTGAGTTTTGAATACGAGCGCGGAAGCGAATGACTACATGCCAGGAGTGATTCACTTTGTATTGGTGATACACTGTTCAAGATGTCACGTCTTTTCCGATGTATTCCTTTCAGGCAAGGGCAATCAGAGCTTAATGTAAACACTGATGAATAATGCATTCTCCGTTTGTGAAAGCCTAAAGACAGAGACTGACGGAAATGTTTGTAGAGTACGATACAACTTGTGATCGTACAATTGGGTGCAGTGTAACCTCCGCTCGTGTTCCAAACTCTACCTGGAGCTGGAATTTTTGTAAGTGCCAAGTGAACAACGGAATGCGTATGAAACAAGAAATAAAAATTGTGAACCGTTTCACTTCATGAAATTAAGAGCAACAGAAGAAGAGAAATAACTTCATGCATTACATCCTAAAGAAATGTTCAGTAAAACTGAAATAAAATGCTATTTTAGTAGCACAATCAATGCTACAAAATTAATTCGGCATGACGCAATATTACGTAATAAATTAATCTGAAGCAATAAATTAAATATTGAAACAAAATAGTAAAGCACACTAAAATAAAAATACGTTAATTCACTTCAGTTATCCAAGCCAAACTGTCGAAGCTGACACCCATTTCGTGATAAGAGTTAGTGTGGTTTAATCAACCACGACCTCGGTCTAACGATCTCGTTTCATTTTATCTCCAACCTCATAATCTAAAAAGATGTCTTTTGGTTCTTATTTTATGAACATTTACGTTCTCTAATCGAAAAATCGAAATTTAGGCACGGATTGTTCCACGAAGCAGTCATTTGATTTCGGCAAACAGAAGAAGGCCGCTGCCGTCAGCTGTTCACTTGGCACGGTGGCGCCGCGCAGCGCTGCGGCCCGCCTTTTCGTCCGATGCTTGTAGTGCTAGCCGTCCGCGCGTCCCGGGTCGCAGTGCTCGGGTCGCCGCGCACCTGCCCGCTTGCCTGAGGAGCTGCCGCTCCTCGGAAGACGCAGTAGAGTTTTTGAAGAGTTTTTTCTGAAGATTTGTGATACCGGACAATCGAAAATCGCGGGATCTACAGTTCAACACTTAGTGTCGTGTCCCAACGTAGGATATGTATCAAGAAGTAGGCTGTGGTGTTTTTGGAGAAACTTTTTTTGTAGTCGTGTAACGGCGGCGGAGCTGCCAGCGCCGTCTGTGTTAAGTAGCGAGGGCTCTGGGTGACTTGTGGATAGGATAGGACGGGGCGCCCCCTGATTTTGGTTTACACAGGAACAAACGATGCATCGTCAGTGGAGCGTCTCAGAAAATCGCAATGTATGAAAATCCGTCTCGCCGACATATCTCAGCAAAGTACCTGCACAACCCTAGTAGAAATCACTGGAAATGTTTAGATCTCTTATACATGGCTTTGGAAGACCTATAGTATCCTGTCGGTGTTGAAAACTATTTGAAAAATTTGACGCGTTCCCTTTGCTGGGGTGGTATCTTTCACCGCAGCAGTCATTCAACGTACGTTCACAATTACATAAATGGATTTTCCAGAACTCTATCAGGTAATATACATTTCAACTAATATTACACATGTTATTAATCTCGATGTTCA
>JAHLJT010003722.1:0-15556 GCA_031308135.1 Acheta domesticus | reverse complement strand
ATACGTATCGCTAAAAGAGTAAACGGCATGTCGATAGGGAAAATGTTTAAATTGTATTTCCCCCAAACTAGAGTTTATATAATGATTTCGGCGTATGGTGAATTTGCTATTGGTATTGAAGTATCATCTTGTGAAATTTTAGGGGAAAAGAGGAATACACTCGTAAATCGAAACGTGTGTGCCTGTGCTCTGATCAACGTAAAACGAACACGTGTGTCATATAAAGAAACTATTGAGAAAGGGTTGTGAGAAATGACGTAATTCTATATTTTTAAATTTAGTTTATTGACAACTCAGAGAAAGGAAACAACGGTTTTGACATTTTAATATTGAAGATATTTTTATGATAACGTTTGTTGAGGACTTTCATTTACTTACGATAAAGACAAAAACATTTAATGGACTTGCACATCAAGCAAAGCTCGAAAACTCGTGTCTTTAGAAGCCAAACCACATAGACGGAAGACGCCAGTTCGTTTTAGAAGATGTTAACAAGTTCGTCTCTTTTATTTCTTAAACATCTGAAATGGGTTTGTTTTTTTTTTTTAGGTCAAACTTAAGAGTTACAAGAGGAGAAAACATACGAAAACGAGAGCTTCTGGGAAAAAACCATAGTATTTGCAATTTCAGCGAAAAGATGTAAGCGTGTCAAAAAATATGGATAATGAACGTGAATGAATGGATTCCCTCGCCAACGCCTTTTCTTGCACACCTATAAGAAAAAGAAACATCCATGTCTCCAAAAGAAGTAGTAATCCCGAATGGCTAGCAGCCCAAGGCGGAAGAAATTATAACCTTTTAACGTGTTCATGTAACTTTTTAAATGTTCATGTATACATATATTACAATTATTTCGTCGTAAGTTTGGAAAGGCGTGTAAGCGTTAATGTTCATTCAACGGGATTTTGTGAAGATCGATTGCAATCGAGAGAAGATAAAACGGATGTGTTTTTTCGTGGTGTTGCATAGAAGGGCAGCCCGCCGCCCGGCCGCGGGTGTGGTCTGCTGCTGGCAAATCCCGCTGAAGCCCGCGCCCTTGTCAACAGGGACAGATGTTCCGTTTCTAACCTGGCCAGATTACGTTGTCGGCCGCAGGGACACGTTAAGGCCGCGCCGCGCCGCGCGGCCCCACCCACCCGCTCGGCCCGCCCGCGCACTTGGCGCAATGTGGCGGCATCCACATCCAGCGCTGCTCTTCGCGCTCCTATCCATTTTCCCCGAAGCCTCTGTTCGCCTCTCCGAAACGGAAAGTAAAATAACAAAATAACCCGAAATGAAACTTCGCCAAATGTTATTTTGGAAGTTAATTTTCTTTTTTCTTTTTCAGTTCATAATTCACACGACTTTTCCGAAAGACCATTATCCAGCAAGGCGAATGGTTCAAGTATTGGCCCAAAACATTAGGCACGAATGGTTTCTGTTCTGTGGTTGGTTTCGAAAATTTGATACAAGTGTTAAGATTATTATTTTCCGTATAAAATTTTATTCCCACAACATATGTTCGCGTAAGATGGCTTTCTGGCTTCGTTGGTATCAAAATGATTTTCCCCTTCTAGTCTGTCGGATACCACTGAAGTGACCACTATCGCGGAATTTTTCCACTATAATCTATAACAGCAAGCAGCGAGAACTAGTGATTTGTATGTTATATTGTCAGTATACAAATAATACGGAAAATGTCGATAGAATATTGGCAATGGTGGAAATGAAAGAATATAATGTATTTTGATGAATAGCCCTTAAACCCCCGATAACTTGCGTAATTTCTAAGATCATTGTTTACGATTATTTCGTAGCTCTATTCAACGAATTTGGCAAACGCATAAAAATGCATATTATATTTTGCCTTAACGGACTGTGCGTTAAATGGAAATTTCAAACAGCACGGACTATTTTTAAGAATAACGAAATGTTGGTAAACTGCTACTTCAACATGTTTGAGTTTTTGAACGTAGTGAACGTCATGCTTTACTGTAATCACCCATGTATTACTACGGAGAATCTGCCTAACTGCATTTCAATACTTTCAAAACCCTCTCAGCAAACGTCAATGATTATTTGATAAGATTAAAATGGAGTCGTCTCTCCAAGTTCGTTGCATTTGCAAATAAGTACAATTGCCGCTTTAGAATGTCAAGTAAAATTGTACCATTGAAACCCGAGCAGAAAAGCAGGGACTAGCCATCGAAGCGTATGTGCGCAACCGTGAATGTACTCGTGATTGCTAGTAGATGAAGCGTGCGTGGGCGTACGGTGTTTTTGCGACGAATGACCGATATGGGAGGGCGGTCTTGGGAGCACCTGGCGGCGCCTGATTAATGAGTGACCCGACGCCGCTCCATTCATCTGCGCGTCAGTTGCCGCTGTCAGCGCAGTCAGCGGCAGCAGGCGGCGCCTGCGCCCCCCTCCCTCCCCTCCCCGGCTCCTTTGCGGCTTAATTAATTAGCAAGAGGCGATGCAGGCGCTGCTGCAGGAGCAGGCCGCTCCGACGCCGGCGCCGTCCGCGCTGCGCTTTTTAGGATCCCCCCCCCCCCCCCGGCCGCTGGGGCACAGACGCAGGGCGATGCATTCTGCTTTTCTCGCTACGGAGTAGACAGTTATGTTATGCGCGAAAAAAAAATGCGAATTTTTGTCGGAGAAACTCTTATTATAGGCCTTGGTCACGAAAAAGTTGATAAATTCAGTTACTAATTTTTTTAATTCTCTAACTCGTGGTGTAATCCATGTTTTGTGGGCCCTTGATACCGAAAAATGGAATGACGGCAAAACGTCTGTCCGTCCATCTGTTAAGAACGCTACCGGCTAAACCGTTCCACCCCATTTTTCCTCCAAAATTGATACTCATTCGATCTGGCTGATGTCGCGGCCCTTGAATTTGAGAACGATATTTTGATTTTGGGGTACTTTACGTGAAGCTTCTGGGACATTTGGAAAATGTTCAAAAATTGCTCCATTGTTTTTGATTAAATGTATTGTGTGAAGGACTCGTGTTCATTATATATACCCTGATTTTTCGACAATTGCAGAAGTTCAAAATTTTTTCGGAATTTTCTTAAAACTAAAACACTCCTTAACAAAATATGGACCTAAAGTTAGATTTTGAAAAAAGGTTTGAATATTTTTTCGAAAATTTGAATACTTTTCTCGTAATTCTGCAAGAAATTACGTGCTGTTTTAGCACCACTAGTTTCTAGGAGATTTTTTTTCTTTTTCGTGAGAGATGTGACGTGTGGAAGAGCAGATCCGTGGCTCCGTGAACACTGTTCAAATTCGATTGGAAGTAGAGGGAATCAGCTGTAAAGCGATTTTGCTGAAGTTCTTATCGAAATCCAGTTAAGTGTTGTCCTGCACGTTTTCAGGAAACAAATTAGCTCCGTTTGGTCTCCAAATAGAACAAGGGAGCTCCTCGAAAAGAAAATTAGTAGTACTACAGCCGCACGTACTTTCTCGCATTATTTGGGTTACGTGATATTTTAATACTACTTAACATGCGTATAAGTAATTTTTGAAAAATTAAAAGCTTGCATGATAATGATGGTTGTAATGTCATTTACTACATTTAGCTCTCTGTACGCAAAGTCTAAGAACATTTACAGCTTTTTTAATAAAAAAATGTATATAAAATTGATTCTTTCAGCCAAAAAGACGTAACACACGAGTATTTTGAACAAATTGTACACGACCTTATTTAAAGATCTATTTTTCATAAATAAATTTAATTAACAAGATGTCTTCGATATTTTAGACCTAGGAATCCGACGAAAAAATTAAACTCTTAAATTTTCAAAAGTCTAGAGAATTCAACGAATATCGGACCTGCACATTTTTATAAACGTACTTTGCTCTTATGTGGAAAGAAATTAGAGCCATTATTTAGAAGATTTTGAAATGTCGTTTGGACCTCATGTAAAGCAATATTCGTGAAAAACTTGCGCATGTGAATGCGAGTGCGCATGCGAATTGTTTCGTCAAGGGGTTGGGAAATGGGGATGAGGTTACTTTTTACGAAATCGCGTGTATGTTACGCATTTCCTGTTTGAAGGTCAAGAATATAAAATTCTAGACTTGTATAAGAAATAACCATACGGGGCACATTAATTTATGAATACAGTTAATAATAATAATAATAATAATAATAATAATAATAATAATAATAATAACAACCCAAATTATGGCCGAAAAAATCTACTGTTCAGTGAAAACTCTCATCTAGAATGTCCAGCCGTGCTAGAGATTGACTGGGATGGACAAAATTTCTGAAAACAATTATAATTTTATATCATGTAAATAGCCTTAGGCTTATGGAAAGACTTATTTTAAAATCAGTCACCTTTCAATTTTTATTGTATATATTACATACTGCTAATCCACCTTTTTCCCGATTCAACTGAAAATCAAATGCTTCCTTGCGCAAATAAAATGTCTTGTTGACCAGATATGTTGCTCGTCAGCTTGTTTATTGGAATGATTTGATATTTATGTGGTCAAAGAATCAATCAAAACCGTATATACCGTATGGGGGAGGAGATTATCTGAGCATATTTTCTTGAGGTCCAGAATTTAAAAAAAGCCGCGAGATTGGCAACATTACTTGAAAAACTAGACATTTTCGTTCCCGAGTTATAGAAAACATAATTGCAACGGTAAACGAACTGCAGATAGAGAGGTATCCGGGCCCCAGGGAGCGAGGTCGCTCGTCCGTGGAGTGCTTGTGCGCAGTGGAGCCGTCGGCGAGCGGGCGTCGAAGTGAACTATCCGAACGGAGGCGCGCGTTCGAAGCGGCTGAATCGCGGGGGAGGGGGAGATAATTGAAGAAGGGCTGGTGGGCGGGTGGCCAGCTGCGCCCTGCTAAGCCGAAGCCGCAGCGCCCCGCGGCCCGGAGGAGTTAGCCGAGGCCGGAGCAGAGAACAGCGCTGTTTTGTTTTCCGTGCGCGGCGGTGTATGTTGTTTTAATGGAGACGCATGGCGGGATTTTGGACAGCAATTAGAGAGGCTGAGGGGCCGGCTGACCCACGTGGCGCGCCTCGGCCCGCCGGCCGGCGACACACATCACGTGCACAGGATGAGTTGCTTTTCTGCTACGGGCGTTGGTAGAACAGGTCTTTCCTCTCTTACGATAGTAGCTATATTTTCTTTGCTTATTGAATGTTGGATTCTTGAGAATGTCATAATTATGTTGGCGAACAAATCTCAAAACTCAAAATACAAGCTTCCCTATGTTATTAGTTACTTTCCCATCGCCTGATTTCGATGTCGCGACATTAGTAGATTTGCCTTCATTTCGGAATTGAAGAAAACTATCCCATCGTAAGTGGACCAGGACTCGTTTCCTATTGGTATTCCAATTACGTTTAAGACTGGGAGACCTAATCAAACGGAGTATTTACGCACCGGACGTACAGCCTTTGCGACCTCATTTTTGTATTATAATGTTCTCTAGAAAATTTGGACAGTTTGAGTGAATGCAGTTGAGTGAAGTTCTTTATGGTTAACTCTTTCGTTAGTTCCCGAAATTATTGTAATTTCACCAGACATGCATTATTCTTCCACACTCATGGGAAATTAAAACCATTTCCGAAATTAATATTCAAAACTGCTGAATACTCCCAAGACTCCTACGTAAAGTTCGTATTAAAGGGTCGTGGAATGTAGGCTCGCTAATGGCTTTAGCTTGCAATTTAAAAACGAACAAGGATTTCTAAAAAAGTAACACCAAAATTCTATGATAATAAGTTTAAAGAAATATAGCAGTTTGCCTCACCTTATTACTGACAAAATATTTAGCAAAAATCTCTCACAACGATACTGTCACGAAACTAATATGGACAATTCTTATTTATCTACAAGTAAATCTCAATCTACTATCAAGAAGAAATTTAGATTTTTCTTTGTTTCCATGAAATCAACTGCTAAGTGTTGGCAGCAAATTGTAAGCAATATTTTGTAAATGCAAACTGGCTGAGTATTGATTTCCTCTTTTTTTAATTAATACCGTTATTTTACACACACATACGAAATATTCGGTAAAAATTCTATTATTTTGATTGAGATTAATTTGTGTCAAATGTAGTGTCCAGATATTCATATGACAATTTATTATAAAAGTTAGCCGAAATCTAAGGAAGTGGAAACTTATCACATCAGATCTAAATTTTACTCGTGTATGGTGCTCCTAAAAAAAGTAAATACCACATAAACACAGAGAACATTGGAATTAGTAGATTCTATTATTACTTAATATTACTTCATGGAGGTTGGTCATTCGCACCACATGTAACGGTAGTAGGCCTACGTGGTTTTCTTTGATAAAATGTTAACACAGATCGAGAAATATTTGAACACTTCTGAAACACTTCTCATCTTTATTGATTTCTGCAATATATTCAGAAGTATGATTTATTTTTAATAGGGCCGTTAAAACCCATATCCTTTTGAGAACGTTTCGGTTTTACGTCCTTGCGCTTATTTCATTTGATTAGGGGTACTGAGGAAAGTATCTTGCCTCCACGCCACTGCTACTGAAATTTCTATTTAGTTAATTATATTCGCACATAAATTGTATTTCATAATATTGGTCTTAAGTACATTGATTCCACATTCTTAATAGTATAGGTTGTTAATCTATCGGAATCTGCTAAAAATGTGCAACGTCATTTTATCACTCAACGCAATGTGTAGCCATAGATCTGTTACAAACAAACCTGCTTCTCACAAATTTGTAGTAGTATGAGTTGGTTTACATCGCTCTTCTAGTAGAAGAAATGGGGAAGGAAGAAAGGCAACGATTAAAGATCCACAAGGAATGCCCGCTCACGTGGTCCCAGGCCAGGCTAGGCCCTTCACGCAACCACTACCCATTTCCCAGAAGCATTGGGCGGTTCTGTCCCGCTAGTAGTTGGCGTCCCGGCCACAAGGCAGCGCGCGAGCGCTTCGGGAAGAGCGCTTTGTCGGATTTGCGGCGAGTAGAGGAACTTCAACGTGAGAGCTAGCGTTGACCAAAACAACCTCACCCCACCCTCTTCCATTGGCTGGCTTCGGTAGTGCATTCTGGGAAGTGTTATGGCCTTCAAATGCTATAAATTGATTGAATTTCTATCTATAAAGAAAAGCAGTGTCATACGAATAAGAACGTGCATATAATTAATTTAGTAAGAAAAAATAAATTATAGTGCTGCTGATTAAGGTGATTACAGAAATGAAAAAGGTTTATATAATATAAATTGCATCTAAAGAGTGTAATAATAATTATGGTTCAACTTCAGACTACTGAATTACTATTAGTTCGCAATAAATATTTTATTGTTTAATTCACAGTGTCTGTGTTACGGGATTCTGGGAAAGGGCTTACCAACTGCAAACGCTACTTAACCTTTCTCAATTCTTGATTTTTAAATTTATTTATAATTTATGTAGTAAATATGAATCGGCCCTGCAAGCGATGTCCAGTCGATAGCAATCGTGGTGTCAGACTTCGTGCCGCCCTTTTTGCCGACTGTTTCGTTTTGGGGTATGGCAAGTATCGTCGTTTACGTCGCGCGCGGGAATGATGGTTCCAGGTAACCGTTGGGAGATGTGTATTAAAAATGGCTCTATTTGGAGTGGGCGAGTGTGGGTTCGGCGCTGGTCCCCCCGAGGACCCTGGGGGCCGGGGTGGCGCCGGCCGAAAAGTGGTCCTGTGAAGCGATCGAACGCGGAGCCGGCGGCCGTCGCGAGGGTATTGATCGCGGCTCCGCAGTGCGTGCGGCGGGCGGGCGGGCCGCGGAGAGGAGAGGCGAGGCGAGGCGCGGGGCCGCGAGTGCGTAGCGAAATGCGTGGGCGTGGGGCATCCGGGGCTGCTGGGCGGAGCAGCCAGGCCTTTCCATTGATTTTCCCTGCGCCTCCCTGTCTGCCCGCCTGCCTGCCTGCCTGCCTGCCGGTCGCCCTGTCGGCGACAGCGCGAGCGCCAGGCGGTCTGCGCGCAGGCGGCGGCGCGGACGAGCCGAGCTGAGCCGGGTCGGGTCGGGCCGGGCCGGGCCGGGTCGGGCCGCTGGGCCGCCCGTATTGAACCGCGTTGCAACGAAAGAGCAGCGCCTCTCTCGACCGGGCGAATAATCAATATTCTCTGGACACGGAGTGCAATGACCCGAGAGCCCGCTGGCTCTGTGGTGGTCGACTCATGCATGCTTCCCGTTTGGGCGAATAAAAGCTTCACCTCTAATCATGCACCTGAGGAATACTCATGCTCTTGAATGCCGTGATAAAATTCTTACCAACTATGTGCAGATGGTGATGGAGTGTAAGGTGAAAGGACAAATATTCGAAAGCGTGTAGTAACAACTCTAATCTAATTTATTACAAAAGGTTTATTACAGAAACAAATCATGCAAATCCCAAATGAGTGTGTGCGTGCGGATGCGTGCGTGCGCACTAGCTTCGTGAGTGAAAATCTTCGACCAGTTCTACTGCGAGGGTGCCATTTGCAAATGCGAAAGTGCTGCAGCCAGTAAAGAAAGTCACTGAGAGTGCATTCGGCAGACTACGTCCATGCGCCTGGATTACGACCACACGAAATGTTTGTAACCATCATGGCGGCGTCTCCTAGCGACCATGGAAGTGACGTTTGTGCAGCCGCCAGGTCAGGCGTTCGAAGCAACACGGTGGGTTGCGGGCCGTGGAGCGCTTGGTCGCAAAGCGGCGTCGAAATGGGCGGCGGGACGATCAGCGTTTCTCAACAGAGCACACGGAATCTATTCCACTGGCGCCGTTGCCCCCATCCAGCAGAGGGCTCACGGGTGGCGACGGTGTTCTCACTCACTAGCGTTAGAGCTTGGTGGATTTGCACTAGCGTCGTCGGAGCACTAGAGGTCGCTGAACTGCGTCGCGTTCTAGCCGCTAGGCTTTCGTGGAAGAGCACGGTCACCTTACTCCGCACTCGCGCAGCCGCCGCCGAGCTGCCCCGCCGTGGCCGTGGCCGCCGCCGCCGCTGCCGCCGCCGCCGGTGCAGGAGCCCCAGCCGCCGCCGTGCTCGCCGTTGCTTCTGGACGCTGAGCTGTGGCTATGTCCCGAAACAGCAGTAAGCTTTCAGTGTTCAGTACTGCTGTGACAGGACAATATCACAGCCCGGCTCCGTGGTGGGCGCTCGCCGCGTCTCGCTCCGGCCCGACGTTCTGACTGCCCGATGTTGTTGGGGTGGTGGGGGTGGCGACCCACTCGGGCGGGGAAGGGGCGAAGCCTCCCCACCACCGCCGCCACCGCCGTGCGCGCCGCCGCCGCGACCGCCGCCGCCGCCTCGTCCCGACCCGGAGGGGCCCCCTTATCCCGTGCTCCCGTTGTTATGGCAACGGTGCAGCAAAATTCCCCGTGGAGGCGACGCGGGCGGATGGAGGAGTAGGAGGAAGGGCGAAGGCCCCGCACGGCCGGGCCCTCGGCGTCCGCAGCGCCGCCGGAACGTCCCGCGGCCTCCACCGCACGCGGCTGGAGGACGAGCGCGAGCGGCGAGCCATCGACTGGCGGCGGCGGCGGCGACGGCGGCGGCGGCGGCGGCGGCGGCGGCGGCGGGAGCGGCGGCGGCGGGCGAACCGAACCCCCAGACTGCGTTGGTTGGGTTTATTGATCTCCGGGATCTCGTGGAAAACGAGAGGGAGGGGCACCGCGGAGAGGAGCGGCGGCGCGGGTGGGGCGGGGAGGGGAGGGGCGCGGAGGGGTGCGCGCGCGCGCGCTGGCTGCGCGGCGTGGGGTGGGGCGCGGGGCCACGGGCGGGGCCGGCGGCCGCGGGAGCCCGCGAGGGGTGGGCGCTCCGTCCCTCTCACTCGGGCGGGCGCCTGGGCCGAAGGCGACTGGCAACGCGACTCTTCGGCTCCGCGCGGCTCGCCTCTACTCGACTCTACTCGCTCCGCTCAACTCCGCTCAACTCCGCTCTCTACTCTTACCTTCAAGGGCTTCGGATTCCGCAGGTCGACCATCTCGTGCTGCTTCTTGCCGGCGTTCCTGTACCTGAAAGGCAAATGACATGGGCTCTTAGGCGCCGCGTGCTACAAATAAAACCAATGCAAAAAGGTGCCTTGCTCTAACCCAGCCACCTCTTTCTCGCGGTTCCAAATCATGGCCAACAATGAATGACTTTCGGGGAATGGGGTGCAGGTACGCATGTTTATTTCAAATATCTTAATTGACTCCTCAGTATAATAACCTGAATCTTTGTAATTGAAGTGAAAATTATAAACGACCACGTTTTCAGCTGACCGTTTTGAGATGAACAAAAAATTAGGGAGCGCTTGAAAATATTGGAGAGGCATTTTACTTATTATATCTTTATTCTCAAGGCTTCACACTGTTCCTGGATCCATGAAATGGAGCTTTGCTGCCGGTTTCGCACGAGACATGATCATTATTTTATATTACAGACATTTGGAGAATAAACGGAAGGTTTACTCACTCAGCATCCCGAGTCAGCGCTGCGTACACGCAATAGGCAGGGACGCCAACGGCCCAAAGCCCCATGATGCCCAAGATGGGAGTGACCTGTAGAAAATGAGAACGTTGTTACTGGACTAATATGTGCATTTTCTGTTTTGAACAGCGCGGGCATGGAAGGCAATGGGCTTATGGAGCATGCACATGAAATGCACAATGGACTCGTGCCAATGAACGGCAACGGAACCTCCGGGCGGTCGTCTCCTAGCGGAGGTGACCCCGCCCCTGGCAAACTGTTCGTCGGAGGCCTCAGCTGGCAAACGTCTTCTGAGAAGCTCAAGGAGTACTTTGGAATGTTCGGCACAGTCACTGATGTGTTGATAATGAAAGATCCAGTGACGCAGGTGAGGATCGACGAACGGCACAGCAGAGGCATAGCTAGGGAGAAGACAGTCGACTCAAACCGGGGAATTCGTGGGATCGCTAGGTTTTACCTTTTTATCATCGTGTAACACTGTAATGTTCCAAGTTCCTTCACTCGCGGTACTCGAAGTTATTTAGAGACTTGTTTCGCTTGACTTGCGAAACACAAAATGTTAACTCTATGTCTAGCTATGCCTCTGCTGGAACCGATCTTCCTAGACTTATTGGACTTTGTAATTACAGACGAGGGACACAATGATATTTTTGTATTTGTTTTGTTGCAGAGGAGTCGAGGCTTCGGCTTTATTACATTTTCGGATCCAGAGACGGTTGAAAAGGTCCTGAAAGTTCCCATTCACACACTCGACGGCAAAAAAATCGATCCCAAACACGCTACCCCGAAGAACCGGGGTAAAGTCGGCAGCCGAACAAAGAAGATCTTCGTGGGCGGCGTGAGCCAGGACACCTCCGCCGAGGAGGTGAAGGCGTACTTCAGCCAGTTCGGCAAGGTGGAGGAGACGGTGATGCTGATGGACCAGCAGACGAAGCGCCACCGCGGCTTCGGCTTCGTGACGTTCGAGAGCGAGGACATGGTGGACCGCGTGTGCGAGATCCACTTCCACACCATCAAGAACAAGAAGGTGGAGTGCAAGAAGGCGCAGCCGAAGGAGGCGGTGCAGACGGGCGCCATCCTGGGCAAGCGCATGGTGCTGGGCCCGCTGGGCGTGCGCATGGCGGCGCCGCAGCCGCTGACGCCGGCCACGCAGCTGGCGGCGGCGCAGGCCCAGGCGCACGTGCAGGCGGCCACGGTGGCGGCCGCCGCGCAGGCGCAGAGCGCGGCCGCGCTCGCGGGCTACGGGAAGCTGTTCGGCGCCTACCCCACGCTGGCCAGCTACCGCTACGCGCCCTACCCCATCCCGGGGACGGTGGGCGCCGTGGGTGGCGTGGGCGCGGCGGGCGTGGGCGGCGTCGGGGGCGTGGGTGGCGTGGGCGGGGTGGGTGGCGTGGGAGCCGCCGTCGGCGGGATCGGGGCCGCGGCCGCCGCCGCGGCTGCCGGGGGCGCCGTGGGAGCCACCCCCACGCCCACCACGGCCGCCGGCGCTACGCCCACCCTGGCGCCGCCCGTGCCCGCCAACCCCTACCAGGGCTACAATCTCACAAACGTCGACATGTCAAGCTTCCAAGGAGTGGACTGGGGATCCATGTACGGCATGGGCATGTACGTCTGAATGCCACACGAACGAGTGGTTAAACTCTCACGGACATGACTCTGAACCACTACTACACCAATGTTTGGTTTTCCAGTCATTTTCACCGATGGCACATAATATATAATGATTAACGAGTTGCCAAAGTGTGAAAATACTTAATTCATCGTTTTTTTATTATTATTATTTCTATAGACATAAAAATTCACAAACAATGCTGTAGCTGTTAAGAGTAATTGGACTAGTTGCTGCAGGGGGATGTTGATAACAAAATCTTTTCAGAGTGCGAGTTCATGTAAGACATGTTTAAAGGACACTGTGAGCAAATAGCTATATTATTGTCAGTTCCTTCTCAAATAAATTTCAGATGAAAAATACTTACAAAAACTACAAATCTTTTAATGTTATTTGTGGAATGCATTACTATTCACCAACGTAGGCACACTTACATCGGCTACTCTAATGAGCTGTCGATAATGGAGTGTGAAATGAAGCATTTAATCCATCCTGGAAATTATGTAAATAATGAAGAAAATTTGAGAACAAAATTTAATAATATTTTGAAGCAATATTTAAATCACATTTTTACTCTTAATTAAATATCTTTCACGTATTTCAGTAAATTTTTTGTCTTTTTTCCGAAAAATTTCTACGGCCGTAACTTTCCGTGGCTCTCCAGGATATCCCAGGAGTGCATCAGCCCTGCATATAAATTCAGGGCTTGATTGACGAGCGTAACAAGTTGGTCTCGAGAACAAATGAACGTCACGGAACTCGCCCCATCAAAGACGCGCGGCCGCAGCTCGGAAAGAGGATCGACAACACGACGCCGCGCCGGTCAAGGGAGAGGGCGCCCGGGCAGAGGGCAGAGGCGCCGGCCGGCGGCGGGCGCGCGGGGGCGGGGGCGGGGGCGGGGGCGGAGGCGGGCGCGAGCGCGAACGCAAGCCCCGATCGAGTTAAACGACGCGACCACATCAAGGAGAGAGGCGACGGCGGGCGGCGGCAGAGGACGCCAGAGGACGGGACGGCGCGGCGATGGGTGGGGGACGTTCGATACGCTGACACAAGGCACACGCACAGGAAATACCTGGGAGCGCTAGGCTTCCCTCTGCTTCTGCGCTGCTGACCCGACTCACAAGGCCGAGACGGTAAAGGAAACGGTTCTGGGTCACGGGACGCCAGCATTGGAATCATAAAAAATCTCCGTCGTTTTCCAAAAGTATGGTTTCTCGTGAATCCAATAATTTCTACTCCTCATTTAGTCTTCAAAAATGCCGAAATTTAAAAGGCATAGGCGACTGACATGATACTACTGCTTGGATGATTCTCATATTTGTTCCAAAAAATTAACTTCCACTTCTTATACTATCATATACAGTTCTCAACTAATTTTTTCTGGAAACAAAGTTCAGAACTAAAATAGAGAGTGATTTCTAACCGTATGATGAAATATTTGTAGTTGGAGATTGCGTATCCCGTCTCCTTTTAAAGGCATTTCACTTATTCATAACAATAATAAATGAAGAATTAAGTACTAGGAATGCCTTACATAATGTTTCTGAACACTAGATAAAAATCTTTATTTGCACTCTCACTATGATCGAATTAAAATTATACCTATCAACAGCAATAACATCGAGGTGCAAATAAAAATACAATACCTTTCAGTCCCTAAAGTACACACTATAAGCAAATTTGTTTAGTATATTTTTATTGTTTTGCGTTACACTTAATTCGTTGCTTCTGCTTCCATGGTTTTTAATGTTGGAGCTCAGAAAACGGTACCACTGTTCCACCACTGACATGAGATGCACTGCTTCGGATTTCTTCATTGGTACCACCGTAACTGACTAATATGACTTCTAAATTCGGCGCAAGGGATTAGCCATCCTTCTTGGCAAAATAATGTTCTAGCAGCTACAAACGTCTCAAAAGTATGAAATCTACCATGATTACAACGTCTGTAATTTAACATGCGCTATTTCAAATTTTTTTTTTTTTAACCAAGATGAGTACACTCAAATTCGTGAATTTAGATTTCATTGTTAAAAATATTCAAAACAGATGACGCCAAACCGGGGTAGTTGAAACGTATTGCAGTAGGCCTATTTGTTTGTAACTTTTGAGAGAATACTTTATTAAGATTTCCCCAAAACGCTCGTTGCTACCTGTATTCGTAATTCAACTTACATGAGTTACGATACGGATCCCATGGCTCAAGAATACCGTTAGTGCAAAAAGTGTTCGCATTCTTACAACGTTAAAAGCTAAACGTCTGTTCTGATACCACACGGGATGTAATAAATGTGTTACATGATTACTAAATCGCGCGCATTGTATAAGAAAGAAAAATTCAAAAGACATGTAATATCTAAAAATAAAACAAAATGTATGAAAAGGCGGGCAGACTATGCGCAGAAAGTGAAAGTCGAAAGAATGTCTACAATGATACAGGAAACGGTTCCATGGTAGTACAGGGATGTATCAATGTCTCAAGAGTGTGCATGTAATGCATGTTTTTGATGATGTGATGGAACAAGGAGTATAAGGAAAATCTTCTCTGAGAATGGGTCTTAGAAGTGACTGTGCTTTAACATGATACAAATTCATAATTTCCTCAATTCCTTGTCCTCAACCCTACAGATCATATATGGTCTGTTCTTGGTATAAAATATAGAAAATAGTGTCTCATAAACAAGATTTTAAAAATAATCTCCTAAAAGAATTAAATTTAATTGAACCTGCGACTACTGCAGAGGTGGTAAAATCACGAAGCAATGAAGCAAATGGAAAGACTTCCCGGTATTAAATGATGTAATATTTTCGTTAAACAATAAATGTACGATGACTTGTGACTTTTTCTTTAAAATCAGAGTATTTTCTGCTGTTAGTAAATAACTTGAAGAATGTAATATTTTGAGCTTGTATAATATGGTGGACTAAAAAGTAGGTATTCTGTAGGCTTAATTTTGTTTTATACACACTTCTCTAACTTCTACAGAATATTAATGAGAAGTTTTTGTTAAATTTGCATTATCTGCATGTGTACAGATTGCACTTCTCACCCATAGTGCGCCGCACACAGTTTTTACCTGTTTCTTGCGTTAAATAAATAAATACTTTAGATTCAGGTTTGGGTTACAATTTGGGTTAGTTTATTGTTCTTATTTTTCTCTTTCGGTTAAAAAAACACTGAATTTTAAAATTAAATTATAAATTGTAAGTTAATATTATCCAGAAATAAATGATTTTATGTATGATCACGTTTATTGTTCATAAATCACTATTATTTAGGAACTTTCTTGGCCATATTTTTGACGAACACATTTTTGAAACTATTGCATTTATTACATCATTATTGTGATTCTTACATCGCAATGTTTTTGAAACTATGCGACGCAATATACTAAATATACGAAACTACGCGTTGCAAAAAAATGCAACACATTTTTGAAACTATAGCATTTATTACACCATTATTGTAACTCGTACATCGTAATACAATAATGTGTTCGTCAATGTCGTCAAAAGTG
>JAHLJT010003721.1:0-17052 GCA_031308135.1 Acheta domesticus | reverse complement strand
TTCCGTTTAATAGGAGCTCCCTGTAACGCTGCACTCTGCCAACAATTTTTTTCTTGTCGCATCTGCTCTTTACAATACTGTTGTTACTATTTTTTTTAAGTAGTAACACTTCAATTCTCATTTTTTTTAGCTTTTATTAAATTTCTTGTACAATGTACTTCACTATATTGTACCATCTCACTTTGTACAATTAGAAATTTACAAATTTCTTTAGAGGAACACGTTCAATTCTCCTCTATATCCTCTATATCATCAATCTATCCGTTTGCTAACCTTTTCTAACAAGCGAGTTACATCACATGCTTCTTGTTTACCAATAGCAATGTAGAAATGCAAATAAACGTGGGGAATGTACGAAACGTTACAATCCCATCCGTGCCTTGTCTCCGAATCTCCAGTTCTCCCCATTCCTTCTCATCAACGTCTCGTAATCTTTTGCATCTCCGTTTCCGCGTGGTTCGCACAACGCTCGTCTCCCTATCATCATCAATTGTCCCCAAGTGCAGCTCGAGTGTACCTCCCTCCCTCCGTTCCCCGTGCTACGCCCTTCGCCCAGCCGTGCCTTCCGCCGGTTGCCCGGGCCGCGCCGCCCCCCGCGCCGCACTTGCATTAATTCGAAACACGATATTTGGCGGCGGTGGCGCTGGCAGCGGCGGCGGCGGCGGAGAACCTTATCCAGCGCGGGGCAGCGGCGCGTCGCATCGGGCGATCGAAACGCGATTCGAATTTCAATCAACGCGTGCGCGCGACAGCTCTCGTTCCGCGCCCCCGCCTCCGCCCCCCCGCCACTCACGCCCCCCAACCATCACTGCCCGCCACACCTCCAGGCCCGCACCCTCCCGCCTATAATACATCCTGGCCGTAACCCTTACTGGCTGTAGCCCTTCATGGTGTAACCCTTCCTGGCTATAACCCTTCCTGGCCATAACCCTTCCTGCCTATACCCCTTCCTGGGTCTATACCCCTTCCTGTCCATAACCCTTCCTGTCCATAAACTCTTCCTGCCATAACCCTTCCTGGCCCATAACCCTCCTGGCCCATAACCTTCCTGGTCCATAACCCTTCCTGGCCATAAACCTTCCTGCCATAACCTTCCTGGCCATAACCCTTCCTGCCCTAACCCGTTCTGTCCATAACCCTCCCTGCCCGCAAAACTCTTCCCCACCCACACTTACACCCTCCACCTCACCACCCCTCTCTTCCCTCAACCCTCCTTCCCCTCCCACCCCTTCCCTACCCATCACCCTTCCCCGCCCTCCTCCACTTCTCCATTCTCCACTCTCCTCACTCTCATCCCACGCATCCTCCACCCCCTCTCTGCGCGCAACACTCCCGTCTCCGCATCTCCGCCTCCAACCTCCCCTGCCAGCAACACTTCTCCACGCCTTCCCTCTTCAACTCCCGCACCCCCATCCCCGTCCACAGCTTCCCGCTCGCTCCCCTCGCCGCTGCTCCAGCCCTCGTCCCCTCCCCGCCCAACGCCGCCCCACAGCCGAAGCCATCAGAAACGCCGCCTCGCGTACGAAGTCGGTCGACATGCGCCTACAAGTTCTCGGGGGCTCACGAAGGTAGTGAGCTTCGCAGTCCAGCAGTGGCGTAGAGTTTGGGGATGCTCAGCAATAACGCCAACTGAACCCATCATGATCTTTTAATGTCCTCCAGAATCTATGTTATCAAACAAATGTTACTGTACTTCAACAGATTTATGTCAGACTTCTTGAAAGCAAATTATGCAATGGCTTAATTCTCATGCGAGATTGGTAATGAGATCACTAGTGGATTTCTACATTTCAGACCAAAATAATATTTAATATATTTTAGAACGAATTCACCTCTTAGATAATAGGTAGAATAGTAGGCAAGCACTATTTCTCCTGTTTGTACCCATGACCAAGCAGAAAATATCAAGTGAGGAGAAAAATATTTCACTAGCAAAGTGTGCTGCGCTCTCGTGCACAAACGAGCAACTTGCTCATACGCCTTTTGCTCAGTCGTACGCTAGCGTAAAAAACTCGTGAATCTCTCGAAGAGGGGGTGAAGCGGGAACGTAAATGCTCCCGAAGCAGTCTCCTTTGGACTACGGCCTACAATCCCGAAATCATCAAGTGAAGATCTGATTAATTGGATTTTGTCCTCCGACATGAGCCGACCGAAATTTACGCCAGAATCGGCATCAATGTGACCGCCGCGAAAGACGCAACCTCTGAAAGACGGAAACCTACTACCCCGAACAAAAATCTCAGAACGGAACGATTTTGTACGTGAAAATTACCCGTACACGCCCGGAAACCTGTCAGACGCCGGCAACAGAAGGGTTTTAGAGAATGAAAAAGTGAATAACCTGGCTAAGGAGAAAATTAATTTTTAAATTCCCATATCTTTGGATGGCTTACACTGAAGTGTCACGTCCGGAAACAAATCGAGTGAATAACGATTTTATTCTCTTACTCCTGCTTGAGTAATGTTTGGCGATGACAACGTCTGTTTTGCTGCGACTATTGCTTTGGTGTTATTTTCAAGGTCACAAGAGCGACTTCGCTAATGCTACGAATTTTAATGTTGGTCCGCACCACGATCAATTCTCAATAATACCACTTGTGTCTTTTCTCAGACAATGAAATTTCGAAGGAATTGTTATCCTATATTTGTTCTGAGTTCTACATTTTTCCTGTGTGATTTTTTTAGAATTCCTGCTAAATTTTCATTGATAATTATGTTTTTATTACATTGTGTTTTTTTTATTAGCCAAATTAGAACATCAAAAATACTGTTCTTAAAATCGTATGGTGAATGTTTGATAACCCTCTACAAGACTGAAAGCTGCTAAGACGGAATTTTTTTGAAGGAATCGTGAGTTTCCGTCTTACACAGATTTTACTGTAATGTTTACCTGCAAGTACAACTTACTGAGGTTTCATTTGCAAAAGATGATTCCTCATTTCCTCGAATGTTGTAAAAGTTTGAAATTGCAAACCTGAAATGTTTAAAAGAAACGGGTAAGAGAATACTCTCTTTCTGTGCTTTCAAGCAGGTCGCAACTGGGATTCCGGAGTGGTCACCCACCTGCAAAACAGAACCGAAACCATCCTGCTTCCGAACCTCAGTTGCGATCTGCTTGAAGGGACAGAAAGGGTTATTCCCTTACACGTTCCTGAAATGTTATTTTCGTCATTCAAAGTTCCCAATCCTTTGTTACGTCTGGTTTTTTCAAGATGAGTTCATTTTGTTTTATTTCAAGATGCACTAGTAGATTTATGGCTAGTTTATTTTTACTATCTACCCAAAGGTCTTTTCGTAAGAAAAGTCAAGGATATGCTTTCTCCAGTGGGTCATTCCACGACAAGCGGTTAATTTCTGACAAGCAACCCGCGCGACCGGCCAGGATTTGATTCCATTTCTAAAAAAAAAAGCAAATTGAAGTTTTAGCTTCACAGGTGAAAAATTCATTCAGATTTAATGGTTGGTCGACGACATGGACGTGGATTCGCCGTACGTTTGTAAGATTTTGGAAATTCGGAATCAAATTTATTTACATTAATTCTATGATTGACATTGTTCTGCCTGCATTTGATTGATGCATTTTGTCTATTCAGTAGCTTCATTAAGTAATTGCTCAGAGGCTTCATTTAGGATTGAATTGTACATGCAGGAAGTCCACAATATAGGACAGCCGGCTTTACTTCCCTCCGAAGGAAGGCGTACAAAGAATGTTTGTCCTTAAAAAATCTACAGCTTCGATCAGAGTCTGAACCTGCGACCTTGAGTGTAACAGTGCAATACGCTAGTTTTTACAGCACGATCTAACGTTACCATTATTATTTTTCTTGAACACTGCCACCACTTCTCCCACATTTCCTCTCCCCAGCATCTCCCTCCTCCTCCCTTCCACCGCCGCTTCGTTTCATGCTCCCCTCCAGCGCCCCCGCGCCGTCGCCGCCGCTCGCAAAACGGAAGTCCTCCAGCAGAGCGCCCTCGCGCCCGGGGCGGCCCAGTCGCCACGCCCAAACGTATAATTGCAGCGGCGGCGGCGGCGCCTGTGGCCGGGGGGGGAGCAGGTGCGCGCGGCGGCCCAGGCGGCGGCGGAGGTGGCGGTGGAGGCGGCGGAAGAGGTGGTGGCGGAGGAGGCGCTGGCGGTTGGTGGCAGCACCAGAGGCAGTGAAGGCGGCGGCGGAAGAGAAAGATGCGGCAGAGGCGGAGGGAGAGGCGGAAGGAAGGAGTGGAGGAGAGGCGGGGAGGGCCGGCAGGGGGGCGGGTGAGGGGGGCAGATGGCGGTGGAGGGAGGGCGGGCAGCGGCGTGGGCGGTGGAGGTGGCGGAAGCGTGGCGACAGAGGCGACGGCGGCGGCGGCGGCGGCGGCGGCGCGGAGGGGGTTGCTGGCGGCTGGGGCGTCACCGGAGGCGTCGACGGCAGCGGCGGCGGAGACGGCGGCGGCGGAAGAGAAGCGTCGTCGTCGTCGTCGCGGGGCGGCGGCAGGCGGGGGCGCCCGTGGCGAGGCGGGGGACGGGGCGCGCAGGTGCGAGACGGGGCGGAGGCGGAGGGGCGCGATGCGTCTTGCTTTCATGTGCCGTCGCTTGTCGCTGCGCCGCGCGGACGTCGCTAATGAGGCGGCGCCGGAAACACGCGGCCGCGCACTTGCGCGCGCAAAATGGACGCAAGCGATATTTGCGACGCGCGCTTCAATTGGACTGTTCACTCCCACATCCGCGTCGTCTGGGACTTTGAGAACTATTGTTTCGAGAGTTGTGGTGTGTCGCATAGTGGCGGGGTGGACTAAACGATGCGACGCTCACCAAACAATATTTCTTGCGGAGGAAAACAATACATAATTATAATAAATATATAAATATATATAAACACCAACATTCATCAAACACAAATACCGTACGTAATATGACACACATTTTATTGAAATTATATTCTAAAACGGGAGAATTATGCAGACGTTGCACTGACCTCCCTCTTCTTCTCTCTTTTTCCTCTACCTCTTATTTTCCTTCTCCCTTTTCTCTCTCTTCCTTTCCCTCTCTTTTTCCTTGTGTGTCTTCTCTCTCTCTTCACTGTTTTTCTCTTCCTTCTTTTCCTTCACTCTTCCTTCTCTTTCCTTCTCTCTTTCTCTTTTCTCCCTCGTTTTTTTCTCTGTCCCTCTCTCTAGTTACGTATCTCTCTCTCTTTCCTCTCTCTCTTCCTTTCTCTTTTTTGTCTATTATTCGCTCTCTTTTTTCTCTTTGCTCTCCTGTCTCTTTTTCCTCTCCCTTTTTCTCTCTTTCCTTTCCCTCTTGTTCCGTTCTCTCTCTCTCTCCATCCCGTACCGCAAACTCGTCCTGTCCTGCTTGATCCTGCCCCCACGTCACCAGCAACGTACAGCAACCATGAGCCCAGGTGGATTGGAGAAAAGATAACTGAAGCGCCATCTTGTGCTGCATGTGGCTATAGATTGTAATAACTTTTTAAAACTTTCAATCGGTTGAAAATTACCGTTTTTATAACCTATTTACCCTAATTAATTGTTCGGATTTCTAAATAGTTTTTACTTTTCTCTTATATTCTTGCATTTATTGCTGGATATAAGGTGTGTAAATTTATTTTTAACGAAATTTGGTTTTTTCATAGGTGTAATAAAGCACATTACAAAATAAAATTTATTTCTTAAGAATCAACCGAGAAGCACATTCGCACACTGAAAAATAGCATGTTTGTACTAATTCATTTAAATCACCTTTAAAAACTGCACGTATTAAAATGAAAAATTGCACTACGCTTTGTGTTCGAGGCGGCAACGCGCAGTGTGCTTTAACGAGCGGGCAACGCTTGCCGCAGCGTGAAATACGAATTACAAAAAGGTATCGGAAAATCAAAAAAGCATGTCGCAATAATTACAGCTGCAAGTGCGGCGCCGCCACCCATCACACACGCTGGCCGTAAGGGCTGCGGCCGGACCTCCGAAACTCGTTATCATGACCCTCACGTGAGTGAGCATTATTACGACCACCTCTGGCATCGAATCGCGGACGGCCAGTAGCCAGCCGTCACAGCCCGCCCCCGGCACCCCTGCTCGCCCTGCCGCCCCGCCGCCGCCCCCGCAGCCCGCGCCACCCCCGCCACCGCACCGCCCCAGCCGCGCCCGCCGCCCCGCCCCCGCCCCCGCCCGCGCACCTCGACCGGTTCAAGCGCACTAACCGGAGCGCGCGAGATAACGCTTCGAGGTCACATTGAGCGCGCGGTTGTTGCGCGCCCGCCGCGCGGCGCGCCCCGCTCGCCCCTCCCGCCGCGGGGCGCCGGGCGATTGAATTATCTCCGCCGGGTGCGGCCGAGGCGCGTCACGTGGAGGGCGGGGGGCGGGGGCGGGGGCGGGGGCGGGGGCGGGCGGCGACCGATAGAGCGCGCGGCATCGATGACGTACATTGCACGACGACTGGCTCATTGGACGGGCCTCGTTTACATGAGGTGCACCTCGGAGAGGGCAGTTCGCAGATTCGTCATCAAAATGCTCTCGACAACACCTTGTTATGGTCCTCCCGAATTTAATTTATTACTCATTACTTCATATTTACATTTATATTGAAAAAACTGAACAAAATAATTAACTAGCCTCATGCAGAATAATTGCATTTGAAATATCACGCACTATATATTCCGTCCGTTTATCATTAATTCTCTCTTTTTGAAATGATGTATTACAATTACATCGTAATTGCGTGTGTTAGGGGTGATGATTTGACAACGAAGGGGCCGGAAAGATCGCGCGCGGACCGTTGGCCGTTTTGTTAGGGTCCTACTGCTCGGCATTCGCCTGGTTGATCGGAGAGAGAAACCACGGAAAACTACTGATCAGAGCAGCCATCTGCTAGAATTTCCTCCAGACAGTGACTGGATTCGACCTCGCTGACAAGCTAGTGCCGAAAATCCTACCAATCCATGGGGAGTGGAAGCGTAGAACCTCCCGGTCAGAGGGACTGGAGTGACATCAGTTGATGCACTGAGCCGTCTCTCCCGGTCTGTCAGTGAAGAGCAACACCACGCCCCACGGTGAGAGAACGTACTACAACCGGGCCTGAGGCCGCCAGCTCGACGCTATGAAGTGGCAACCTCCGTGTGTCACAGCAAGGAAGAGGGGCGGTAGAGAAAAAAGAGATGAGTTAGCACTGGATGCGTCACACTTAAATAGTTTTGAATTATTATATATATAAGTTCACTGTGATTAACAATGAAACGCAATTAGCTTTTGTAGCTTTAAACTGATGGACTATAAAAAAAATGATCTGTTTACTTTATATCGACTTTTCTTATAGACTGCGTCACATGCACATAATCCCGTTAAATGTTAGTGAAAGGTTAACCTAGGGTGGCTGTGATCCCCGCCGGATGTTGAGATGCGGGGGATTTTCCACTCTTGCTTTCTCAACCTTTTTGGGCACTACTCAGCCCGGGACAAGTTCTCAACTTCCGGTGGTCCTGAGGCTTGTGTGGTGGTGTAGTGCAAGTAGTGTAAGCGTATGTTCGAGGGGAGAGGATTAAATAAGGAAGAGGAAAGGAATATTGCTTGCGGTCCATGACCTGTGTTTAATTCGTTGGTGCATTGTTCAGAGAAACCATGGAAACGGAGGGGCGAAGGAAGGAGCAGACTAAGGAGGAAACGGCGTGCGCTGCGGGTGGAAGGCGCAGGGGCAGAGAAAGAGTTGGGACCGTGAGGGCGGTTGCTGTTGAGGTATAGAGTGATGCTTCACCCTACGTGGGCCACCAATCCACGTATATTTTTCTACCTATTCTATAAATACCAGGGGCACCTAAGATTTTCACAGGTAATACCACGAGTGTTTTGGAAATTGACGATAAATCTCCGACTCGCGAAGCGAGGAGGGTTTTGTATGAGAATTTCCAAAGAACGAATGGTATTTAATAGGACTACTCCACGAGTGAAATTACGTCCCAGAGTTCCAAAATGCGCCAAATATTATTACTGAAAGCTATGTTAAAATCAATGAGGTTATGCTACAGTACATACGCGGTTTTTGGACGTCGACCATAGCAATCGATGAACACTGCCTCTTAAGATAGACGAGGACACAATTCATGATTGGCCAGGAGGGAGAAGCGGTAAGAAAAAATTGGATAGAAAAAGCGATAAACGTTTTGAGATACATCGCCCTGATTGGAATTTTTGTATGTGTAGTTTAAACACTATTGGTTTTAATTTCACGAGTGTAAATAGTCGCTTAAACCCTCCCCCGCGACGCACAAGTACGCTGAAAGGCTGAAATCCGGACCCCGCCGGAATCAGTTGCTCCCAAGGCAACCTCCACTACAATGCCAGCTCAGAGCTTCTAGCTATCTACGCTCGTACGGAGGCCAAACATTGCACCGATCACATGCGCCGGGACACCAATTCCTCTCTTCGCCGGGAGTATTGGGCCACTGTCACGACGAAGCCGAGAGCCCAACAGGGGCCACCCGAACTAAGGTCCGGGTGGCTCGGGACCCCCTCCCGTCTCCTCACTACCTCCACCCTGAAGCTATTGACTTGAGTATAGCCAGAGCCTAGGTTACCCCATGGGGGATCCGTGTTTCCTCGTGTGGACTTGTACATGTGGGATCCGGAAACGTTCATACAAACGTCCCTTGGCACAATCTAAGCTAAGAGAAGGCGCCATTGACCCAACAGGTGCGTTACCGGCAACACCAGGGTTTAGCGTGTGCCTACTCGGTGCCTACACTCGAAGCTAGCGAATGTGAGTTGCACGTGTAAGCATAGCGTCGGGTGGGTTCTCCCCTCTCCACCAGAGATCGTGACCGCGTAGTAGCGCGACCCCCTGCGGGGAAAGCATGGTGTTACGGATTGTGACGGTGCGGTGCGGTTGCGGTGCGCGGAAGTGGATGAGCGGCGCCGTCGCGTCAGGCACGGAGGCGACCGCTGTGCTGGCCGGGAGTCGGAGAGCGTGCATGGGAGCAGGGTGGGGCGGCGCGTGGCTTGCAATGCGCCTTGGACTAATGCGTGACGTGGCGTGACCTGACGGGGCGTGGCGGGATATGGTGTGGCGTGGAGTGTCGTCGCGTCGCGTGGCGTGGAGTGGCGAGGCTATGCGGTTCGAGGCTATGCGGTTCGAGGCTATGCGGTTCGAGGCTATGCGGTTCGAGGCTATGCGGTTCGAGGCTATGGGTTCGAGGCTATGCGGTCGAGGCTATGCGGGTTCGAGGCGTGGCGGAAGGCGTGGCGGGGAAGGCGTGGCGTGGCGGGGCGGTAGGGCGTGATGGTGCGTGGCAAGGCATGGGGTGGGGCAGGACGTGTAGGGTCGTGCGTGACCTGACAGGGCGTGGCGGGGTGGGGTGGGTGTGACGTGGCGAGGCTGCGCGTGACGGGGCGTGGTTAGGCACAAGGCGGGGGGCGGGGTGTGCAGGACGTGGAGGGGGCGTGCGTGGCGAGGGGTGCGGGGTGTGGCAGGGTGTGTGTGGGAGGGGTGGCAGTTTTAGGGCGGGACGGGGCGGGGCGTAGCGGGGTGGGGCGGGGAAGGACAGGAGGGCGTGGCGTGGCGGAGGTGTGCGGGGCGTGGCAGGGTGTGTGTGGGAGGGGCGGGGCGGGCGGGCGAAGTGGCGCTGCTGAATTATAAAGGCGCGGGGGCGCGGCGGAGGGCCCCGGGGCGCCCGACCGCCACTCCCCTGCGCCGTCCTCGCTGTGCAGCCACTGCCCCCGCCGCCGCCAGGGAATTACTCAGGCGCCTGGCGCTGCACGAAGATTTCGGGCGCGTCCAAAACAACAATTTCTAATATTTTATCTAACTTCTGAGCAACTAATAGCGGTGGCATTGTGCTGCAAATTCTATTGGGTTGGTCACATCGAATATGGTGATACTTTTTGTAAATTCTTCTGTCAAGTTAATTATATGAAAACGTTTATATTCATTTTCCCAATGTTTAGATTTTAAGTAATTTCGAATATGCGCTCAAGTAAACAAAAACCAATTCTTCTAAATATTCCTCTCTCGTACTTTGAATATGTAATAGGAAGTAATAACGAACCAAGAAGAGAAATTTGAATAGAGACTGAATTAATCTACAATGAACAAGGTTTAAGAGGAAAAATGAACTTACTGAATTTCTGCATTGCAACTATCGCCGATCTAGAAAAATGAATTTTTTAGATACTACTAAAAACTACTTTTTCAGGGCATGCCTAACGTGCTAAAAATACAATTTTTAGCACAAGTGCTAAACGGAGTCATGATCAGTTTTCTGATAAATCTTTGAATGCAACAAACCAAAAAAACATTCGTCTGACAGAATGACCAAAAAAGACAAAAGGGACAAGAAGACAAAAACGTTGTGGAAACTAATACTATATGCCATGATTTAGCCATGTATATACTTATTTTTTTCAATATTTGTTCATATTAAAAATTTTTCAGGGTCAGTTAAAGCAAAAATATTTTTGTCACATTTCCTGACTCGCGGTCCTGTTAGTAGGGACGTCCCTGTTTGGAAAGCGGTTCAAACCTTTTTCTATTGCATAATTCTCTAGTTGCAAACATTTTCTAGTTGCCAATTGCACATGTTCTTTATGTCAACAAAGACTTAAATAATATTCTGGAGTTGTGGAAACTCCTGTCTGAGCGAGGACGCCTGGGTTTGTATAGTGACGCGCGGAGATTGTTTGAAATATTTTTGTAAACATCCGACAGGCGTTCAAGATGAAACTATCGCCAAGGGTTCGGAAATGTTCTAATAACTCTTAAGTCGTAACACAATAGTACATTATGAAATTATGATGTAATAATGGGTATTAATACACAAGTGTGATATTACGATACAAGAGTGTATCGTAACTTCACACGAGTGTATTAATAGCCATTACATGGTGTTTAATACAGTACTTTTTCTACGTTACTTACGGTAACTTACTAAGTTACTTATGGTAACTTTTATAAGTTAACTTCTCCACTGAATCGTTTCGTGGCAGTCGACATGCAAGATTCAGCCAAGGCCACTAGCGGACACCTCTCTACCCACACACCGCAGGTGGCTTTGTTTTACCAGAGCGCTTGCGAGGGACTACAAAAGTTCCGCAATAATATTCCGACGTCACCATTTCCGCATTTCCTCTCATTTCTGGAAACGTCAACACCACCAGAAAGAACTACAATCACTAAATATTTTGAACTAAAGAATTAGCTGGATTTTAATGAAAATCACACGACAGCAGCACATAAAACAAAATGACTTGCGTTCAGATCTTAACGTCACTCAAATGTTCCTGCAATAATACCACTGCGCTAGCAATTAGCATCAAAGTTAAATTACGATCCAAATTTATTTTAAATAATATCTTGTAAAAATGACTACTAATAAAAGAAATTAAAACTGAGAAGCATAATATAACATTAAATGCAATTTTAATATATGCACTGGAACGAAACATTTACTGGGACGATTCTCAATGATTAATGAAGTGCAAATACTTGGTTTGTAAGTGTGTCTGTGATTAGTCAAGAACCTGTATCATATGAAAACTGTATCGAAATGACTATTACTACGCAACTGTTTGCAGCCATCCAATGAGAGATTAATACAACGGGACTAGAAAACTGTTATTACGGCATATGCAACACCGGTCTCTCAGTCCTTGCAAATTTTTTCTGTGTTATTTATATATATTCAATGTTTTTCTTGAATTTACTTCTTACTAATAATACGTGTATGCATTGAATCAAAATTTTCGTAATAATTTTTTTTAATTTCGAAATTAAATCTTTTAAGCAGAGTTATTTGAGGAATGTTTGAAGCTAGTGTATAATCCGTTTAATTTATTTGTTCATATTATTTTTGTAAAACAATATATGATTTGGCCATTGCACAGAACTAGTCATAGCAGACAGTATTGGATCACAATTCTTCACACATTCATTTCACAATTACCTGGAATACCTCAAGCAATTCGATACTGGACTTGGGTAAGACATTTATAGGCTTGTTCTCTTTCGACATTTTCAACTAAATAAAATATCAAATAAACATTACACAACCTTGGTTCTTTTCAGAGAATTAAATATTATTTGAAACACAAGAAAATTTCTCTGAAAAAGAATATCCGAAAGGCAGTATGTAAAATATACTTACGTTTATAATAATACAGGACTGAGGTCGTCTTGGAAAAAACTTATTACATAAGTAAAAAACTTACAGAACGGTGTTATCTCATGAAAGAACGACTCTTAAAAGACTCGCAGCTTGGTTTTCGAAGTTGAAACATAACTAGTATACTTAAAAATAACAAAAAAAATAGCGATAGGATCCGAGATATCGGTGTAGCAACTCAAGAGATTAAAATTCATGGAGACAGTAACTCCTTACCTAAACCAAAGATAAAGGAAAAAACTAGGCAGGGGGTCGTCATTGCCTCCTCCCATTGGTGCGCGACTGTAAAGCTCCTCTTTCTAGTTATTTACCCACCATTCCCACCGAAATGTTAGCTCTTCCGCACGAAGGAGTCTCCTCAGTAGGGATGGCTCGCTCACTGCCCGTAACCTCTAGAGCAGGACTTTCCAACTAGCGGCCCGCCGGATCTTTTTCTGCGGCCCGCGACTGCTTTGAAAATTTTTATTATATTCTTTTTATATAATGTTATATAAATTTCTCTTGTATGTACAACAATCATTAAGTATGTTTGAATAAAAGTCGTATCTAATATATGTTTTAGTATAATTTCAGTAGTGAGGGTAAAAACCATCTAAAATGACAATGCAGCCCGCGCTTCACTAGAATTTGATATGTGGCCCGTAAGCCTTTCGAAGTTGGACAGCCCTGACACAGAGCGTGCGTTCGATCCCGCGCGTGCTGCGTGGTGTTTAAAGGCGGAATATCACAGGTCTTGTGTTTGTGGCGCTGTGAACGCCACACCGGCTAAAGCCCTCCAAATCAAATCCTCGGACTGTCAAATCAGATTCTAATGGCAACACTTACGTGTATACGAGGAGCCCACTAGCCGATGCCCGAAGGCAGAGATCGCTAGGGCAGTAGTGTCGAGGCGATCTCGGAACCAAGGATCGTGGCTTCGAGTCCCGCCTCGGGCCATGGTTGCATTTGTGTTGGTCCTTGCACCCTCTATCATCACTGTATCATGTCATTTTCAGTTTCCATAACGTCAAACCCAATAGTGGTCTCTAATGATCTAGATGTTGATGCGACCTTAAATAATTTAAAAGAAGGAGCTAACCATCAAATTCTCACAATCGAGGTGGCCGAATGGAGTGTCCGGACATTACAAGAAGCAAACACAGAGTAAAAATAATGGAATTAACCGGAATAATTATGGAACACAATTTTAATGTACGTGAGTGATAGGCTGCAAGTTAAATATAAAGAAATGTAATAAAGTGCTTCTCCAGGTATGGAATTCAAATGCTTTTGCTTGCCTCCGCAGAGTAAACACGTCCATCACTGTCACGCGCCCTTCACAACAGCGTTTTATCATCCCCAGAAAGTCATATCTCTACCTGCCCCACCGAAACTCATTAATACCCATCTCTTGATATATGTTCTTTAATTTACTAGTTATCCGTCACATTCCGAAAGACCACGGAGTGCAAATGTCACCAAATATACAACTCCCAATGACACTGAGCTTGCATATCCTAGAGGCCGTCTATAAATTACGTAACGCAAATTTCGAGTATTTTCAATACCCTCTCTTCCCCTTGTAACGCACTTCCCTATGTATGTAACGCAGCGTAAACGCTGACTCAAACCCTTCCCTTCCCCTTAAGCGTTATGTAATTTATGGATGATCCCCTACGACGTCTGTGAAGTTGTGGTTTTAAACTGTATATTTTCGCAGTATAAAAATGTTTTAAAATAAATTCCAAGGTAAATAACGCAGACTCGGGGCAAAGACAAACCACATACTCAAAACTATTTGACTGACGTATTTGCTCTGTCAAGCAACTTTTCCCAATATTTATTTACAAAATCCGCTAATAAAAATAAAGAAAAGTGCACTGACGCAGTAAGTCGTAACCATGATTGGCATCTTACCTCTGGAAGTAAAATTGCTGTGGCCAGACAGTGAAAGATGTGCATTTTCATAGTACTAATAGTCATATTCCTATTTCATGTATGAAAACGAGATAATGATGTAAATAATAGTGGTTTCAGATTACACGCATCATTATCAGAGGATTGACGCAACATGTAATCCACATTGCACTTTGCAGGATATTGATTCCGTAAAAAAAGAGTCAGTTGTATGCCTTGCAACGCACCTGCGAACTCGTGAATAGGTAGTTTGAGAAAGAGTAATATCCACTGACTAGTAGATGTACGCCGTTTGAAGAGAGCTATGAGCAAGAACAGGTGTATTTGGTCTCGCTCCTAGTCAAGTAGGAACGAATGGTCTGTCCCGTTCGCGTCACAAAATTTCTCGTAACATGACGTCACCTTCAAGCACAATGAGAATTAAGAATTAAGAATTTTTACAGTTAACTATAGAGAAAAGAAGTAAATAAGAATATTATATATAATTTCCATAATTTCCAGATTACTCACTCATACAGTGGGACTTTGTCGATCATCCTGAAGACTCACGAACCATTTATTTTTCTTATAAATTTCTTCGATTCTTCTTCCTCTCCTTCCTCATGGCTGGTGCATGGGTAAGATGTATCAACTGTTTGCTACTGGATGGTTTCAATTCATTGTTTTCAACAACAATGTTTGTAGCTATGTCAAATGTATTCAATTTAACTTTTATTGAAGTGATCGCCAGCCCTTGTCTCAGAGTTCCTGGAAGCAGAGTTGCCGTCAGCCGGGAGGTCCCATCGCCCTGTGCTCCAGCGGCCGCTGCAGGGCCTTTTAACTCCCATATAACGCGGTGGAGACCATTACGGTGGCGCGCTCTCCTGCACCACCTTCTTACTGGAAGCAAAATACGAACTGCTGCCAACGATACTTCAAAACGTGCGTGTCTGCTGCGTTGGTTCGCGAGACGCAAGCAGGCGCGTCATGTTACAAAAGATAGCGTGGATGTTTGCGCATTCTTCAGCGGTTTCTCATATGTATATATTTTGAATAATTGAATATTTAAAAGGCACTTTTCGTATTTCTCACAAATTAGCCAATGTTTCTGTGCGGAGTTGCCGATCCTAACCTGCAGTTGTACTATAGCCTCCTGCAGTAGCACCCTCGAGCTTTGTTCTGGGTTTGGAGGAGCGTTGCGAGGCCCTGGGCCGCTGCTTCGACGCCGCAGTAGCTCTCCGCCGGCCACGCCCGTCACAGGTCCTCCCCACCACCGCGCCTCGCAGCTGTCATCGGCCGTGCGCCGCGTTGCGCATGCGCTGTGCGCCCGGCGAGCGCGCTGCCCTCTCCACCTCCCTTGCCCTCTTGGCGCCCGCCCCGGCCGCCCCGCCCAACCTTACCCCACCCCATCTTACGCGCCCGCCCCGTCCGCCCTGTCCTCTCTCCGCCACGCCTCGTCCACACCGCCACGACCTGTCCTATCCCGCCCAATCGCCCCGCCCCCCGCTAGCCCTGTCGTATCCGTTCCACCTGCCCCTCCCCCTCGCCTCCCCCTCCCCCACCCCCTCCCCTCCTCCGCGCCTCCCGTCCTCCCCGTCATCCCTGGCCCGCTCTGCTCCACCACCCCGCCCCGACGGCCCTGTCAAGCTCATCCGTCCCGTCTCGCCTCGCCCCCCTGCCCGCCCCGTCCTCCAGGACCTGGCCCACCCGACACGCCCCGCCTCGTTCGTCTCACCTCGCCCGCCGCCCGCAAACCCACTCCGCCCCCCCACGTGCATGCCCCACAAATTTCTCCACCCGCCCCGCCCACGCCGCCGCCATTGTCCGCGCCGCATCGTGCATCGCAGATTCGCGCCTTTGTCAGAGGCAGCGCTGGTC
Organism: Acheta domesticus; assembly: GCA_031308135.1. Taxonomy (NCBI): domain Eukaryota; kingdom Metazoa; phylum Arthropoda; class Insecta; order Orthoptera; family Gryllidae; genus Acheta; species Acheta domesticus. The sequence goes on along the minus strand of JAHLJT010003721.1, from coordinate 1,177 downwards.
CTCAGGTCAGCACCTGCGCGGCCCCGCCCCCACCCACTCCCTGCCCTGCTCTACCTTCCCCACACCACGTCCACGCTGTCGCCCCTGTCGCCCATGCTCCTCTTCAGCCCCGCCCTGCGCCCCACCCCCCCACTACTGTCCACCTCCACCCGCCACCCCCCACCCCCGCGTGCTCCAGCCCCTCTCCTGCCCCGCCACACTTGCGACATTTTGGGCCGTTCCTCCATCACGCTTCACCTTTGCACCTTCCTGTTCGAGTGGCAGGGGAGCGTTCGTTAGAGGCGTATTCGTCCGCATTCCTTTCCCTCTCACTGCCGGTGACACGTGGGTTTCCCGACGGCGGCAGCAATTTCGACACTACCTTGTCAACTAGGTCGAATTCAATCACTGTCTGGAGGATTCTCGCGGCCGGCTTCTCTCATCGGTAGTTTTGCGTTGTTTCTCCGATCAACACCAGGCCCGAGCAGTACCCTTACAAAGGGCCACGAACCGCGGAAGACACCGCGGGTAAGAGAAGTGAGAGAAGAGAGAGCCTCGTCTATAGTTTCTCCAATCACAGGCGGCGGAAGGTAGTGGAACAACCACAGCAGATCCGATCCCCCGTCGCCGAGATTGATCAATCAGTAGCAACAGCGATCTGGGACCGAAGGATCGCGGGTTCGAGTCTCGCCTCGGATGATTGTATTTGTGTTCGTCCTATCACGTGTCATCTTCAGTACATAACGTTAAACACAAAAGTGGTCGCTAATAACCTAGATGTTGATGAGACCTTAAATAAAAAAAATAATTAAAAAATACACCTCAGAGGTTTATCAATTGACTCGTAAGACTCGAAGAGGTAAAATCTTGACGCCTCGTCACCACCTTTCCTCACGCCACCGTTCGCTGTTTCTTCTACTATGCCTGTTTTCTTCGGCCCGTTCTTCCTTTATTCCCTGAGTAGTTCCTATTTCTCCCCCAGCACCAAACCCTCTTTGTCTCTTCACCCTTTCGTCCATACTGATCCATCATTCACTAACAGACGTTGCCCCATGAATTTTCTTCATCCTACTACATCCTACTACTTGACCCTCAACTAGATTGCCTGCTCCTAGCTCCAACTCACCCGCGCCTTTGCGTCCATTTTGATTTTTCTCATCCCATTTGAACTGTGCCCTCTCTCTGTCTGCGTTCCTGG
>JAHLJT010003720.1:0-10096 GCA_031308135.1 Acheta domesticus | reverse complement strand
CTTTGTGACTACGTTATAGCCCACTTTCCCTAATATTTGACTGTGTTCCAATGGCCCAGGATCATCGACAGGTCCCAGAAGGAGCTGCCCGCGCCCAGCAGATGTCCCATACCGACATCACGTGCCGCATTTTGGGTAAGCCTGGGAAAATAACATCTGTTAGTAGCAAATTTTCAAATTGCTATCGTCGATGTCTAACACAAAGGTGTAAGTGCGTGAACATAGAACCAAACGGTACGTATTTGTAAATGTGGGATTGATGAACAAATATATTTTCGTATAAATAAAATTAACATTTTCATATTAACAATACGCTGATATGGATAATTCATTTTAATCACAACACAATTAAGCAAGCTCATTTGATTTCTAGGTGTATTACTCGTATGTATAAATCTGGTTGTGAAATGTTTGCGCGCTGTATTCCTGTTAAACCGATTGGCGGAATATCATCATAAATACCAGAGTCGTCACTCACACTTTTTAACCAATGTTTCATATTGATTTCTACTTTTATAATAATGACAATGTTACAATAATAATAATAATAATAGTAATAATAATAATAATAATAACTATTTTATGAATGTATGCATGCTTATTATTACACGTAAAAACAAAAAATGTAAAAAAGGCATAGTTTTATGATAAAGATATGACTGAAACTAATGAAAGAACAAATCTGTTGAGACACTGCGCAAAGGATAAAAATGGAGCGGATATTTTCCCCGTAAACAATTCTTCACAACATTCGTACACATAGCTTCTCCATGGTAAGTCATGCACAAGTGTCGAGTATCTTTGCTTCTCACAATAGTTTACGAAAAGTTCACTCTGAATGGAGGGAAGGGGCTTTATGGAATGAGCGTTCAAGCCTGGTTGAGTCGCTTTGCATGTGAGCGATCCGTACGAGAATAAACGCCTTGGAAAGAAGGGGTTCGCGCAGCCCTCTGCTGAGGAAATACTCCGGCAATTTCTTGGAATTGAACACCGCCCTAATGACTTCGTTCACATCGTTATTCCAGTAGTAACAAAAATCCTCCTGCACTGCAAGTCTAATCTCAAACTTCTAATATAGAGGGAGTCATTTCTAGCGAAGAAAAAGAACACGCGGGCATGTACCTCAGAATAGGGAGATGAATTTTATGCCCTAAATGCATCAGGTTTGTAATTTGTTCGACGACGAAATGTTTCGAATATCGACAGATTGTTCTTGTTTTTATTATTATTATTATTATTATATTATTATTATTATCATCCAAACTACCATTCCGTTAAGGGAATGTCTCCTGCTCGTACAGGGAAGGATTATTACACAAACATTAATAATAAAAAAGCTTCAAAGATTCAAAAAAAAATATGGAGAGAAAAATTCTGGGAGTGTCTCCAAAAGACACGGTAACTTGCCAGGCAATAAGATAAAAGACAATAATATAAACGACGCAACAATACAAGCCAGAAACTGAAATGGAAATGGAGTGGGGTATTGTAATAAGACAAAACCAACAAAATTGGGCGTATACAACAACTTGGGACCGCACAACGGGATGGAGAAAACCCGAGAGGCAGAAGACAAAGTGGGCAGGCGCACTACAGAAAATAGGAGGCAAAAAGTGGATCCAACAGGCACAAGAGAGACAAACGTGGAAGAAATTACAACAGAAGCCTGTTTCAGTGTAGTGGTTAAAAGAACTGGCACAATTGACTCTTGGAAACACTTCTTTTGAAGTTGAACTCTTTTTCTTTTGAAGTTTTATATGAGAATAAGATTTATGTTTGTTTGTTTTTTTGTTTGTTTTTATCGATTGATAGCCATCGCTTTCCCAGCCGAGACAGATGTCATTCGCAGTTTCTTCCTTTCGCGCTTTACGTAACAAAGCCGTAGCGGAGACCCTCCCTGGGCTCTACGCGGCGCGCGATCGGAGGCAGCGGGGCGGGTGAATGGACGCCAGCGGACGGACGTGTTACGCACGGGACATGGCGCTGAAACGAGATAGAGGGCTGCGCGGCGGCGAGTTACGAAAAATGGATTTCGCGTAGGTTATATGAGCAAGCCAATGGGGTTGCCCCAGTTACTCCTCCGTGCCAAGGTGAGTAGACGTTATTACAAAAGTAAAGTGAGTCAGTCTAGGAATTATGAGGTCTAAAAATGAACCTAGCAGTGCAGATTATTCTCCCAAGGATTCTCACGACATTGCATTCTGTAGTTTCCAAATAGTATTAAAACTACTGAACGCCGCATCACTTTCATCTATCGGTGGAAAGTGGAGACATGCAAAATCGAAAAACTAATTATTGTCGATTTATGTTTTCTGATGGTGTTTCAAATTATAGTAAGAAGGTCATTGAGCAAGGGAGAAAAAAATAGAGCAGAGATATTTGAAAGGAAGGGACACATGTACTACAATAGAAACAATCCCTGAGCTCTGAAGATGCTAGGAGTTGTGGTGATATGAATTTGGATAAGTGAGAAGCGGAACCATGAAATATGGTGATGTTAGACGCTGAAGGAGAAATCAGAAAGCGAGTAAATGGAAGCCAGAGGGAAAAGGAGAAAGAGATGCTAAAGACCGAAGAGTCGAATAACCAGAAAGAAAATGAGAAATTACTTAACATCAAGTCACGTAAAAAAAAACAAACCACAAATAGCTGGGAACCAGATGGAAATCTACCAAGCAACGATTTCCCCAAGTAGAATCGGTCTCCTTCGCCCATTTGGGATTCAGTGCTCCGCCGAGAGCCGTATTCGGTGGCACAGCTGTCTGCGCTTCGTTATCTAACACCACATGGTGCCGGAGGGATTACGAAGGGAAAAGGCTCTCAAAAAAGGGTGCACATAATCCCTGCGTTTGCTGTACGTCGACAGCGTAAAATATTGTCACGAGCGGGTTCAAGAGGAAAAAGGAAACTAGAAATAGATAACGAGCACGGTTGTGGTCTTTCTTGGGATACAGATCAGTACAGAATTGGCCGGCTAATGTTCACATTGAAGTCGTAGGCTTCCGCGGTCGGAGTCATGTGGATGATCTTGGCTGTCCGGGTGACGCCGCATCGAAGGCTGTGTTGCCCACGTTTCGACCGTCTTATCGTGGTCTTCCTCAGGGCTGGATTGATCTTCCTAATATTGTGGTCTTCCTCAATCCAGCCCGAGGAAGGCCACAATAAGATGGTCGAAACGTCGGCAATACAGCCTTCGACGCGGCGTCACCCGGACAGCCAAGGTCATCAAATGTTCACATAATTCAAAATGATGAAGACGGAAGAAGATAGGCTTCAAACGAACTACGGACGTCAACTGGATGAAGGTGTCATTGGTCAAGCTGAGTGAGCTAGACAGGTGTATGCTATGGTGTCGAGCAGATTTGACAGCAGATTTGAGATAAACAGATCAGAATTCAGGTGGAAAGTTTCTCTGAAGAGAGGCAAGATGTGTAATTTGAGAATCACTCTGTCAGACGTACGTCCCTCTTTACCAGAAACCTCACGACACGTTCCTCTGTTGACTCTTCACTACGAACTATACTCCGATTTAAACATAGTGGCTCATTAAGGTCACGCACTGGACGGAGAGGGATACACTGTCATCCAATCGGGAGCTTGTTACGACTACAATTTTTGGTATTGGAGCTCCCAATTGGATGACGATAACCCCCTCTCCTAACTCGTGACCTTGAGATACCACTATGTTTAAATCAGAGTTTATTTTCGAGTTAGCGACAATGCTCCGAACTTCGACCTTCATAATTTACATAAAATAATCTTGAGTCTGCGCAAGCGTAATTTCCTATATTTTTAGGCCAAAATACTTCCTACGAACACACAAGACACCTCACACACATAGCGTTATCCCCATCATCTCACTAATGTGCGATTTAAGCGGCCACTCTTAACATTGGCTAAATTGCTGTCTATCATTAACATACAAAGAGCATTTCTTCATCAGACACACATCCCTAGTGAAAAATATGCTATGCATTGCATTTCCAAATATTCGATGAGGAAAGGGAGGCAGAAGAAAAGGAAAGAAAGGAAGAAAGATGGTGAAAAATTACGAGAGACAGTAAGACTGATTTAAGAAAAGTAGCATCAAGCCGAGGGTTGTGTAATGGGATTAAGGAAAACATTGAAGACGTACTAGCTGTATCGCGCAACGTTGTAGACGATGCTTTCCCAATTCTTCTCTTCAATCGTCTCATTCCTTCGTGGCAGGGCTGCCTAAAACACACATAAACAAACCTAGCTCTTGGGGGCTCTTTTAATTATCAAAAATAATGATTCTTCAGCACGTAATTAAATTTACCCAGGAGCAGTAAATACATCCCGCATTTACTACCCAAAACTTATTAATTAATTTTAATGTCCTTGAGTAGACACTAATAGCAGTACTTACGATATAATATTATTAATTACGATAATGATAATAATAATAATAATAATAATAATAATAATAATAATAAATGATAAAGCGGTTCTCAAAATTTCCCAAGATGATAAATGCCGCATTTGTCAGGAACACGTAGAAACCATTGATCATATTGTCTCAGCTTGTCCAATTCTAGCAAAGGCCGAATACTTGAAAAGACATGACAGGGTATGTAGCTACCTCCACTGGCAGATCTGTACCGCCCTCGAAGTTTCGAACACATGCCCCAAGTGGTACGAACACTCACCGAAACCTGTGACGTCTGTTGGATTGTGTACGATATTGTACGACCAACAAATTCAAACTGATCGCACGATAGCGGCAAACAAACCGATATAGTCATCCGGGATTTGGAGAACAAATCGTGTTTACTTGTCGATGTTGCTGTACCTTGCGATCAAAACGTCGTTACCAAGGAGACAGAGAAACGTCTTAAATACAAGAGTTTGAAATCGAGATCAGCCGAATGTGGGGCGTAAAAGCACAGGTCGTCCCGATAGTTATCGGAGCTCTGGGATTTGTTCCGCAAAATTTGTGTAAGAACTTGTCTAAACTCCCTGGTAATTCAAAAGACTGGGAAGTGCAAGAAATCGCTTTATTTGGAACAGCCCACATTTTGCGCAAGTATTGTAGAGGCACCGACAGCCCCTAGATCTACTCCTTACGATCTGGTTGCAACCTGGAATAGATTTTATATTCAGCCGACACATAACATCTCTAGTCGTGATTTAGAGGAATAACAATAATAATAATAATAATAATAATAATAATAATAATAATAATAACAATTGAAAAGAAGAAAATATAGAAAGATAATTTTTCCATGCCCCCCCCCCCCAAAAGCCAGGGACCTCGGCATTTGCCAGGGTCCCCCCCTGTGCGCGCAGTGGCGGATCGGGGGGGGCAAGGGATTCTCCCCCCCCCCCAGGTATAGAGTTTTCATTTGTTACCTTCTTTTATTTGGCAAAATTGTTTTAAAAAAATGCGTAATATAACGTAAAGCCCACAAAATAACATAGATAAAAAAACACATGTTTATTATTTAACAAATATCTAAGGTGACCCTCTCCAAAATGAGCGGCTGGACCCGAGCATTTGTGGGGCGCCCAGTATTGCGACTGATTAGCGAGGCGTGCGGCCGGGAGTAATGACGCCACTATCATAACTAGAGACCGGATTTTTATGTAATTACATATTTTTTGTCTTTCTACTTAGCGTTCTCAAATTGCTATCTTCGCGAATCATAGCCCTCCTAACACAATATCCAATTTTTTCGTCACATATTTGTACATATTTAGCACTGTGTTACATATTTTACATATTTTGCCGTTTTCGCAATATTTTTCTTATTTTATCAATTTTTCTTCCATTTAATTCCATATTTTTTTTATGAAAAGATGTTGATTTTTAAATTAGCATTTTTCCTACATTTTTGGGGAAATATAGGCGTCCAAAATATCATTGACACCGCGTTTTGTGATCTGTAACCTTAATTTCCGAGAAAAATTTGCGATAGCCGACGGTCGATGAAGATGCTACAATGCATGTTTGCTGGTCGTAGATCTCGCCAGTTTGTGCGATGGCTTCTATTGCGATTAGTCCGGCTGCTAAACTACGGTCCTAGATTACAATAGAGTAAGCTTTTACTATTGACGAGAAAGTTGTATGATGTAAAGTGAGCAGTTTTTCTAAATGTAATTTCTTGCTATATAAATGGTTTTTAATTAGAGAATTTTAATATTACATATTATATCGGATTTCACATATTTCTTACATATTCTTACCGTTTTCATTACATATTTATGTACATATTTTGACGTTTAATACTACATATTTTTCCGGTCTCTAATCATAACGAGCCGCTTATTGCGGGCGGCGGCCGAAAGGTCCCCTGAAAGACGTCCACATGAACGGCGTCGAGCGTCACAGACGAGGCGGCGGGACGTGGAACGGGCGATATACGCCTCCGAAAAGGCCACGCGTAAAGCGGCTTATCGGACGAATGACGACGTCTCGTGAATCGCCTGAGAGTACCGCTGCGTGCAATATCTTGCCCTTAGCAATTCATGCGGACATTAGCCCCATTTACGACGTAGGCACGGACATAAAGTTCGGTCAGAGAATCGTTGGAGGTCGTAAAAGCTAAAAATGGAATTGGTGGGTAAGATTAACGAAAATTAAGAGACTCTCAGTATTTGATGAAGCCCGCACTCCGTCGACATGACCTTGATAACACACGAGGAATATCGGGTAATAGGCAGATAAAGCAACACATAATTACGCAAAGACTCAAAAGAGATTCAGCCTTCACAATTTAAGCACACAATTTACTCCGTTAATTCAATATAATGTTTTTCCGGTTCAGAATATTTCATCTCTTCGTATTAAATACAAATTCTTTCATTTTTCTTAACTATCTTATACTTCAAAAATTATCAGTACTATTTATTTCAAGATCTTAGCACTTCGATGCACGGAGCTCGGATTTTGCGACTTTACACTTAGTGGGCCTCAGAGGCCCGGTCTGAATAAAACCCTTACTTGGGGCTGGGATGAAGTAATGAATGCAATGATATTTATTATTCAATAAACTTGCATTTTAACCTTTTTACGCATAATAAGACATTTTACACATTTTATTTTCAACAATAGCACAGAATACTGTTTTTTTAATGTTCTGGTAAAAGTTTGTTTTCGCACATGAAGCACTGTGATTTTATTTTTTGTCTTTTTCGAAGAGGCATAAATAGCATCTGGAAAGAAAGTTGTGTCCTGAATAGAAAGAATTTATAACAATTTTACAACGATATTAACATTTGTAATATGCCCCTTACCTCTTTATTTTCTTTGGAAATAATCTACAGAACTTAACAACTTTTTATTCCGTGAATCCCGAAGACTTGAGAAGACCGTTTAGGATTCTTTTGAGGATATTAGAGTTTCTCACTCTGATTCATATTAGCGCTGGAAAATTCTTCTACCAGTTGCATACACCTCTTTCCCACTGACATTAGTCTTAAATCAATTTACGAACGCATTCAAAGCACCAACGTTAAGCTTCTCGTAAAATAACCTCGTTGGTCATTGACGAGTATGCCTTCACGATGTGTAATTGTCGACTTTTTGATCCGTGAGGTCAACTTTAATCTTCTTTTGAAATAGAAAACAATAATTGATAGTTGCTTGTTTTTCGTTACTTGGTTTTTGCCCTGATGTATTGTGTTAAGAAGATAAATTATTTTGTTGTTTGGACTTGTATAATACAAAAAAAGGATTCTATTGAGTAATTTTAAAACATAATTATCTACCGTTATAATCTCACAGTTCAAATGTTTTTCCTGTGTGTTAGTGTAATGTAAGTTTTTCTCCATTAGAAAATCACTCAGAAAATATGCGCCGTAAAAAGTTTTCACCGTAAACTCTTAGAAACAAAAAAATTATCAGCTATAAAGTTTTAACTATCAGTGAATAATAAACTGTACCAAATCCTTCAATCCTTCACCATTTCGATGCAAAATCTTTTGCAACAGGCTCATCTTTGGTTTTCCATAGTATTGCCGTTTAGTGTAAATCCGTTCCTAGAACCCAAACACAAAAAACTCTGTATTCCATATTTTTGTGGTCATGATTTATTCATTGGCAAGTAAATAATGAAGTCTGGAATGACAAGGAATAAATTCCAAGAATATAAATGTGTTTCTTATGCGATAAAGATACATTAAGGAAAACATAATACCGGGCCTGGGAGGTCTACTTAGTGGAAAGCACGACTACCTTTAGAAAAGTTGAAAAATACTGAAAATTTCATGGATCACTGGACCATTCTTTGCCATAAGAAAAAAAATATAACAACAGAGAGTATCATGAAAGGGATATCTGTAATATTAACGGGAAAATATTTACAGCATTAAGAAACATGGCCGGGCCTCTGAGGTCCATTAAGTGCATTGAAGGGTTAATTACGTATTTCAATTTGTCTTTCGTATATCAACAGCACATCAACTGACTACTGCACAACGCGACGTTCTTGCGCCATTGAAAGGTTCAGCCATCCATCGCGGCGACATTCGCTAGGCACGTTCATAAATATGGCCGACACTTCCGCAGAACATATCAAAAGATAGCTAACAATTTTCAGCTCAGTTTAAGCTAACGAAATGTCCTTCTCCAAAATTTTAGGACGTTGCGGCATTTCAAAAATTCAATATGAATCAGCTTAGAATTAAGCGAGATGGGCCGAAAAATAAAATACAATTATGGTGCGTCCGAGGTTAAGTTTTTTAAGAACGATCTTTTAGGGCACAGATGGCACTCTTCAATTTCAAGCCAGTGTTTCAAACTGGAAATGTTAATGTCAAATAAAAATTACAGAAACACAATTACAGGGGAAAAAACATTAAATGACAGAATAAATGGAATTCATAACTTCCGAAGTCATTGCAAAACTTACTCGAAATACTATAATTTGCTATTCCAACAACTACATCTGCTCCATTAAAAAAAAATAATAAAGAATATTTTATAGTAAAGATGATGCGTTTGTTTATATTTTACAACATTAGATTGTCATTAAAAAGTACGTTAATGAAAATTTACAATGGAACTTGAAATCTTTAAACATGATGAGTTTCTCAATCAGAAAAAAACAATAAGGCACTTTTCAAAAAAGTAAATCGCAAACACGGCTTAGAAAAACACTTGTATAATAATTATAAGCTTACACAAAATCATATATAATTAATGTTTAATTTTTTTTTTCATTTCAAAAAAAAGCTGCAACTCTCACAGATAATGAATGCTAGCTTAATGTGACAACACCAACGTACCTTTTGATCTTGAAAGTTTTATTTGTGCTTTGAGAGTTCATGATAAAAATAAACTTGAAACATATTACAGTTGGCCGGTTAGTCCCTTACCCGCGATAAAAAGATACAAGAAAAGTATAAATATTATATTTGTTTATTTCAGTACAAAATTAGTTTTTTAATTATTTTCAATTTGATGAATCAAGTAAGATTATATAAATTCTAGAAAGTGTAGTAATCACAGCGTTTCAGCATACACTCATAGTTGTAGGTAGTTGAATCCAATAACGTGTTTTTTAGAATTATTTCAGAATAAACTAGGGTGAACGGCTAAGATTTGTGCCAATTGGTGTGTCTTGCCCAGAGGAATCGAATGAGATATAGATCAGTCACTGAGATCTAGATCAGATATAGATATGATATAGATCAGATATAGATTAGTAGACACCATTAAGTCACCAAACGCGTTTTAGGTGCTTAAAAATAAGTATTTTTTGTAGAACATTTTTAGAATTGCGCGTTGCAAAAAAAAATGAACAGTTTCCCATCACGAGACCGATATGCGTCGAATGGCACCTCATTTGCCTCGATTGGTAAACGTAAAATGGCCTTACCGTGAGTGACGGATGGACGCAGGTTACTCGATTCAGGAGCCATGCTAAATGTTCAGATTCAGAGTCAGGGTCGCCACATTTTCTGCGACAAATTTCGACGAACCCCGGTTTTTTCAGTGGGATTTTAAATATTCCATGATATGTTTTGTAATTTTACACATGTTAAAAAGAAAATCCATCCATACTAATTGGTCAGCTCTTTGATTTCGCCACGAATTAACGATATTTTCTCAACAAATAAAAACTGAACAAAA
>JAHLJT010003719.1:0-22235 GCA_031308135.1 Acheta domesticus | reverse complement strand
AGCAGTTGACGCACCCAGAGCAGTCGATCTATGGAAACTCTCTGGCGAGATTGCGAGTCCACAGCCCGCCCTAGACGGTAGCGCCCTCTGATAGAGGAAGGAAGAGAGGGCGAGTGCTCCACCACTGCCGGCGTTGTCGCGTTGCGAGCGGGGCGGGGGCGTCGCGGCCATAAACGTTTGACAACATTTACGACGTGTCCGCTTCCGGTGCTGGCGCTAACGAGCCAGACGGCGTGGCGGGTCGCCATGCCGAGGAGGGGGTGAGGGCGAGGGCGGGGGTGGAGGCGGAGTTGGGGTAGGGGATGGGGTGCCGGTGAGGGCGGCGGAAGCGGTGAAGAGTTGTGGCTGCGGCGCCGTCGGCGGCGAGCAAGACGTGTGAGCTGCGTGGTTGCGACGCGTAAAGCTTCAAGAGCATGAATAGCGACAAATGAAATATCAAGAAATGAAGAAAATTATGGAGGTAATATAACACTGAAAAGATGATGACGCAAAACACTCGAGAGCATATATCTTAATGAAGGTGTTGGCGATCTCTTGCGGGAGCAGTACCTTACTTGTGAAAACGCATTGTGAGTATTTGTAGAATGTTCTTGCGATGTTCTCACACGTGAAACGCGTACATATGTCTCATTTTGCGAAATAAGGTAGTTTATTTTGCTTATATTACAAATTTGTTTCGAATGCCTGAGGACAATCTTCATCTCATAACTTTGCTGATAAATTATTAACCGTCCGTATACTCGGACAGCTTGCGTTGCTTTGACACCGTTTAGCGCGATACGAGATGAAAGGAGAGAGATGGAAGGAATGTAAGCGAGTAGAAGTGGGAGTGGGAGAAGACGGAGGGAGCGGGAGGATCGAATGGGCGTGGGCAAAGGTCAAAGAAAACGGCGGAGGGACAGTATTTGTATGCGAGTGGACGGGAGAGTGGACGGGAGAGTGGACGGGAGAGGGGCGGGAGAGTGGACGGGAGAGTGGACGGGAGAGTGGACGGGAGAGTGGATGGGAGAGTGGACGGGAGAGTGGACGGGAGAGTGGACGGGAGAGTGGACGGGAGAGGGGACGGGAGAGGGACGGGCGAGGGGACGGGCGAGGGGGACGGGCGAGGGGACGGGCGAGGGGACGGGCGAGGGGACGGGCGAGGGGACGGGCGAGGGGACGGGGGCGAGGGGGACGGGCACGGGCGAGGGGACGGGCGAGGGGACGGGCGAGGGGACGGGCGAGGGGACGGGCGAGGGGACGGGCGAGGGGACGGGCGAGGGGACGGGCGAGGGGACGGGCGAGGGGACGGGCGAGGGGACGGGCGAGGGGACGGGCGAGGGGACGGGCGAGGGGACGGGCGAGGGGACGGGCGAGGGGACGGGCGAGGGGACGGGCGAGGGGACGGGCGAGGGGACGGGCGAGGGGACGGGAGAGGGGGACGGGAGAGGGGACGGAAATCGGGCGGGAGCGTAGACGAAAACCAGGGAGGAAGGGTGCGAGTGTGGGCTGGTGGTTGGGCAGGAGGGTGGGTGGGTGAGTAGCTGGGTGAGTAGCTGGGTGAGTAGGTGGGTGGATGATGAGTGATTGGATGTATGTATGTATGTATGGATGGATGGATGATGGGTGAGTGAGTGAGTGGGTGGGTAAGTGGGTGGATGGATGGGTAAGTGGGTAGTTGGGTGAGTGAATGGATGAGTGGGTGAGTGTAAGAAAAGAAGGGAGGGCGGTAGAATGAAGCGGGAGGGTGAAAAGAGGAGGGAATAAATGAAGGAACGTTGGAATAAAGGGAAGTGGAGCAAAAGGAGAAGGAGGAGGGACGTGGGTGACAGGAATTACTAACGCGCGACTGCTTGCACTCTTTACCGTAGGCGCTCTCCCACCCTCCTTCTCCCTCCTTCTCCCTCTCCAGCTGGCTTTCGCGGAGAGTTGCTTGGCGGTCACCTGCGGTCGCAATAAAGTTCATCTGGGCCCAAGAGGGGGAGGCGAGGTGGCCGTACCGCATGAAAAGTGCGCTTCCTACGCTAATGTTCCGCCGCTGGAGGAGAGGGTACTTTCAGTAGGAGGGGTAGCCGAAAACACAGGGCTCGGTGAAAAGCCCTCGTGGCCTGAAAAAAGCCTTGGTCCGGTGCTAACGAAAAGTAATGTAGGTAAAATTTATTATTTGTACTCGTGTGTGATTTATTACGTGCCTCTATTGGTCTTTCCACAAGAGACCCGTAAACGTTTATAATAAGAAGCACGGGTTTCCGCATCTCGTGATTAACGGTTTCCTGAAAGTATCCACGTACCTAGTTTTCTATCCGTGCGTGTCCTGTGCTTAAAAGTCGTGTAATGTTCATCTTCGAAAATGCTGTCCAGTATCCTGAACGTATCCCGTCCGAACTAGTATCCTGAAAAGAATCAGTGTGTATGAGTAAGATTTTTTTGATTTTGGGCGCGTCAACAATGGCAAATGTATTGCCACTGAGCTATTGCATCCAGTGAAAGGAATAAAAATTAGGATGGTCGTTTCTGACAGATAGTTGTGTACACACGGACACCATGGTTGTGGACAGAGGACATGGTTGTTATCTCAAATATGTATAAAAATATCTATGTTTAACATAATGTCCGTTGCGGGCCATAACTTTGCATGGTCATAACTATAAGGTCCGAACACCAGCTTTGATGTCATTGTACTCATGTCTTTGGCAAAATAATTCGGTTTTACAAACCGAATATTTTATCGTACTTGAAATCATATCGTACTTGAATATTTTATCCAATTTATTTAAATAATGTTCCACGAAAGAAATACTCCTAATAAAAGAAATTAAAAATGACAAGCATAATGTAATATTAAATGTAATTTTATTATTCACAATCGAACAAAACATTTACTAGAACGATTCTCAACGATTAATTGTCAATACTTGGTTTGTAAACTTCTCTGTGATTGATCAAGAACCTGTATCATAATGAAATCTGTATCGTAATGAGTATCATTGTGCAACGGGTTGCAGCCATTAAATAACAGCGTTACGTACATCATGGTAGTAGTTGGGAGTGAAAATGATAGGATGGGATAGGATGAAAATAATGACGGCAGCAGAAAAAATATACATTTCAGTACAATTGTCATTATTCATTGTGATGTGCTGAATTTTCATTTACTTCATTGAGCTTCTCAACACATTACGCTCTACGCACTGTACTCTACGCACCATCTCCGGACATTGCTCTCTTGTCACGTTGTCATCTTTATTCTGTCCCCTGACTTGCAAAGTTTGTTTATAACTCGTTACCAGTTGGTGAAATGACAACGCTAGTAATGCTAGGTGTTTTCAAACGTCTTATTTTCAATGGAACTTTTCCGATATCCATTCTGCAGACGTGGTTACGCAATCTTAAATAACATTGAAGTATACATTTAGTAGTGAGTTTGTAGGATGACTCGTAAATATTCTGCTCTATTTTGGTATTGCATTTACGGTTGACTGTTCTCTTTATGCCAATTTGTTGCTCGAGAAATGAACGCGCTAACTCTCCCGGGGGTCCACAGGTGTTCTTTGAATCTCATAGTCCGAGTAAATTGTTTTATGTTATGCAACATCAAGACAAAAGCAATGTCTTCAATGAACGGCAATGGATATATATTTGCTGCTGATTTTCTAAGTGATGTTGCAAATTAGCGCGAATGTAGGAATCGGAGAATATGATAAGTAAAGAGCCAGAAAATGGGAAGTAAAGTGCCAGAAACATTTCTAAATTGTGAAGCATCTGCTAGATACAATTAGGAGTATTATAACAATTGAAACAAAGTGTGTTTTGTTTCACGTTGCTTTTACTCGCTAATCAAAACAAGCAGATACATTTGCATACTTCATACTTAGCAAACTCAAAAACTGTGTGGAAAATGTTGGATGAATTCCAACCAATATATCCATTTGTTAATTTTGACAAAAGGTGATGGAAAACGGGAACTCAAGAAAAAATATGAACCAGAGAAAGAATTAAAATATACAAGGTTCGAAACGTAAAAAAACTAAGAAGGATAAACGGTCTGTCAATAATTGATTCTTAAAATTTAATTGACTAATATCATCAAACACAAACTCATACAAATTGTTATAGTATATTTATAGTCGAAATCGAAACTAGTTTGGATTTTGAGTTTAAAAGTTTATATATAGAATAGATAGGCAAATGAATAGTAAGAATTACTATATTTTCTCGTGTACATTTCCTTCAGTTTCGTATTAAAGGCACTGCACAACTATTCAGAAAATACTTCTTCCTTGAACTTACATAGTAATGAGTAACCATTAGACGAATAATTCACACATTAAGGCTTGGAACTCAGGTTTTAGTGATTCAGATGACTAAAAGATGTGAAAGATAATAGTGACTAACAACACGATAGAGTGTATTGATTTGTAGTGGTTACGAAGTTTTTATAATGACCATTTGTGACTTACCTTCTGTGTTGGGATAATACATAGCTCATTAATTACGTTATGTTCAGACTCATGTCATAATCATAATCGAAAATACAAAATTATAACTAAATAATGCTGTAGGACGCCTTGGTGAACTGTTGTATCAAACTGAACTTATCACTTGCTCGTTTGCATTGCATACCATTAAATCTTTTTCCACGAATCTGGCTGATTACATTCTCCCACTGTTATATATTTGGTGTGAGTAGAGCAAATCTTGACAAAATAGTCTTCAATCTGACGAGGTGCGTGGTAATGGAAGCACTATAAGGAGATTACTATCGAAGCAATTAGGTTATTTAGTTGGTAATATCCGGAAGAGAAGTAGGGCATGCGATAAGATAGAGGAACAAATGAAAGTGAATCGCTCAAGTAGACATATTGGACACGATTAATGGAGAATGACATTTGCGTCAATGTAACAATCATATTGCGTCGACCCAGTTCTACTGATATAACTTAAAATGCATCTGATGTGTAATGATATGGGCGTCATGCAAACAACGAACTTCAAAGACGAACTCCAAATGACAAATCAGTTTTTTTAATCAGATAGTTGATGAAATGAGTTGTGTAAATGTCTAATTAAATTATTATACATTTCAGAAATTAGCGAATCCACGACATTTAACGAGTGTATAACAGCATCGCATAAAGATGTAAATTTTTGATGCAAATATAACATTTTTCGGAAAATTGATTTTAGTGCAAGCTAACACTAACACATTTGAAAATAACTGCGAGTAATATATACAGACATTATTACATAATTCCCCCACGTTACACGTTCCTCTCTTCGCAGTTGAAGTGATAACCTACTTCTTTGCAAATAGTCAATGGCATTTTGTGGCACAAAAAGAAAATTACCACATTCAGTACCTCAGGGCATTAGAATATGTGTTTTGGAGAAGAACACAATTCTGTATCCTTCATTGTCGCTCTCTGCTGGTGCATGTGACGTACTATTTATATAGTTTATATTGTATATTTATATTGTGTTATTTATTCTAGAAGAATATAAATAAAACCTGGTATAGTCTACGCTCATGAAAAATAAAACAAAAAAAGAAATACAAAATAAAAACGACAGTCAACTTCTGCGCGCGGTGCTGACAGCTGTTCTAAAACTCCGCGGCAGCCCTGCGTAGCGAAGCGTGGAACCGCGAATGGGGGAGGCGGGGAGATGTCCGCGGGGAGCCTTGGTGATGGTGGAAATGATGAGTGGCGGGGACGGTGTCAATGGTGTTGATGGCGCAGATGGTGATTGTGGCACGCGCGGCGGGGGCGGGCGGCGAGGACGGCCTGCTGTCGGAAGGGGCGAGGAGGAATTGTGTGGGGAGGGGAAGGCATGACCTGCAGCAACGGTCGGTGGTTGTGGCGACGGGGGTGGGAGGTGGTGTCGGAGATGACGGGGAGGCGGGCGGTGGGCGGCGGGGACGGCGGGTGGCGGGGCGGCTGGTGGCGGGGGCGGCTGGTGGCGGGGGCGGCTGGTGGCGGGGGCGGCTGGTGGCGGGGGCGGCTGGTGGCGGGAGCGGCTGGTGGCGGGGGCGGCTGGTGGCGGGGGCGGCTGGTGGCGGGGGGGCTGGTGGCGGGGGCGGCTGTGGCGGGGCGGCTGGTGGCGGGGGCGGCTGGTGGCGGGGGCGGCTGGTGGCGGGGGGCGGCTGGTGGCGGGGGCGGCTGGTGGCGGGGGCGGCTGGTGGCGGGGGCGGCGGGGGCGGCGGGGGCGGCGGGGGCGGCGGGGGGCGGCGGGGGCGGCGGGGGCGGCGGGGGCGGCGGGGGGGCGGGGGGGCGGCGGGGGGGCGGGCGGCGGGGGCGGCGGGGGCGGCGGGGGCGGGTGGGGTTGGCAACGGCGCCCAGTGCGGTGATGCCTCCATGGCGGGGGCGGCGGGTGCATTCCACGCGCGGTTAATTGCGCTCGTCACCCCGGGGCGCCCGCCCGTTAGTCCCGCGCGCGCAGTGTCGCCGCGCCTCCCGAGATAGCGCAGTCGTCGCTGAGGCAGGCGCATCCACGCCCTCGCTTCGGATGCTCCGTTTCCGAGTCGACGCCGCCCGCTGACACATCAGCAAGGCAAACGGGTGAGGATCCTTTTTATTTAATCACATAATGCGGGATGAAAATGTAACTGCGCAGACGGCAGTAGTGGAGGAACTCTTTGGTAGTGTATTGGTTCGAATCCTTCGCATAGGATCGTTTACAATGGTCGTATGGACAAAAATTGTAAATATTGTAAAACTACCATTTTTCACGTTTAATCGTCTTAATAACTTAAACATTGTATAATTTCACACTAAATCTGCTAATCATCAGAAGTTGGAATAAAGAAAATAATTTGTAATATACTTTTCAAAGAATATGTACTGCTTGTGCTGGTGTTATCTTACAAACAATTTATGATATATTACTTACAATTTACATTACTTACAATATATCTTGTATGTGTACAAACTTCGTTGACTCCGAGATTGCTGTCTGCCACACTTGTACGTGTAATTGAGATTAAGCCTTCATTCATTTCAACTCAATTTACTGTCCTATTAATTAGGTCATAAGATCTAAGATAGTTAGATCGTCAATTCATCACAAGACGGAAGCTACGAAGAGGCACACCATACAATTTAAAATAATTTCAATCTGAAGGGAGTCTGATATTTTCCGCTCCTTTCCTCATCAGCCAGCAAATACTGAAGCACCACTAAACCTATCTAGTAACACCTTTGACACCACGAATGCCAGTAATCGACATCAATAATACCCTCAGCAGCGTCGATGCTCTCCCAGGTACAGATATGTGTTTTGGCGGAAGCAACATAATTATTTTGCCACCGCCGCAATCAAACTCAGATCATGGTGCATAGAATGCGATCACACTACACACGAGCCGCCTGAAGAAATAGTGTTCTCATCAAATACTCTTCTCGTTCACATTGCATTAAAGCATCTTTGCTTGACATGCAAGTTACATATCTCAGTTCCATTCATGACTCAAATGATATCAATCATTGAAAACGATCCACCATAAAAACCGATCTTCCTTCCGTAATTTTGTATATCTTCATTCCCACTGCTATCGTTTCTTAACATTTTTATGCCACAGCGATTGTATTGACACTTCTTTCCAATACACAACTCCTCCTCTTCCTCTGCCTTGTGACTCTCGCCACCATCTGGCGCGACTTCCCCGGCACCCACCCCAGCTGCTCCGCTGGCTCGTTCCCCGGCGCCCCTGCCCGCCCACGCCTTTAGATAAGACTTTATTACCCGCTTTATTGCGACGCCCCGCCCTTTCACGCCGCCCGCGCCCCGACGCCGACGCGTCGACCCCGCCCCGGCCGCGCCCCGCCCTCGCGTCTCCCCGTCGGGCCGTTGTCTTGCGTCTGGCTGCGGAGCCCCTCTGGCCCGTATGGTATTAGGTAGTTTTCGAAGCGTATGTGACCGACCCAAATTTACCTACGTAGACCTACACTTACCACTGGTCACTGTGGAAAACATTTGGGAAACAATGCTTCCGAAGGGTTTTAAATGGTTGGGTTTAGCGGCCACGAAGGGTTTAAATGGTTTGATTGATTAATGATTCCGTTAACTATTAAGTTTATCGGTCCCGTAAGTTTACTGATTTTTTTCAGAGGAGGTGGCGGTGATCTTCCTCCGCTGGATGATGAGATCTGGCGCAGACCGCCGGCGGGGTTTTCTCCCACCAGGTATCTTCCACCAGCGGGGCACCGCCCCAGCTGGGACATCTCTAAGCTCCCTGCCTGTCTCCTGGCATGTGTGGTAGTGTAGTAGTGTAAGTGTATGTAAAACAAGGAAAACTACCGATCAGATCAGCCGGCTGCTAGAATTCTCCTCCAGACAGCGACAGAATTCGACCTACTCGTAGTTATCTGGGTAGAATCGACATCCCTGCCACCGTCGGACTCGAACCTAGGACCTCGCGGTCAGAGGCAACTGCAGTAACATCAGTTGAGGCCCTGAGTCATCTCTCTCGGTCCGAACAATTTAATATTTGTTTTTTTCATCTCTTCAAACTTTTTTTCTGCTAACCCGAAAGATCTAACATTTCCTCTGGAGATTTTGCATATGTACTGCAACTTCCGTTGACTTTTTCAAATTGCATATGATGTATTCAAAAGTTTTTCTGTGGACAATCTAAATCTTTATCTGTATATACTTTTTGTATAATCGATGTCTTAAATATCCTCTGCAGATAACTTTGTTCCCTTTTCTGTTAACTTTTTTGATTCGTGTATGACATAACCAAGTTTTCTCTTTAGGTTATTTTCATCTGTAGAACTTTTCTGTTAAGCATACACATTCTGGTAACCGATCGATCTAAAATTCATTTGCGGAATTTTCTTCTGTTTCACTTAATTTGTTAACTTTATCAAATTAAATGAAAATTCTAAAATTTCCTGCGCATTTTTTCACCTGAATTTCTGAAATCTTTCACCTGAAATCTGTCGAAATCTTTTGGACTGATCTACAATTGTCCTCGACCGACTTTTTATCTGCTCCGCAATTTTCCTGTCCCTGTTCTATCTTCTCAATCGTTTTCTTCTCTAATAAATTCCTATAAGAGTGAAAGTTTCCCCCTCCTTATGGTTCAAGTTCTGTCACCACCATCTCGTGTGTTCGCCACAACTGTGGGAGGAAAAGCTGTCTGATGTGCTCGACTCTACGTTTTCCAGAGGAGTTGAATGCCAAAAAATATTTATATTGCGTAAACGAAACGGCTTCTGAGATTTGTCACTTACAATTAGTACTCCCAATAAGGATGAAGTTCTGTGAAGTGGAGAAAATACACGGACTACTCCTTTCGCAGTCTTTTGAATTATTCTCTCTTAATTTAGACAGCAAAGCAGCTTTTGCAGTCGTAATTCTTGCAGGGAATTACTGCTTCTCAGGGCAACTGGGAATGGCAACTTTGTTACGCTTCTCGAGATAAGCACCACTCTCTAATGTTTCTGTTATTGATAATTTCATTTCCTCTTCCATATTCCACCATGACATCTCTTCGCAAAGTCCGAAAAGGAACCAGCTGTCCTAAGTCCTTCGCGCGCATTTATCTGTGTAATGCCGGGAAAGTCTTGAATAAATAAGAAAAGTAACACAAATTATTGAATATGCAAATACAACAATAGTAACTATACTGTAAATTCAATAATCCATTTCCGTTTTTAAAAAAAATTTTGCTCTTTGAGTTGAGAAACATATCAAACTTCATGCGAGTAGTCAAGCAGGAACTACTAGTCGTATTAAAGAACGATATTCTCTTGAGGGATAAGATCAAGTAATGTGGGATAGTGTAAAGGAAATAATTGAAAGTCAAATGGTAACTCCACGTATCAAACCACTACTTCTTCCGTCCATCATGTTTCATCCCTATATTCACTTACCTTAGTGCAATTTCATCGTTGCGGTCTCTATTACCTCAAACCATTTTCCCTACTTCTACTCTCTCCCCTTTGCCGTCATCCCATCTCCTAGGGAAGCCCCTGGCGAAAGCAGCTCTCCTCGCTGCGGCGGCGGCGGCGGAGGCGGCGGTAGCCCGCTAACGCGTGTGCAGCGCTCCGGATATTGGAGTCGTCGCTTCTTTCCGGGGATTCCCCGAGACGAGGTTCGGGTGGCGTCCCCCAGGGATTTGCTCCGCGCCGCGCGGGCCGCCGCTCGCTCGCTCACTCGCTGCCTCCGCAGATAAGGCCGAACACGGCACCGACTGTCGAGCGGCGCTACTGCTCCACCGCAACCGAGATCCACAGCCGAGAGCCGACTTCTCGGTGTAAGAGAAGTAATGGCGGGAGAAAGGAAATTTAGGCGGATTAGCTGGCAAAGGAGCGATTGTGGTCGTTTGAAGCGGTTTGCTGATAGATCGAGGTGTGGTTTTAGTGGACCTTCTGCTCCGTTGCATGGTGACATGCTTTTGTTTTTATCTAAAATGTTGTCCAATAGAAATCCAAATCTATTAATACATGTGATTAACGAATCCTTGATACAAAATTTTTGAATTGGTTCTGTTTACCTCTATATTATTCTAATTGTAATTTCCTAGTTCATTATCTATAAATAGTAAATTTTCATTAAATCTGTAACATTGATGAAAAATGGAAAACAAAATAGAACGTACACAAAACTCTTTATAATTGCATGGGCCACCGCGCACATTCTCCGTCGCAGATAAGGCCGAACCCACCACAAATGCTGTTATTGCTCCGCCGCTACCGAGGAAATGAGGGGAGACATCTGAGTGTAAGTGAAATAAATAGTGGAGAGAGGAAATTGAAGAAATTATCAGAAGATATGACAATTACGGAATGAGGAACGTAGTGATTAAAGGGTGAAAATATGTATTCGCGTTTGTAATTATCCTATCGTGTGTGATATTAACTAATGTATATATAAGTTTTTAGTTCATTATAAAAACACAATAAACAAAATATTTATATTATTATACATTCCGAAAACATCATTGCCGTAGATTATATTTTCAACGACAATTTAAATTCAACATCCAAATTAACAGGATATTTTTTTTCATTTTCTTTGAATATTTATAAAATTATACGTTCTATAAATTATTTACATTTTTAATTGGACACTGCAGGGTATCTGAGCATAATGTAGAACACAATCTTGTAAGGTCACATTCACATGCAATATGTGAAAAGCACAATTAACATTTGGTTGAAGAGAAGGTATATTCTTTACGAAATACTGTACTATTGTATTGACGCAACCACTCAGAGGTATGAAAAGCCAGTCTCAGCGGGGCATCTGAACAGATTCTGGATTTTACTGATCGCCAACTGAAACAAATGTGTTGTAGCTAAAATACGAAGCGTATCTCGTAAAACTCACAAAAAATTTGTTTTTCAAATTTAAAAACTTCTCACAAAATTTAAAGACCAGTGAAGACAGTCACATCTGCAATTTTGTGAAAAAACTCATCACAAACATTCTTATTGTGAATTGTTGTTGCCAATTGTGTTTGCATGAATTACTTCATTCACTTTTTCAACCTACCCTTCATTGACAACATTCTTCCTTTGTCATGAAAATTGGTTCGTCGATCATTAAATTGTCTAACCCACTTTCTCACCATCCACCATGTATATTCACAAGTTGTCGAAGAATTTCAGCTGGCTTAACACTTTTTTCTTTCAAAAGGAGATGCTGGGTGCTGTCTTTACTGGCGCATATTCCTACGAAGAGAGCGTAAAAAAGGTTTCCTGTTATGACAAATGTGTGAACAATGGTGATAATAAGTAGAAAAATAGTTTAAGAAATGTCCTTCGTGTGAAGGTAAATTTTGTTTGAAAAAACCGATTTTTAGGAGTTTTTCCCAAAACGATACTTTCTTTCTTCACAACTCGTACTTGATGAGTACGTCCATACCAATAAAAATATTTGTCCTATATAATTCTTTTAATAAAAATGTGAAATTACGGAAATAAGTGAACGAAGCATAGCCAACAACACAAATAAAACCCAGTTTGCATTTTCATTTTATATTCTAAATGACTATTACATGTTGCTATACGTTTAGAACAACTGAACAAATGAGTTGTTGCGAATGGTGATACATGAGTACACTTATGCAAAGAAAATGTATTTATTATTCCTTTCTTCAACTCTTCGGCTGTCACCTCTGTTTACAAATTTCAGCTTCGTCCATTATTTGCTCTTTCGGACGCATTGGCGATAATAACTATAACGGGTATCTTTGGGAACTTTATTGGCGGAATCGCGCGCGTCGAAATAACGAAATCTAGAGCGTGTGGAAAGGAAACGCATTCCGGCGAAAAGGGGGCGCAGGGCGGGGCAGGGCGCGCTCTGCGGAGGTGGCACGTCGTTCAGTACCCCATCACGTCGGCCCTAAGCCTCGCCAAATGGAAGGGAGGTGGTAGTACGTGGGAGGCAGATACTCGAAGCGCCTGAGAGTTGCGTAACTCCGTGTAAGGTCTTAGCGGTTCTTTCCTCAGGCGTGTTTTAGAGATGGGTTTCGCGTGGCCGTGTAGAGGAAAGGATGCGAATACCATCATCGTCTACAGCTCGCGAGTAGTTTTCAACACCTTCTTTTCGATTGAGTTTGTTTTCGAAGGTATTTCGGAATAAATGCTGTATTTTATTTTATCCAAAATCTCCCACATAAAATTCTAATTCGGTAAGACGCAGAATTTCCCCAAATCAAAAACCTGCAACGCAATCAACCAAAAAGCGATGTTGACTAAAGTGCGAATGTCTGTTTTAAATAACAATAAACGGCAGTTTATAACTATAAGTATACCAAACTATAGTATTATATCCACAAACAAGTATTAATTAGTAATTTCAAGAAGGTAATTCGCATTCCGGATACATGGATGTCGACATGAACTTCCATGAATATGACTAGATTTTCATTTCGGTACTTGAGCCCACCAGTTCCAACAATACCTTTGTCATTTGCGTTTCTGAGAACAGCTCGTAATATTGCGCTGAGAAAATCCCTTAAATGCAGGGCTTAGAGAGAACACTACAGCTAAATTCTCTTCAGAGCATCTATGTCGATTCCATTCGAAACGAAATACACGGAATATATTACGATGTGAAACTTTATCTGGAACCAGAAAATCCTTTTCCAATTTCAATTCCGAGGAGCGGAATCCTGGTCGTGGGTGTCGAATCACCCATACTCCGTATGAGTTGTTATTTACGTGATCGTTACTGCTTCCGTGGAAAATACAAACGCACTTCTGAAAATGAGCTACGACAAGGACGATATCTTTCCTTTTTTCTTCATACGATGCAATTTGTTCCAGTTACAGACAAATTAGTTGTGATATACGAGATTTTGAGAAAGATAGTTTTTCTCTATGTAGAATGTTTTTACTTTGAATGTAATTAAAGAGCTTCGTTAAAACAAATAAGATTGATTCCCTAATTTGTTCTGATTTTCTGTCAAAAGATACATTTTTTCTGTTGTCTCCAAACAAAGTAATGGAAAGCAAGTAGATTATTTAAGAAGTTACATAAATAATATATTGGACAGCAAAAATTTACTTGATGGCATTGATAACATTCTGAAAAGTTTGGGAAAAATTAATTGTCCTTTTTCTGAAAATCGATTTCGCAGTACTGTTCTGAAAATGTAAGAAATTATACATATGTTCAGTGGGATACTGTGAAGTGAAGGTATAAGTACATTTTTCATAACATAAAACAAGAATTTCGTCTTGAATATGAATCATCAAGCTTTCAACAGAACAATGTTAGATGCGTTTTTGCCCAACATTTCTGTTCATGATCGATAATTCGTGATTTATGTTCATCAACCGCCATTCAATGTACAGTATTTAAATATCTTACTACACGCATCCATCCTCCCCTTTACTTTTACCAATATGAAGTAGCTCTTAGTGTCTAAAATATCAGTTTACCCCTTGTAAGGAACGCTTTATATTTTGCTCAAACATCCAAATGGTAAATTAATTTTTCAAATATTAGCATTTGACTTATGATTTGCATTCATTTGCACATTGGTAACAAAAGTGAGTTCTTTCTTCTACTTCTTACTTTGAGTTATGTTGTGTTTATTTAAAATAAAACAGTTAACTTTTTGGTAGCGCCAATGCAATCAACATTTCAATATAAAATTCTATGAATTCCCTTCATTATACAAGCCAATGTCCGGTATGAAAATAATTTGATTCACA
This sequence comes from Acheta domesticus, assembly GCA_031308135.1. Classification (NCBI taxonomy): domain Eukaryota; kingdom Metazoa; phylum Arthropoda; class Insecta; order Orthoptera; family Gryllidae; genus Acheta; species Acheta domesticus. Next base: position 8,085 of record JAHLJT010003719.1, on the reverse strand, counting down.
AATTTCTATTTTACTGAATATCAAAAAGACATGAAAATAAATGTAATATTTAGGTTAATAACTCATGGTGGCTTGGATAAACGAACTACTACGTGATAGGAAACAAAAGGTTCGAATAGGAAGCTTTTTATCAACCTCCGCTAGTGTTACGTCAGGGATTCCACAAGGAAGTGTCATTGGACCTCTCATGTTTCTCGCCTTTGTGAATGAATTACTAAAACATTTAGCTTCAAATGTAAGAATCTTCGCCGATGACTGTATCATCTATCGGGTTATCAAATCAGAGGACGATGTAGATATTTTGCAGCGAGACACAGACAAAATTACACTCCTGGGCAGAAACAAACGGCATGGAAATAAACAGTTCGAAGAGCAAAGCCATCACGTTTGGTAGGGGTCGATGTTATGGTGAAACAGTGTACAAATTGAATAACAATATCATACCTACAGTTACATCTTGCAAATATTTAGGAATACAGTTAGACAGTAAATTGAGTTGGGAAAATCAAGTAAATTTCGTTGTAGGGAAAGCCTGGAGATCTTTACATTTCGTTATGCGGATTCTAAAGAGGAGTACGGTGAAAAGTAAAGAATTAGCTTATATGTCACTAGTGCGACCCGTGTTAGAATACGGCGCGGTATGCTGGGAACCGTACAGAATATCGCAGCAAGGTAATCTAGAAAGGCTCCAGCGCAGAGCATTAAAATTCACTTTCAGGGTACAAAAAATAAAGGTGCATGGGAGTCACTCGAAAAAGGCGGATTAAGTTGCGACTCTGTGCTATGTACAAAGCATACAAGGTTATCCTGCTTGGGGTGAAATTAATCGTCGTCTAGGAAAACCTACTTACTTCGGTAGAGCGGATCACAAGCAACAAAATAAGACAAGAGTGCAGAAAACGGATGTTGGGAAATTTTCATTCACAAACAGAACTATTAGAGACTGGAACAGTTTCCTGCGACAATCTTTGAACCCTTGCCTCAAAACCAGAGAAAATTTAAAAATAAATTAGTTTTCTAGCTATTCATCTATATTTTATGTCATTGTATATTGTTAAGTTCTACTGTTAAATAAGTAGAATTTCCTATTAAGTAATTTGTCTAATTTTATTATTAGTAGTAGTTGTAGTAGTATTGTCATTATTATTATTATTATTATTATTATTAATTGTAGGTGTTGATGGTACGAATATAAATATATGTATTTGACCATATAGGATCAATCAAAATTGATTACAGGAATTAAACTTCTTTTTAAAAAACATTTATTATTGGCTCAACGTTTCGCATGCTTTGTACATGCCTTGTCAAGAGCAATTATGGCAACGGTTAACAATGTTAAATAAATTAATATAAAACAATAGAATTTACAATTTTTAAGTTAAATATTTACAATACTGTTACATCCACAAAACCTGAAGGTTTGTCAAAACAAATATTTACATTATGCAATTGATGAGAGTAGCACATTTAGATATGTTAAGGAATAAAAATTTCAAACATGTAGGATTGGCAAAAAAAAAAAAAAAAAAAAAAAAAAAAAAATAACACAATTATGGAAGTTGGTGCAGCATTAACATTTTATAAATTTGGTTCAGCTTCTGTATGTCACTTTTTGTGTTCATCGTATCATTCATTATTATATACAACATTTCAGCGATTAGCCTTTTTGATGTTTGTTTTTCATATGTAAAATTTTGACTTTGTCAAATGCAATAGAATGGTTAAGTTCCGTCCTATGCTTGGTTAAAGATGTATGCAAATCCGCGTCTTTGTTAATGTCGTATTTATGCTGGTATATCCGTCTGCTAATATATTGCTTAGTCTCCCCAATTATACACCTGCTGACAATCATTGCAAGGAATGGAGTATACAACATTCGATTTATCTCCTAGTCTAGGTTTATCCTTCTGCTTGTCATAAAGATGGCTAGTTTATTTAGATTGTAAAATACAATGTCTAAATTGTATTTTCTGAAATAGGCTTTTATTTTATCATTGACAGGTTCATAAAATGGTAAGGGTATTCGTAAATGTATTGCTGGTAATTGTTTTGGATTTGTGTGTTAATCTTTTTTGAATATATTTATAAATAAAGAATGATGGGTAGAGATTGTTTTTCAGGATATTTTCGACTATCTTTAGATTTTTGTTGTGAAATTCAGGATTAGCTAAATTTAGAGCGGAATCTACAAGATTGTAAACCATGGCTATTTTTTGATTCTTAGAATGCTTGGATAGATAATTTAAAACTCTTCCTGAAAAGGTTGGCTTTTGATACCAGTCTGTTATATTTTATTTTGTTTAACAATAATTTAAGATTTAAAAAACTAATTTCTCTTTTTTCGTTCTCAAATTCTGTGGTAAAGATTAACCTGGGGTGGAATTTGTTATGTATATCGACCAAAGTGTCGACATTGGATTGATGTAAACAAGTAATCAAGTCATCCATGTACCTGTAATAAAATAAGACATGGAATTGAATTTGGGAGAAGCAGAAGACCTCTATTTGTTCCATGATTAGATTGGCAAGTACAGAGGAAACAGGAGACCCCATTGCTAATCCAAAGGTTTGAAGGTAAATTTTTTTGTTAAAAGAAAATGCGTTGTTATTTTTAAAATGGCTCTTAAACCTATAAGAATTGATCTAAGGAGATGGGGTGTATTTACTAATGTCAGACCAATGTTCTTTAATAATATTATCAAATAGTTCAATTGGGATGTTGGTATATAAAGACTTAACATCCAAAGAGCAGAGGATATATCCAGGTGGAATGGATATAGAATCAATGCATTTTTTAAATTGCAGAGCATTACTAACATGACTCGACTTTTTTCCTGTAATGTGGCTTAAAATTTGATGGTAGAATTTGGCTAATCTGTAAGTAGGGCTATTAATACCTGCTACAATAGGTCTCATAGATAAAGGTTGCTTATGGATCTTAGGTAAAGTATATAATTTTGGGATGACACCATTGTGACATATGAGAGAATTTTTTTCATTTATAGAGATGTATTGTTTTTTGTGCCAATCATTAATTAAGGAATTAATGTTGTTCTGTAAAGATTTGGTATTATCTTTAGGGATATTTTATAGTGTTAGTATCATCCAATAGTTTAAAACTGTATTAATATAATCTTGCTTATCCATGATAACTGTAACAGCTCCTTTATCAGCTGTTGTGAGGAATAAATTTTTGTTACATTTAAGGAAATGTTTGGTTTTCTTATAAATGTTGATGATAAATTTGTCTAAACCATTGGATTTTTGATTTTTAAAGAGTTATATAGAACATTGCAGATTTGATTCCTTAACTTATCTCTTTGATTATTATGCAAAAATTGTAGATATTTTCCACATCACATATGTAATTGACGATTGGAATATTCTTTTTCACTTGAGGTAAACCAAATTTAGGTCCTAAACTAAAAACTTTTGTACATCTAAATCAATAGGCACATCAGTTAAATTAAAATCCACTTGCTATGGTCAAAGTTGAAGAATTGTTCTTCGAAGCTTAACTGTTCTTGCACCAATATAGTAATTTTGTTAATGTATTTATTCTGTAGTAGCTTGGTTAACTTTTTACTTCTGTTATTCATAAGGTAAATAATATTTCGAAGATCTTGGTCGTCTATTATACTTTTTATATATCGTTTTAGTTTACTAAAAGTTTGATTAAGATTTCGTATGCTGTAGTATAGGTCATCAATTTCCAATCTGAGAATTCGATCTTTATAGAAGTTATTATATTATAAAATTTTTCTCTATATTTGAATTATCGAATGTAAAATCTTTACATATATTTATTAAATGTTTTGGTAGAACCCCTATTTTTTTACATGAAATAAAAACACTTTTTTGTTGAGAGACTGTATTATCTTCTTTTTAATGTTCAATAATTTGGCAATGCAACCATAAACCGCTGATCCATACCTTGTTTTATTAGTTTGAAAAATCCCATCTTGCAGGTTCTTCAAAGTTTAAGGTCAGTGATGATATTGAAATTGATGTAAATTCTCCTGTTGATCCTGATATAAATGTAGGTGTTGATGGTACGAATAAATATATGTATTTGACCATATAGGATCAATCAAAAATTGATTACAGGAATTAAACTTCTTTAAAAAACATTTATTATTGGCTCAACGTTTCGCATGCTTTGTACATGCCTTGTCAAGAGCAATTATGGCAACGGTTAACAATGTTAAATAAATTAATATAAAACAATAGAATTTACAATTTTTAAGTTAAATATTTACAATACTGTTACATCCACAAAACCCTGAAGGTTTGTCAAAACAAATATTTACATTATGCAATTGATGAGAGTAGCACATTTAGATATGTTAAGGAATAAACATTTCAAACATGTAGGATTGGCAAAAAAAAAAAAAAAAAAAAAAAAAAAAAATAACACAATTATGGAAGTTGGTGCAGCATTAACATTTTATAAATTTGGTTCAGCTTCTGTATGTCACTTTTTGTGTTCATCGTATCATTCATTATTATATACAACATTTCAGCGATTAGCCTTTTTGATGTTTGTTTTTCATAATGTAAAATTTTGACTTTGTCAAATGCAATAGAATGGTTAAGTTCCGTCCTATGCTTGGTTAAAGATGTATGCAAATCCGCGTCTTTGTTAATGTCGTATTTATGCTGGTATATCCGTCTGCTAATATATTGCTTAGTCTCCCCAATATACACCTGCTGACAATCATTGCAAGGAATGGAGTATACAACATTCGATTATCTCCTAGTCTAGGTTTATCCTTCTGCTTGTCATAAAGATGGCTAGTTTTATTTAGATTGTAAAATACAATGTCTAAATTGTATTCTGAAATACAATTTAAGGATAAACCTAGACTAGGAGATAAATCGAATGTTGTATACTCCATTCCTTGCAATGATTGTCAGCAGGTGTATATTGGGGAGACTAAGCAATATATTAGCAGACGGATATACCAGCATAAATACGACATTAACAAAGACGCGGATTTGCATACATCTTTAACAAGCATAGGACGGAACTTAACCATTCTATTGCATTTGACAAAGTCAAAATTTTACATTATGAAAAACAAACATCAAAAAGGCTAATCGCTGAAATGTTGTATATAATAATGAATGATACGATGAAACACAAAAAGTGACATACAGAAGCTGAACCAAATTTATAAAATGTTAATGCTGCACCAACTTCCATAATTGTGTTATTTTTTTTTTTTTTTTTTGCCAATCCTACATGTTTGAAATGTTTATTCCTTAACATATCTAAATGTGCTACTCTCATCAATTGCATAATGTAAATATTTGTTTTGACAAACCTTCAGGGTTTGTGGATGTAACAGTATTGTAAATATTTAACTTAAAAATTGTAAATTCTATTGTTTTATATTAATTTATTTTACATTGTTAACCGTTGCCATAATTGCTCTTGACAAGGCATGTACAAAGCATGCGAAACGTTGAGCCAATAATAATGTTTTTTAAAAGAAGTTTAATTCCTGTAATCAATTTTGATTGATCCTATATGGTCAAATACATATATTTATTCGTACCATCAACACCTACATTTATATCAGGATCAACAGGAGAATTTACATCAATTTCAATATCATCACTGACCTTAAATTTGAAGAACCTGCAAGATGGGATTTTTCAAACTAATTAAAACAAGGTATGGGATCAGCGGTTATGGTTGCATTGCCAAATTATTGAACATTAAAAAGAAGATAATACAGTCTCTCAACAAAAAAGTGTTTTTATGTTCATGTAAAAAATAGGGGTTCTACCAAAACATTTAATAAATATATGTAAAGATTTTACATTCGATAATTCAAAATATAGAGAAAAATTTTATAATATAATAACTTCTATAAAAGATCGAATTCTCAGATTGGAAATTGATGACCTATACTACAGCATACGAAATCTTAATCAAACTTTTAGTAAACTAAAACGATATATAAAAAGTATAATAGACGACCAAGATCTTCGAAATATTATTTACCTTATGAATAACAGAAGTAAAAAGTTAACCAAGCTACTACAGAATAAATAATTAACAAAATACTATATTGGTGCAAGAACAGTTAAGCTTCGAAGAACAATTATTCAACTTTGACCATAGCAAGTGGATTTTAAATTTAACTGATGTGCCTATTGATTTAGATGTACAAAAGTTTTTAAGTTTAGGACCTAAATTTGGTTTACCTCAAGTGAAAAGAATATTCCAATCGTCAATTACATATGTGATGTGGAAAATAATCTACAATTTTTGCATAATAATCAAAGAGATAAGTTAAGGAATCAAATCTGCAATGTTCTATATAACTCTTTAAAAAATCAAAAATCCAATGGTTTAGACAAATTTATAATCAACATTTATAAGAAAACCAAACATTTCCTTAAATGTAACAAAAATTTATTCCTCACAACAGCTGATAAAGGAGCTGTTACAGTTATCATGGATAAGCAAGATTATATTAATAACAGTTTTAAACTATTGGATGATACTAACACCTATAAAAATATCCCTAAAGATAATACCAAATCTTTACAGAACAACATTAATTCTTAATTAATGATTGGCACAAAAAACAATACATCTCTATAAATGAAAAAATTCTCTCATATGTCACAATGGTGTCATCCCAAATTATATACTTTACCTAAGATCCATAAGCAACCTTTATCTATGAGACCTATTGTAGCAGGTATTAATAGCCCTACTTACAGATTAGCCAAATTCTACCATCAAATTTTAAGCCACATTACAGGAAAAAAGTCGAGTCATGTTAGTAATGCTCTGCAATTAAAAATGCATTGATTCTATATCCATTCCACCTGGATATATCCTCTGCTCTTTGGATGTTAAGTCTTTATATACCAACATCCCAATTGAATTATTTGATAATATTATTAAAGAACATTGGTCTGACATTAGTAAATACACCCCCATCTCCTTAGATCAATTCTTAATAGGTTTAAGAGCCATTTTAAATAACAACGCATTTTCTTTTAACAAAAAAATTTACCTTCAAACCTTTGGATTAGCAATGGGGTCTCCTGTTTCCTCTGCTACTTGCCAATCTAATCATGGAACAAATAAGGTCTTCTGCTTCTCCCAAATTCAATTCCATGTCTTATTTTATTACAGGTACATGGATGACTTGATTACTTGTTTACATCAATCCAATGTCGACACTTTGGTCGATATACATAACAAATTCCACCCCAGGTTAATCTTTACCACAGAATTTGAGAACGAAAAAAGAGAAATTAGTTTTTTAAATCTTAAATTAATTGTTAAACAAAATAAAATTATAACAGACTGGTATCAAAAGCCAACCTTTTCAGGAAGAGTTTTAAATTATCTATCCAAGCATTCTAAGAATCAAAAAATAGCCATGGTTTACAATCTTGTAGATTTCCGCTCTAAATTTAGCTAATCCTGAATTTCACAACAAAAATCTAAAGATAGTCGAAAATATCCTGAAAAACAATCTCTACCCATCATTCTTTATAATAAATATATTCAAAAAAGATTAACACACAAATCAAAACAATTACCAGCAATACAAATTTACGAATACCCTTACCATTTATGAAACCTGTCAATGATAAAATAAAAAGCCTATTTCAGAAAATACAATTTAGACATTGTATTTTACAATCTAAATAAAACTAGCCATCTTATGACAAGCAGAAGGATAAACCTAGACTAGGAGGATAAATCGAATGTTGTATACTCCATTCCTTGCAATGATTGTCAGCAGGTGTATATTGGGGAGACTAAGCAATATATTAGCAGACGGATATACCAGCATAAATACGACATTAACAAAGACGCGGATTTGCATACATCTTTTAACCAAGCATAGGACGGAAACTTAACACATTCTATTGCATTTGACAAATGGTCAAAATTGTACATGAGTGGAAAAGACCAAAAAAAGATCAAAAGGAGCAATCGATGAAATGTTGTATATAATAAAGAATGATACGATGAACACAAAAAAGTGAATAAAGAAGAACTTGGGAACCAATTTATAAAATGTTAATGCTTGCACCAACTTC
>JAHLJT010003718.1:0-12959 GCA_031308135.1 Acheta domesticus | reverse complement strand
ACCTTGACACCATTGAAATAGTTAAGGAAAGGCCATGGATAAAAGTGCAAATGTAGTGCGAACTCATTAATAAGTTGCAGGAAAAATAAAATATTTTTCTTATATAAATATAAACAATTTTTCTTCTCCATAAGAATTTATTCTCTGTCGATGATTTTTTTGACGTACACTTTGTGACTACTGGTTAGGGGCAAAAATTGAAGTATATGTAAGGATTATTGTAATATTGAATGGAGGTAATACAAATTATAATATCTGAAGGAGAATGTAACTAGTTACAATTTGATTTAATGATAAAGTCAAAGTTCTGATTATATGTTAGATATTATTTTTGTCTGTAATTTATATTTTCATAATAAAGAAGATTTTCTAACGAAAGTTTGCGTTTTCCTCATTCCTATATTTTGAAAAACTCGTGGCCTCTCTTCCTTCCCCATCCATTGTATGTTTATTCTGGTTTGTAGAGAGTGCATTGTATTTAACCCTGACATCGAATTCCATAACTCAAGGAAACGTCAGGTAGACAGTATTTTGCACATGCACAAAATGGTATCATATACCGTTACATAGTCGGGACACTACGATTGTTGAGGTATCTAGTGAGACGCATTGCTGCAAAGCCGTTTCACACATTAAAACAAATGCTCGAAAGAAATTAATATGGGTGAAGAATTCATTTTATTAGAAAGTACAATAAAAAAACTAATCATATAATACTACGTTATAGCATTTACGTCGCTATATATTATGTACATAATTTTAAGTAATAAATATAACACATAAACGTAATGTCAAATTCGATAAAAATTTTAATTTAAAACAAAGTTATCAAAATAAACTCTATACTCAAAAACATTTAAGTAATTCACCCAGTGCCATTCATCACTAAGGGGTTCTTGAACGGAGCCGTAGGAAGTTGTGAAATTCTGTGCCAATCTGAGCGTCCGGCACGGTGAGTGGTGCCTGTAAAAGGACGTTGTTGACTGCGTCGCAGATTTTTAGCACGAGCCAGTGCGTCCGTCCCCGAACGGACTGTCAACCAGAAACTCCTCCGCGATTCGCACTCGAGTAACCTTGAGGGGCGACCGCTCGCGCACGCGCGCAACCGTCAAGCAGGGATTTGGTCGGGGGGAGGGTTGGGGGTGGTGTGGGGTGAGGGGAAGGGGAATTTCCAGACGGATGCCTCAGGTAGGGAGCTCATTGACATTGGGCTGATGCTTTATCTATTGGTTTGAGGAAACCGATAACACTTTTAACATACTCAGAGCAAATCCAGGATCTCTCTTTCTCTCTCCCTCTCTCCTCTTATCTATCTCTCCCATTCTCTCTCTTTCTCTCTGAGGGCTACAGGTACTAGGGCCAGTAGGGTTGATGTTCTCTATAAAGAAGTGTAAATAAATGTATTTTTATTTCTTGACATTCAGTTAATACTTAAAAGTCAACAATTCGTACATTGAATAACTTTTGTTCGTGTAAAACAGTCGTTTCCCAACGGGGAGATCTCCTCTCCCTGGGGGCGTCGAAATTTTAAAGCAGGTCGATGATGATCAAGGGGTCGATAGCTCTGTACATGCATCGACGAACGATCTGTGTTATCAATATTCTATTATTTACAAAAATATAAAAGAAGTTATTGTTTTTGTATAAACATTCAGAACATATACTTCTTTATATTTCTAAAAAATAAAATGTTAATGATATAAAAATAATAAAACTTAAATCTAAGAAACATTTTTTCTCAAACCTTTTGTTCAAATTTTTGTTTATGTAATTGTTATCAAGTCGTTTACGGCAATTATTTCTGTTACGATGATTTTGTATATTATGGGAAAATGTCAAGAGGGTGGATGCAAGGAAAATGATGGGAATCCCTGGTACCTGAACGTACCTGAAAAAATTATGAAGAGAATAATGAATAATTATTGGAATGTTGCAAGAGAAATATAAAATGAAATGATTGAGCAGTATTTCTCAGATGCAAATGTAATGGAATAAACTCAGAAAATACAAATAGAAATGTTAACAAAATTATCTGTAATGTAACGATCATAGCAACTTACAAAACAATAACTATAACTGAAGACATTGTATTTCAGATTAAATTGTAGGTTTTGAACAATATATTCGCATATTCGCCATTATTCATTCGCCATAGCATATTCGCCATTATTCTTTCGAAGTAATAAATTAAATGTACATTATCAAAGAACAGGCTATCAATACAATGGCAGTTATGTAGAGCTAAATATGAGGTCCTCATAACCTCACTAAAACAGAAGGATCAAAGTCTTTCGCTATTTTTTTCAAATCGAAAGTTAATCATTTGTACCAAATGTTATATTTTCGATAACATTATTAAAGCATGAAAAAAGTCCGAAGTATAAATTGGAATGACATTTTTGAAAATCTTAAGTACTAAAGACACTCATTAATACGAAACGTATTAATGAAACAAGACACTTAACTCTCCATTTCAACATTTTTAGATGTAGGCATTTGGTGCTAAAATTATTAAAAAATAAACGAAATAGTAATTTGACGTTACATTTGTAATAAATGAATCATTAAACGAAAATGAAATTGTAAGTATACTTATGTTCTTAACAATTAAGACACTTTTAACACGTTATTGTACAGAAAAGGTGTCTTGTCATTGCATTCTTAAGAGGACGGAGTAAATGTGGTGCAATAAAATCAACGAGTATTAACATGCAATTGGTTTAATTTAATATGCGGTAAATTCTCATTCTATTTTAAACTTGGCGATGGTACGAAAAATATGTCAGTCCAATAACCGCATTGTGAAAATGTTAAATCATTGGAGAAGATCTGAAATGGCGTATTTTTCTCTCGCGAAATACACGTTTTGCACAGTTGCTCGTCGCAGAAACGAATCCCAGAATTTCTTCGCGGGGCAGTGGCGCGCGGTGGGCAGCAGGCCTCGATCCAGGACTTGGGCGACCGAAGAATGCCGCATCGCGCGCCCGGGGCCGTGGCGGCGGCGGTGGCGCCGTGGGTGGTCGGACGGCGCAGGCGCGGGGAGGGCCGGCCGCCGGCGGGGGGAAGGGGAGGGGAGGAACGGCGGCGGCGGGCGCGCCGGCGTTCAGTCAGTGCTCGTCGCTTGCGGCGCCCTCTGCCCGGCGTCTCCCGCGCTGCCCCCGGCCCTCGCCGCCCGCCGCCCGCCGCCGCGTCGACGCCGCCCCGACCCGACCGCCCCCGTCGCCCGCGCCTCCCTCGCCCCGCGGGCGGAGCGCGAGCCAGCGCGCGCGCGGCCGCGCCGTCGCCCCACGCCCGTGCACATGTGCCACGCGTGACGACCCCGTTGGCCCCCGCCTCGGACGCCCTGCGGGAGCTGCACGGACAGCCACTGTGTGACGACGAGTGAGCAAGACGAGAAGAGGGAAGACGATGGGCCGCCAGCGCCGAGGACGCCGTGCGGACGCCTGCGCCCCCCGGGCCGCCGCGGCGCCGCTTCTGCCGCCGTCGCTGTCCCCTCTGGCCACCGTCGCCGCCGCTCTGGCCTTGCTGCACCTCACCTACGCCCGGATCCTCGTCCCGGAGCAACAAGGTAGGCCTCGCGTCGCACCGAAGACTCGCCGAGACGCCGGCGGCGCGCTCAGTGACGTCCCGTGTGCTCAGTGATGTGAAAAGAAATGTGTGGAGTTGTGTGTGCCCGAAGAGCAATATGTTGTGGAAGTTGTCGAAAAAGAAAGGTGCATTCTCTTGAGTGAATGTGACAACCAGATTCCTTTGTGGGAGTTCCGGTGTTAAAAAGTTCTGAATTGTCTTCTTTCGAAATACCACGGTCTTTGACCTTACTTGGAAAGTTGGGAATTTGTGTTAATCACTTTATCCGACAGGCGTTAAGTTTTAAGACACTAATTTTTCGTTTCCCTTTTGCCCTCTCCGACATTCTTTCGAACTACCAGGAGTTTACACTTTCCACGTCCCTTGTACGTTCAACTGCACAATCAAATCCGCGCAGCAACTCGCATTCGAACATACGAGGTCCCGTCGTTTCTACACATTTACCCACGGAACGAAAACCCCAGGCCAACGAATCGAAGCATTCCCACACCATCCAGCACTTGGTCCTTGTTGTGAGGAGATTCGCGTTGAGCCGCGGGCGAGAGGCGGAATCGACTGTGGTCCGACGGTGTAGCGACGTGGTCCGGCCGGGGACCGTGCACTTAGGGGGGCGAACCACGGTCCGCGACGTAATTAGAGAGACCGCAATCCATGCGGGCCCAGCGGGCGTTCGCCACCGCCACCGCCGACGGCGCGCACGCAAAAAGCACGGGCCGCCACCGGCGCGCCGGGCGGCCCGCGGCCCGCGGACGCGGGGCAGCGCGTCTGCGACGATGCGACTGCGATTTATCAAGGTCACCACCGCGATCGTTTTCATCGTTAAGGAGACCTTCATCCTCGAAATAAAAATTATATTCAACGCCTTGAAAATCATGATATTAATTTTCCTGAAAACCATGATATTTATCGTCCATAAATCCACGATATTCGTAGTCCTAAAACCACTACTTTTATCGTTCTAAAAATTTATTCATTATTCATTATATTCATCGGCCTGAAAATCATTATTTTCATCTGCCTGAAAATCATTATATTCGTCGGTCTCAAAGTCATTATATTCACGAGTCATAACTATTACGATATCTTCGTATTGTAACTGAATTGTTTGTTGTCACAGTCACCAATCGTGAACAGAACTGAACATTTTGTTTATATTCAAAATAGAAGTTTCAACGAAGAAAGTGCGCTACATCTTTTTGCAAACTTGTTCAGTGTTTTCCCACATCGCGTCCGGACTATGACAGTGCTTCCTTCCACATATCTAAGTGTAACATAAACACACGAAGTAAGCGATCATGATTTCTTATCAAATGTATCTTATAACAAAATTTCTGCAACAGCGCGAATAATGATTTCGTCCCAACGTGAGTGACACTTGTCGTAAACCTCAGATTGCTTTTATTATTTTGAACATGTTCTGTGCCGAGCGTTAAACAGCACTCGCTTTCGTGTGCAAGATTCCCGCTTGGTCCGCGCGCGTACGAGCGGAGCGCGACCGGGAAGCCGCCCCATTAGGCGACTCGGCCTCTGGGCTTCGCAGAGAGCGCAATCCTGCAGGACAGAGTACCTGCGACGGCGGTGATTACAGTTCCGCGCATTTGCATCTACGCCCCAACACATAATCCTACGTATACGTGGTAATTCTACGTATACGTAGGATTATGTGGTTGGGGTCAAAATTTAAAGCGTAATCGACGAGGTGAATGTGAGCACGTCTGGGGATTTTGAAGGTAGGAAGAAACGAGGTACGAAAACATGAGGTAGGAAAGAAACAGGAACGTGATTTGCTATTGAAATCACAAAAAGGGTATGTTAAATCAAGAACGGAATAACAGAAAGAATAAAATAATCTTCTCTGATCGAGATTTTTTGAAGATTTGATTGAGAACACCAAAGGAAATTAAAACTTCGTGTCTTATTTGCCATTCGTGCTGCATTGAATGTACTAACTTACAGTTGGTGATGAAAGAGATCGAACACATAGGACACTAAGGCAAAAACATCCACGGAATGTGAACGGTTTAAAACAAGTATAAAGACATTAGAAGCCTTGCCTCCTTTTATTTCCCGTTAATGATTTGACTCTCGACGACTCGAGTTCTGTGAATAAAAAAAAAAAAAAAAAAAAAAAAGGACGGGAGTTCTAACACTCGCAAACGAGGGTATTCTTGTTTCGTACTACAAATGTGCTCGATTGGTCTTGTGACGTGCGTATAATTTTTCGGGCGTGAAGATCTAGACATTGCAGAAGGATTTTTGAAGCTATTTAGAAGGAACCTGCTAAGTGTATTATACCTTCTGGGTTGTAAATCATTTTCGTACGTAAATAGGTTTGCGTTATTTTCCTGTCTTTTTTTTAATTTTACTAACAAATTGTTCTGAAACGAGTATTTTGGCATTAAATGTGTTGAAAACTATGCGTCAGACATGTTCACGAATGTTGTTAGGTCAGTGCGTCGAGTATCGTTAACAACTTGAAAACGCTTAGCGTATGTCAATTGCGCATTAAATGGTATGTTATAAGCGACGCCATTCTGCTTATGGATTTATACCAGCAATGGGGGCTCAGGGCATAAATTGTTATCACTCCAGTGCCTCTCACTGTGGTATCCTAGGGTTAGTTCCGACGGTGGCAGGCTTTTGGACTCTAGCTTGATAGCTTGGTCAAAGTATGCAGCTGTGTGGAGAAGAGTTCTAGCGGGCGGCTGCTCTAATTATCGGTAGTTTTCCGTGGTTTTTCAGATCAAGCGCGAGGTGAATGCAAGAGTACAACCCTAACAATCGGGGCACGGATCGCGGCGCGGTTTTCCCTTCCCTTCCCGTCCCTTCCTCTTCCTTGTCCTATCCTACCTCTTACTTGCACACACTTCTATTTACATGCACTACACAGGTCGGGAGCTTCGAGCTTGGTTCAGATGGAGCGTTGCGTAGCTACTGGGAGATACGTGGATGAGGAAAACCCCTGAAGCCGACGTGTACATGAGCGTCGGTTCTCACCATTTAGAGCGGCCCTTCCCCCCAACCCGCGACTAAACATGCACTATACTTACAGGATTAATGACCATGGCAGTTGACGCGCGCAGAAACTCGTAATAAATAATCAAACAATCATGGATTAGTGTTGTTATTTGCCATGTTCTCGCGGAATCCTTCAGGTAGGACACAATATGGCGTAGGAGCAGATATTAGAATTAATACTAAGGAAGGCAATACTTTGTATTTCCTCATATTACAAAGCTCTAAGTATCGCAAAACAAAACAAATTTACACAAATTATCACATTTACAAACAAAAGAAAGTTTTATTTTCTACGGAGAAAACTCGTATAAAAACTATTCTTAAATCATTTAATACTGAGTAGGGCTTTAGTTTGCTTAGATAATGCTTCCAGCTTTTGCGGCATGGATTTTATCACCTCTGCCGTAGTCAAAGCCAATCAATTCCATTCTCTCAGCTGAGCGTGTTTAAACCTCTCGTTTATTAGATGAACTGTATTTCCTATTTTTCTAAGAGTAGACCACGTATGCTCGATAGAAATAATGTCAGAATATTATTGAACACATTTCTAGCGCAGTAACATGGATATTCTACTTTAAGATGTTAACGTACATCTTGTATCATCACGCTATCCATGTCTTCAGATGACCTCTCTAGAGACAATATTACACGTTAGTCCGGAATTGACGATGTTTTACTGCCAACGCAAAGAGTTTGAAAGACCAATTCTGTGTTAGGTTTGCACCTTACAATGCATCTACGATTGAAAATTTTATATTTCCTTACGTCTGAAGATGACAGACTGAATAAAAAAAAGTCTGATCTATTTCAGTACTTTTGCGAAATGTAATCGCTTGATGAGACTTGCTTCACTCAGAATAACGCGCCATTTGCCTATACATATTTCCTTACTGTTACACATATTTCATCTACAAATGTTGCAAACTGTACTAGATAATACTTCAACATCATAATTTCACTTTTCTTCTCGTAAAATTACAGCATTTCTTCTGAGGTGCTTTATTTATTGAATAATATTTTCATTTATTGCTTTATTGTACACATTCAGACTTCTGTTGGAGGTAGATTTACCACTGTTCTATGAGAATTGAACCCATCAATTATCATTTTTATTATTAAACGAGGTCAATTGAAATGTCTAGATATCTCTCTAAAAACGTGCGTTAATTTAGAGTTTCATAATAAGCTGAAACCTCACTAGTTTCTGTGCGGTTACTGCTCATTTTTGTTTCTCAAGAAGTGCTGGCAACATTTTTGCGATGTGAGGATTGATCATGCTGTTCTCCTTATTAGTGCTAAGTTATATAGATCATGGAAAGAGATTCTAATATTTACTTCATTTGTACTTTATTATCCGACTAAACAATCCCTTTCTGCACCTCCTTATTTTTTTATTAATTAATTTAATATAATTTACATTTAACGCATTTATTACACACCGTGTTTCGTGTTAATATTAAGCATTTAACATTGTAAGTTATAATTGCTTTTTGCTCTCTCTATGATGTTTTCCTTCCTTGACGTCGAAATAAAGAAGTCACCAAAACAATGTAGATCGATCCGGCTTTTTCCTTTCACATTTTAAATCTCCGCCATAGTATCAAAGACCATACCGCTCCGTACTCCCTCTGTTAGCTACCATAATTCGAACCTCCTTACGTAATGCTACCGAATTCTTCCATTCGGCTGTGGTCTTTCCGCGTTATTACTGGAGTGCTCGTTTCTGCTGTTCAGGAAAATGAACGGTTTTGAAAAACTACTGCTTTGCAGTTCGGTACCTTCTTGGCATTGAGCGAAGGGCGTAGCGCGGTGACTTCGCGTTCAGGAGGGACTTCGCCCGGGCTCAATCCCCTTGCCGGCCATCATGACCTGGAGTTTCACGGTTTCCTTGGGTCATTCAGGCGAATGCTGTGTTAATTCTACCGAAAGGCTACGACCGCGAAACCGGTGTCGCTAACCAAATTCTGTGACTACGTTAAGTCGCAAAGGTTAAACGAATTCGAGACATCGCAGGTTTCTGATTGGGACTAGGAACCCCTGTATCTAATGGCTCCGAGACCAATTGTTCTTTATGGGACAAAGAAAAGCTAAATACAATTACAAATGCAAATAAAACTTTCTTGGCATACTGGTTAAATGCGCTTTAAATACATATTATAGCGTTGCGACTGATTGCGGATGAAGCAGCCGACGGTAGCTTTGGCAGTTAGCTAACGACGATTTGTATTTCTTTCTCTGGTTTACGAAGAAGAAAATGATAGTCTGTTTATCATAATAGGTGTCGGTCACAGGTGATATTTAATTGCCAAAACTAAAGTAACTGGAAGTCTAGCAAGCAAGTCTAGAACTAATTTTTGTCCACGGTTGAAGCGACCTTGCGCGTTAATTTTCTGTCTCTGAATGTGACCTCGAAAGTTTGCATTTGCTTAGTTTGCGTAGAGTGCGTTCTTCTGGGATTTCACACTTTTTAAAGGACAAGCATTTTTCCCTAATAGAAATTTCTCCAAAATGTACCGGTATATGTTCTCTGGTGCTTCATATTCAGAGTTTTTTGTCCTGTAAATATGTGATTCAAATGGAAAAGGGTAATTTCTACGTTCTCAACTATTAATAATTAAGTGTTTATGAATTTCATTATTATGATCATCGAGGTCTAGTTCATAGTGAAACAAATTTTATTAGAAAATCGCAAAGAACAGTATTTTTATTTAATAGTCATTTGATTTTCACAATCACATTAACTTCTATACAAATTGTCACATTTTCTGTCTGAGAAGTTGAGATAGGGAAATCCTTTCCGATATTCAGATGCTATGTCGAAAACTTCTGGTATAGGGAGGTGGCATCTCCATTTACTTTCTTATTACGACGAAATATATTTGTAAAATGAGTTCTTTTGATGCTTATTGATTTACCACTGAAACTCGAGAAAAAAGTGGCCGTGATTGAAAGACTGGCGTATTTCCTACCGGACTGGAAGCGAGTTGACCTTTCGCAGTTCGAGCGAGTGTTTGCTCTATTGACGCCCGAGAAAAATCTAGAGTGGAATTTTCTGGCACAAGATCCCTTGCTCTTTTAACTGTGAAGAATTAAAGGAAATATAAGTATCCGTACAAAAGAAATAACAATAAGATATTTTGAATAAAGGTCAGCCCTTAATATGGAAGGAAATGGCGAATGAAAAAAGAAATGAAAGCGACAAATATATTCTTGACTATGTCTCGATGCGTAATGTTTACATTAATAATATAAACTCGTGTATTGCAAGGCAAATGGGATTATTCTGGATTACGATTCGTAAAGTTAATGTTATCATTATTATTGAGAACAGTAGTAGCTTAACAGAAGTTGAAGCAACTTGGTAAATGACGCTGCCCCAAGACAGTTGATAAACTTCGAATACTTTCGGACTAGTCATAAGGATATCTTAATTTTTACATTATCTTTCCGTCGGGGAGGACATCAGTTAAAAAAGCGTTTTCTGGTCGAACTGAACCTCTCTATATTGAAAAGTAAACTGGGCAAGCGCAAAGAATTAATAGTAGTATTCTGCATTCTGACTGCCAACACTTTAATTTCACTTTTCGGTGCTTGCAGTTAAAATAAAATCCTCAGTGTATTGTGTGAATCAACAAATATTACAGAAATGTAGCAAAGCTAAAGAAAATCAAAGTACGGCACACACATGAAATATCTCGCTGGTTGGTCGCTGTTCGAATTCTGTGGAAGGTAATTGTTTCTGTTATGGAGACGAAGAGATGACTTCTAATTTCTTAACCTGTCGATCAAGGTGTTCCGCTCGAGTTTAATTGGAAATCACAATCGTTAGACACGTTTCAATTCGCTCTCGTATGTGATTTTCCTCTCTAATCGTATTGTCAACCGCAGGCAGTAGAAGCACGACAGTGCACCTGCATGATCTCTGATTAATGAAAACAGGCAGTTTCAAGTTTTCTGAAATACTCTGTAATTTGCCTTACATAAATCGCTTTGATTCACGGAGTTTACGCTTTATATTTCTCGTAAGTAATAAATTTGGACTTCATTCCGTTATTTCCCACTGGTAGACGGGAGGAATTCTGCGGTCGACAGCCCGTCAGCAGACGCCAACCTGATTCGGCGGCAACGTGTGGAATCTCACCCCTCCCACCCCCCACCCGGCGACGAAGGCGCCACCGCAAAGCACGCACCCCCTCTCACTCTCCCTCTCCCGCAGCCCGCGCCAACCCCTACCCCACGCCGCCTCCTAATTGCGTTATTTAGCGCGTTCTGTTTAAACATGTAAATAGCGCCTGGCGCCAGGCCTCCGCGGAGCTTAAACCTGCCTGCACCGCCCCCGGTCCGCTACACGCCTAGCCCCGTCCCTCTCTGCTCACTAGGCGCTTGTCCCTCCCTGC
The DNA here is from genome assembly GCA_031308135.1 of Acheta domesticus. Taxonomy (NCBI): domain Eukaryota; kingdom Metazoa; phylum Arthropoda; class Insecta; order Orthoptera; family Gryllidae; genus Acheta; species Acheta domesticus. Next base: position 1,956 of record JAHLJT010003718.1, on the reverse strand, counting down.
GTTCGTCCCTCCCTGCCCTCGTCCCTCCCTGCCCTCGGTCCTCCCTGCCCTCGGTCCTCCCTGCCCTCGGCCCTCCCTGCCCTCGGCCCTCCCTGCCCTCGGCCCTCCCTGCCCTCGGCCCTCCCTGCCCTCGGCCCTCCCTGTCCTCGGCCCTTCCTGCCCTCGGCTCTCCCTGCCCTCGGCCCTCCCTGCCCTCGGCCCTCCCTGCCCTCGGCCCTCCCTGCCCTCGGCCCTCCCTGTCCTCGGCCCTCCCTGCCCTCGGCTCTCCCTGCCCTCGGCCCTCCCTGCCCTCGGCCCTCCCTGCCCTCGGCCCTCCCTGCCCTCGGCCCTCCCTGCCCTCGGCCCTCCCTGCCCTCGGCCCTCCCTGCCCTCGTCCCTCCCTGCCCTCGTCCCTCCCTGCCCTCGTCCCTCCCTGCCCTCGTCCCTCCCTGCCCTCGTCCCTCCCTGCCCTCGTCCCTCCCTGCCCTCGTCCCTCCCTGCCCTCGTCCCTCCCTGCCCTCGTCCCTCCCTGCCCTCGTCCTCCCTGCCCTCGTCCCTCCTGCCCTCGGCCCTCCCTGCCCTCGGCCCTCCCTGCCCTCGGCCCTCCCTGCCCTCGGCCCTCCCTGCCCTCGGCCCTCCCTGCCTCGGCCCTCCTGCTCTCGGTCCTCGTGCCCTCGACCCTCACTACCCTCGTCACACCTCGCCTTCGACCCACCCCGCCCTTTTCCATCTCCCTTTTCGATCCCTCACTCGACCCCTCTCCCCGCTCTCGATCCTCCCCGCCCTCGTCCCTCTCCCTTCTCGAACCTCCACTTACTCGGCCTTCACGCTTTTGACCCTCTCCACCCTCTACTCTCCCCGTCATTCCCCTAGCTCTCTTTCTTTCTCCGCTCTCTTTCCTTCTCCGCTTTCTTTCTTTCTCCGCTTTCTTTCTTTCTTTCTCCGCTCTCTTTCTTTCTTTCTTCGCTCTCTTTCTTTCTCCGCTTTCTTTCTTTCTCCGCTCTCTTCTTTCTTTCTTTCTCCGCTCTCTCTTTCTTTCTTTCTTTCTCCGCTTTCTCTTTCTTTCTTTCTCTGCTCTTTTTTTTCTTTCTCCGCACTCTTGCTCTCTTTCTTTCCCCGCTCTTTCCTCTTCTACGTTGTTTCACTCCGCCTCGTCTCTCTCACTGACTCGTCTCGCCCCGCCTCGTTCGTCTCACCGCGTCCCGCCTCGCGTTCAGCACCGCTTTTCCTGCCCCGCCGCCTGGAGATGTCGGCGCGAGTGGCGGGTGTGGCTCGGACGGGGCCGGGGGCGGCGGAGAACTCGCGGGCGCGCGGTGCGGCCGGCCGTGAAAAGGCGGTTGCGCCCTCGCGAATTTCCCTTCGGGGCCACTCCCCACGGACGCTGCGCCGGCGACTGCCCCGCCTGACCCCGCCTGGCCCTCCCGCGACCGGGCGCACACTGGGTCGCACGCGGCGGGTCGCCTCCAGCGGGGATCACTCATACGCCTATTTGTGCGTTTCGTTCAAATAGACAAGTACAGTAGACCATCATTAGCACAAACTCGCTTAACACGAATATCGCCGTAACACGAACAAAAATTCGGTACCAGCAAGGGATTACGGTATACTGGACATTTATAACACTCGAATAACCAGAATTTTTATAAGACGAACTCCAATTATTTCGGTTCCCTGGAATTAGTATTAATGAGGGTTTACTGTATAACAAAACCACACTGCGAGAAATGATGTACAATACTTTAAATTACGAAGTATAACTAAAATACTAACACAAGGCAAGGGATTTAAAATTAAAACATTGTTGGCGAGCTAACGTAGAATCTACTAAAACTACTTTGATATTACTAATTTAGTAGTCACATGTGAAATCGGGGTTATGAGGAGAAAATAAAAGTAGAAGTTTAAATAAAATTGAACAACAAAGGTACTTCAAAGTACTTACAGAAGTCCCGCCTAATTAAAGCATACGTGAAATTC
>JAHLJT010003717.1:5932-17563 GCA_031308135.1 Acheta domesticus | reverse complement strand
AATGCGTTTATCATGTCAGTTTTATCATTATTATTTTATATCGATATTGTGATTACGGAAAACTTAATGAATCGAATCATAATAGCTACATCTACTTAGCGTTAGATTAAAAACTTGTGATTTCGATTTTCAGCACTCTCATTTTTTTACGTTTTGCTTAATTCATTTTATACGATTAACATTCAGTTTACATTTTATATGTACATTACGTGCCTGAATATACACTATGTTACGAAGCTTTTAACATGGATTTTACTGAAACCTCTGTTCTCGGTAAAATTGTTTTCATTGCATCGCGTTGCTTTTTCCATTAATTTTTTCAGTAATGTAATTAAACGAAGAGCTATTGCCGGCATGTTAATGCTGCATTATTGTGTCAAAGCTATCAATGAACGATTGGTTTTAAAATCGCATTACCTATTGAGCCTATTCCAGCTGGGCGATTTTTCTAAATGACTTGTGATGTCAAAATGTCTCGCTTAAACGTGAAATTAGGTTTAGAGTTCCATGTAGCATATGTTTGATCCTGAATGAAAAAAAATTAAAAATACGTTGTATTTTATCTTTAAAATTTTAAAAGTTCACTCAACAAATTGTGATAATTTTCACAAATACACTAATTGATTCTTAATTTATAATCACAAGAACATAAAGCCTTTTCGATTTAATTTGTTCATATACGTCTCTAGCTTTAAAAATAACTGTAATTACCATAAAATTGTCAATTGTTCTTCTCCATTTGAAGAATAATCAAATGGCATAGATAAAAAGATTTTCGAGTTTAAACAATCAAGACATCAAATAACACGCTCTACGGTTCTTTTAAATAATAAATTCTATAACCAAACCAACAGAAAATTATTTCAGTCTTTTGTGAAACGTTTTGTTACTTATGTTTTAAAATATACGAGTTAAATCCTAGAATAAAAAACAAAATAAATGCAGTAAAAATTAAATTCTAGAGGAAATATTGCGAAATTACTGTATTGGACCGTGTTCACAATTCAGGCGAGTGCGCGTCTTTGCATCTCCTGACTTTGAACATTCACGCTGATTCCTGCGTGAATTACGCAGCCCGCACACACTGGCAAGGCAGTTTTAGAATAACTTAAAATAAAAGACACAAAACACACCAATCGTGTTAAAATATGCATATATTCTTGTTGAATCAACAGTACACTTAAAACACAAGTGCAAGGCAGGGCGGACTTGCCTCCGCAACTAGCAACTAACGAGTCGTAGTAACGACTAATGACTAACGACTCGACCTCGGCCGGCCACAATGCGCCCCCCTCCGCCCCTCCCCTCCTTGACGTCACTTTCTGAACATGATAAGAAAGGAGGGGCGAGGAGAGTGCACGGAAAAGCAACAATCTTAAACAGACCGAGAATGAATTGTGAACATTTGGATACACGTGGAAGGGAAAAAAAAGTAGAGAAACCTCTGATAGAACATTTCCAACCTATTTATATGGTAAGGCCGTATTCTCTGAATAAACAGAGATTGTTGGTCCAAAAGGTTAGTTAAATGTGAAAGATGAAAAGAGAGAGACCAAGGATGAAAATTAATCAGAATGCATATAGATAAGGAGATCTTGATATTGAAGGTGGTGTGAATAATAAAAGAAATGAAGGCCAGACACAAACACACACACACACAAACGGCTTGGAGCTGTTTTCCCCGCTCAATAAACTCAAGTCCATTACATAGAGTTATCAACGGCAACTTAAGAGAGTTTCTGAAGCAACAGTTGAAAACCATTTAAGTTTTAAAATGTTGTGTGCAATCATAAAGTTTATTCTCGAGCTTCGGTCAGAAAACTCAAATGACATATTACTGTCAACGTTTCGGCTCTATATTTGTTTTAGTGATTGATTGAAGTGTTTTCAGCAGCTTCAGCAGTTAAGGTTATTAGTCTCGTACGTATCCCATATTTTAACGTGAGAAATGGTTAGATGCCGAGATTCGGTGCAGAACTGTACGTCGGCTTGCGGGATTTTCTCCAACCAGGTATCTCCCAACATCGGGCATCGCCACGGACGAGACAAGCTCTTAGCCCCAGACTGATCTTCCGACATGTGGTAGTGTAGTGGTCGTAAGTGTGTGTGTTTGTAAGGGGTGAAAGAGAATAGAACAATCGCACGCAGTCCGTGGCCTGTTTCTTAGAGTACTGCTTCGACATTCGCTCGGGTTTGATCAATGAATTTACGGAAAACTAACAAACAGAGCAGTCGACCACTACAGTTCTCCTCTAGGCAGCTGCTGAACGCGACTTATCTACGTAGGTAGTGTTGAAAACCCTGCCACTGCCGAGACTCAAACTCTAAGCACTAAACTGATATCAGTTGATTCCCTGAGCTACTTTAACCAGTATCTACATTTTGTCATCATCAAAACTACATAAAATGATTTTTTCGAAACAAGCTTTAAATGTGGCGCAGGCCTATTTCCGCAAAAGGTACAATATTGGCATTAAATATTTTTTCGTAATATCTGTTCCACAAATTTAGGTTCTTAAAAATGGTCATGACTACTTAAATGTTTTAAAAATACTCTAAAAGCAAAGAGAAATATAAACAATTGATCATAACCAGTTCATATAAACAATTCAAACTGTTGGATACTGTATGTGGTCGAGGCTTGTTCCTTTGCTTCAAGTGAACTCAGCTTGCAAACTTTTCATTTGGACTGTTCTTTACTAGGAAATATCTGGCTTTAGATACAGTGAATTCGTCCGAACCGACAATGGTCCTGATAGGCGTCACAGAAATCTTAGATTGCCTACTCAATACGGATGGCATTACAATTTCAAAATGAAGAATTCAAATTGGCTGCTCAAGATCATGATGGAAAGACTTTCCGTCATGCTCAGAAATTCTGTGGAGAACATTTATTGCATCTCGAAAATATTATTTAAAGCAATTACAATTTAAAATTATATTAAAATTGATGAAGTCAACAAAAAATAAATGACGGAAAATGTAAAAATGACTTAGTCGAAATGGAAGAAAAATACAAAAAAAAACCTATCATAAAATCGATCATATTATTTTGTCACAACATAAATTAATTATCAAGTTAAAACGCATTGTTCTAAAATCAAATAAAAAAACAAAATTTTATTAAAATCCATCCCCTAGTCATGAATAATATTTTAAACAATGTAGTAGCTTTGGGGGTAATATTGCTTTAAAATAAGTCAATTCTAAAAGTTTCCTAGAAACTGCACTAAATTTCTTCTTTATTTTTTTCCTTCGTCTTTTATAAGCGTTCTTTCCTCTATATACAGAGGAAAGAACGCTTATAAAAGATGAAGTCTAATTACGTGGAACTCTGAATGTTTGAAAACTGCAAAAGTTACAAATAATGAAACATACCACTTGATCCTCTTAATACGCCAATGCTGTCTCAAAATGCCTCGTAGAATATGGACCGAATAGTAAATTCTAGAGGGAAAAGGAAGGGAGAATATTCTAAAACAGATTAATTCCAAACCGTTCATCATCAAAGTCTCATTGGTGTGTCAGATGTAAACGTCGATTCCCTTTTGCTGATAATTTGAATTTATGTCTCGAATTTGTTTGAATACAAAATAAAAAGATAATGAACGTACTGGAATTCACATAAGTACAAAAAGGAAGGAATTAGTACAAATAATGAAATTGCAATAGATTAAAAAATAATAGCAGCATTTAACAACTTAATAGTATATATAGCAATTATATTATTTGAGTGAATCCATGCTTTTGTACTTGCGTATACTTTAGTAAGTTTATTATCTTGTTATTATGTATTTTATTAATATTATTTGTAGACTGATGCCCAAGGCATTACGCCCTGAGGAAGGTCGCAGAATGGCGACCGAAACGTCGGCACCTTTGCCATGGACGCGGCGTCACCCGGACAGCCAACTTAATATATAATACATCTCAAGAAAAGCAATTTTCAAAATGTCCAGGGCCGTCAGGTAATGGTTGTAGGTTGAATGGGCCTTTTTCTTTCTTTGTGCGCTCTTTCATACTCCTTTGCAGGTCTTGGTGAAGATGGAGTAGGGGCAGTCAATTGTAATACAGTGGGAGGAGTACGTAACGTTGCGGATAATTTGAATTGGAGTCCCGAGATAATGCAGTGACAGTAGTTGGCCTTTGCACTTCCCACCTGCAAATTACTATTTTTTAACAGAATAATGTAACATCGACCAATTTTCTAAACAAAATAGGTCCTATACGTCTCCGCTGCAGCTGCTGGTTGAGGTAGCGTGGCGGCGGACAACAGCCATGGGAGAAGTACGCAGCGGGTGATTTGCTATGGAGTCCAACGGTTTCGTATCCTTCCCATTACTCTCATACCTTCCTCACTCGTCCCAGTTTCCGTGTACTCCTTTGCATTCTCGCTCCCTCACCCGATCCGCGCATGCCCACTACTTCATTGTCGACCATTTAGTGTTTCGTTTCAAACTCCGTTGCAATTGCTGGCGGAGGCAGCGTGACTGCGGTGGATGGTGCATGAATGAGACTTAATTTATTTATTGTATAGAACTATTATCGGGGAGACTGTCCTTGGGCAGTTGTTCCGCACTGAGTTTTCGACCCAGGCTTCCTCGGAAGTCTACCCCCGACGCGGGTCTGGGGTCCTTTATCAAACAGGCGCAAGTCGCGGGCAGTCCTCTAAATACGCCTGGGATTTGACTCTCACTTTCTCTGCCAGATGGCGGTCTCAGTACAACATGTCCGAAAAAAACAAGAAAGTGAGAGCTCGCTAGGGTGGGATGTCAGAGGGATTTAATTTTGCCGGGCATACCTCAACGGGTTCTTGTGCGTGCCACAAGCGTGACATGGCTACTGTGGATTTTCCGCTCTTCGAAAATCCAGGCACCTCGGCCAGGATCAAACACGCGCACTGGAGGTTTCAGTGGCCAATGAGCTAATCCTTCACTCACAGAGGGCCCATGAAAGGAATGTGTAAAGCGGATTGCGACGTCGAGGGACTGATTCTGGGTTTCGGCTTGCTTCTATTGTCCTACCATTCCATATCTCGCTGATTCCACCACTCACTATTCGCCTCCCTCTCACTCCCTCTCTCAAACCAAGTTCTCAGAAAACTCCCTCCTCGCTTCCCCGCCAGCACACATTTCAGCTCCTTTACATGCCGCTTCGTATATTCTTTGCCTTCTCTCACGAGAGTGAGAGAAGTGAGAGATTCACCTCCAAAGAACCTAATGCCACTAATGCGAAAGTCGAAGGCGCAGAACTGGGTGGACTACGTGAAGCGGAGAGTGACGGCGCGTCGGGTAGCCCGTAAAGATGAGCCGCAGTGCCACCGGCGGGTGCATACAGGAGGGAAGAAACATCAATGCCCCTTGTGGAAGTTCCGCATCCAAAGGAGCGACCCCCTCAGGAAGCACTTGCGCACGAAACATAGGGGGCGTAGTGAGTTCCTGCGGAAGTACAGGGGGCGCACATTGGGATTTCACCGATTTAGTACAAGTTAATTTGGAAAGGTGACAATTTCCGTCCTCAATTACGTTTTTAGGCGTAGTGTTTTGAGTCATCCATTTTGTGACTTTTCAGACGACGCTGCAGCTGCTGGCGGAGACGGCGTGCCGGCGGCGATGACCAATGAATACGAAGAGTACGTGAAGCGAGTATGACAACGTGGGCGGTATTCCGTGCTTCTTCTTGCACTCCTCCCCATCTCGTCCATTCCACTTCCTATTCTTCTCTCCTTCACTCTTTTGTGCCCCTATCCACGTACCCCTAAACCAGCCTCCTTGCTCCACTGCCCGCCGGCACCTCCCAACTCCATCAGACGGCTGATTGTTGCGCCCTCGATTTATCACCTGCAGTCCCCAGCTCCACCCCTCCGCAGCTCCTGCGGCACGAAGCCATCGGCCCCCGGCAACACGCGTGCAATTTATGTACCAAGTCGTACACCAAGAAGGCACATCTCAAAGAACACCTTCTCAGCCATCGGCCAAATCTCGCTCATTCCACTTCCTATTCTTCACACCTTACTCCTTCTGTACCAATCCACGTGCCCCCAAAATAGCTTCATCGCTCCACTGCCCACCGGCACCTCCCCCACGACATGACACGACTGAGTGTTGCGCGATAAACCTCTCCTCTGCTGCCCCCAGCCCCACCCCGCCTACCCCCTCCAAGTCCGCCACACACACAGCCACGATCTCCCCGCCACCAGTCCCTCCGGCACGAGTACTCGCCCCCCGGCGACACGCATGCAATTTGTGTACGAAAATCGTACACAAAGAAAGCGCACCTGCAGGAGCACCTCCTCAGCCACCAGGGGCTTGAAGCCGCACAGGTGCGACTGAGAAGATTTGTACGCGTTGGTTCGTCCGTAAAGACGAAACTGCAGCGTCACCGGCTGGTGCACAAGGGAGAGCGCAGGCACAAGTGCCCCGTGTGCAAGTTCCGCTTCCAGAGGAGCGACCACCTCCGGAAGCACTTTGCGCACCAAACACAGGGAGCGTGGTGAGTTCCTGCGAAAGCACAGCTGGTGCACTTTGAGCGCACTATTATTTTACAATTTCGTTACATAGAAATTTATACGTAAATTTTTTGTTCATAATATAGCATTGTGGCAGCTCTCGGCAACATGTCTGGACGGCAGTTGAATGGACAAAGGCGCACATGCAAAGAAGGTGGAACAAAGCCTACATCAAGTGCTCGTGCCAAGCATCAGAGCTTGAAACCGCACGTGGGTCTTCAAGAGAGCTGCACGTATCGCTTCTGTGCGCAAAGACGAACAACACGTGCAATTGTCACACGCGTGTGAATTCATGCGAACACCATCAGGCGTGTCTGCCCTGTAAGGTAAGGGCCCAGACCAGCGACTACCTGCAGAAGCATCTGCATAAATGACATAGGTCTAGGTGTACAGGAGCTTGAAGAAAAAAGGGGCGTGGCCTCACCCCTATAGCGCCAAGCTGCTCTCCCGCAGCCGGTAATTGAACTAGAAAACAATTTTCAAAATGTACCGCGGATAGTAGAATTAGAACTTTAATCTATTGTATACAAGTGAAATGATCTAATAAATGTCTTTTGAAAGTTGAAAAAAAGTTGATTGACCTCAAATTTGCCAAAAATTCTTGAGAGCGGTGAAGAATCGAAATAGCGTAATGGCGATTCAATTGTTACCATAAAACGTGTTTTTTCAATGATTTACATAACAAATCGAAAAAATCGAGTATATATATATATATATATATATATATATATATATATGTGTGGGATCTGAATTTTGACTAGCGCGGTGTTTGGCTACGACGGCGCCGCGTGGCGGGAGAAGTCCGATGTATTTTGTTGAAAGGGTGTGCATTTTGTATCTTTGGCTAATACACGTTATTTAAGACAATTCGTGTTCTACCTTTTCTGGGTATCGTAAGCCTGCGATTCCTACATTTGGGGCTCGTCCGGGATTTACGGGCAAATTCTTGAAAGATTGGCGCGGATTGTCGGAACGGGTGAGCCGCACAGAATCGCTTGTACACGGAACAAAGCAGTTGTATTGAACAAGAGGAAAGACGACCACGAGTTCAGTTTGTTCGTGCCAAGACGAGAAACGTCGACTGACAAAACAAAGAAGATGGCAGAAGGAAAAGAAACGTCGGTCGAGACATACGTTGACAAGAATGTCAAGATGGGACAAAATAATGGGACTCCAAAGCGATTACTACAGACAATCACGGTACGAAGAATTGGTAATCGACATCAAGAAGATAGAGAAATTTACTGTTGATCAGTTGAAAGAAGAATTGAGAAAACTGAAGTTACCGATTGGTGGTAAGAGGCTTCATCTAGTTGAAAGGTTGAAAACAGTAGCAATCTTCTTGGGGAGAACTAAAAATTACACAACCAAGGAGGATAATATCAAGAATTCAGAAGAAAGAGAAACAGGCAACAGTGACGAAAATACAGGAAGTAATGTGAACAGTGACGAACATTACGAAGAATTTCTTTATGATCATATGTGCGACAAGACGAAAAAGGTGTCGAAAAATTGCGTCGGGTCGCGAACGAATAGAAAAGTGATCGATGCGAAGGAAGTGCGGCGAACGACGTACGACAACTCGTCAGACGATGAATCAAACAGTGATCGACGAACGCGCGACACGCGTGACGCACACGGATCACGTAACAGAGTCAAGCCGACAGTTACAGGCGTGAACTTAACAGAGTCAAGCCGACTTTTACGATACGTGATGTTGAGGGCAGTCTAACCGAATTTTCGGGGTGACGATCTAGCCCAAGTTGAACAGTGGCTTTCTGAATTTGAAGATGTCAGCGAGTTGTTAGAATGGCAAGACTTACAAAAGATAATCTACGCGAAACGTATGCTCAGAGGATCAGCAAAGAAGTTTATGTCGACAAAGAAGTTATCAACATGGAAACATTTCAAGGAGGACCTGATGAAAGAATTTACTTCCAAGCTTAGCAGCGCTACAGTTCACAGGACAATTGCGTGAACGTAAACGATTATCTGATGAAACATATAAGCAATATTTGTATTCAATGATGGAAATAGCTAGTCGAGGAACAATTGATGAGGAATCACTCATCGAGTATATCATCGATGGAATACAAGACTATGAAAACAACAAAGCCATTTTGTACACTGCAAAAAATATCAAAGAGCTCAAGAAATGCCTAGAGGCCTACGAGAAGATGAAAGTGAAATCAAAAGAACAAATAGCAACTGCACAGAAAGAAGAAGGCAAGTACCGCAATGAGGGGACGAAAAATCGAACGAGTTCAACGAAAGAAGATCACACACAATGCTACAAGAATTTAAGTGACAAGCGACCAGCTCAGAAACGGTGTTTCAACTGCGGATCCAAGGAACATTAAAGGATCAACTGTACAAACTGGGATAAGGGGCCCAAATGTTTTAAGTGCAACGAGTATGGACACATCTCACCGAGGTGTACAAAAGAAATTAAGAGTGTGGGATGTATCCGCACCATGGACGACAAACTGTTATCGAAACGCATTTCAGCGGGAAATGAAGAAGAACAAGACAATAGTGGAACATTGGTTAACTGTATGCAGACTAAATTCCATGACGACCCGGAGGTACTCCAGTGCATAGATTCAAGGGAAATTGATGTACCTGCTGTCTGTGAAACAAAAGTTTGCCGATTATGTGAAGATTACCCACCGCCGAAGAACGTGAAATCCACAATCGAAACGAAGACTAAGCTCAAGGATAATGACCCAGAGTGTCTACGACCAAGCGATTAGCGCCTAAGGAGAAGAAAATACTCGACGACCAGATCAAGGAGGGGCTGGAAAACGGCATCATTGAACCTTGTGACAGTGAGTATGCCAGTCCGTTAGTGATTGTGGCAAATAAAGATGGTGCACATAGAATAAGTATCGATTGCAGATCGTTAAACAAAAAGATTGTGAGGACTCGTCTCCTCGATGCCATTAGTCGATTTTCTCCAAACTAAAGTTGAATATTTAGGTTGTGTTGTCGAAAATGGCACAGCAACCCCTGCACCAACTATGGTAAAAACTGTACAACGATTTCCCGACCCTAAGAGTGTTAAACAAGTTAAGGGTTTCCTTGGCCTCATCGATTATTTTAGAAAGTTTATAAGGGTATATGCCAAAATCGCATATCCATTATATGAAGTCAGGGATGGACAAAATTTCTTTTTTTGAAGACGCTCAAAGCTGTCACTCACAAAACTTCAAGAAGCTCTGAGTTATGAATCAGTTCTGCAGATTTACGGTCCAAAAACTAACACGCATGAAGCAATTAGCAAGTTGGACATTACACTGTCATCATTTGATAATCCTCACAGGATAATCAGTGGCCGAGGATCGTCTTTAACTTCTATAACATTTCAGGAGTACTGCACAAAAAAGGAAATTGAGCACGATCTTACTACTACTGGAGTGACACGTAATGAACAGGTGCAGCGAATCCACAGTGCAATTGTACCGGATATGACCAAGCTGTCTAAGGATAAATCCGAACATGGCACCGACACACAAAGGAGTTACAGAGATGTATTAACAGTACTTTCCTGCGAAACATTGGTAAGTTTCTGTTTGAGATCCTCCTTGGCGTCAAGATGAGACATCAAGACGATGTAACCGTTTTACAAGTTTTGGGACAAGAAGCAGTCCAGCGGATTGATCGTAAGAGACAAGGCCTTCGAAAGGTAGCGAAAGAATCCATCCTGCAGATCCAGGAAGAAAATCGGAGGTACCATATCAAACAGTCGAGAGCAGCCCTTAATTACCAAATAGGACGACACGGTGGCGATCAAGAGGACGCAGTTCGACCCAGGTGGAGCAAGATTACAACATTAGCCGCCGACTACATGAAGCCGTACGTTTTTCCCTTCAGGGACTGAAGGCTTTTGAGGATGGCCGAATGTGGGATCTGAATTTTGACCTAGCTCGGTGTTTGGCTACGACGGCGCCGCGTGGCGGGAGAAGCAGAAGCTTGGGTTGCCATAGAAAAACAACGTTACGAATATTATTATGAGTCCGATGTATTTTGTTGAAAGGGTGTGCATTTTGTATCTTTGGCTAATACACGTTATTTAAGACAATTCGTGTTCTACCTTTCTGGGTATCGTAAGCCTGCGATTCCTACATATATATATATATATATATATATATATATATATATATATATATATATATAGTGGATAGTAAAATGTGCAAAAAGTTATAGATAATGTGATATGCTGTTGTTTTGTGCATTCCGTTCGAGGAATGTGTGCCAAGAGTTCGTATAACAGCTTTCCGTTGCAATTTCTGTAAATAGAATGCTGAATGTTAGTCCGCTACAGTTCTTCCTTGTCCTGCAACTTGCTCCTCATAGAGCTTATATACATTGTATTGGAGGGATTAAAATCAAATAAATGGTCCCCATTTTGGCACATTACTCTGCGGTATTTTCATTCCAGCTAAGAACAAACTGTGATTTGAAGAAAGGATTACAGGTATTCTCATTTCAAGTGCAATACGAGTACATTATTTATTTTATAATAATACCTACCTTCTCCATAACAAAATTACCATTTAAAATAGGGATTTAAATGTTATCCTCGTACCTTCTAGTAGTTAACACTTAACACAGATTCCTTGAGATTTTAACATTATATGAATGGAGATGTCCATTTTCTCTGTACAGACTCACCAGCTGCTCCTGTTGAATTAAGTATGGTGGCTAGTGCTTGTCAGGTGCGGTCTAAAGAAGCGGATAATGGCCTGACAGTAACCATCTGGAAGACGGCGTCATTCCTTTTAGGAAGTCTTCCCTTTTCCTGCAACTACACACACAACATCATATCTTTTTGTGGGCAACATGCTGTCATGCAAAAATTTTCGCACCAGTTTATTTATTTCAATAATAAACCAGGTATGAACTACAATGTATGTATAAACTGCATAATTAAAATTTGAAAATATTGCCGTATCTCACTTGAATATATCGTTCTGACATGCTCAAATACTTTTAAAATTTCTTAAACTGAAATGTCATTTTTACTATCCCGTATACGTCGTATACACGGAGTGCACACATAGTACAAGAAAAGTTACGTAATGCTGAGCGAAAAACATTCGTTGCTGCAAGAAAAAAAATTC
>JAHLJT010003716.1:0-41290 GCA_031308135.1 Acheta domesticus | reverse complement strand
AAGACGGCTCAACACATTCGACTTCGCCGAATAGCGAGCTATTGATCGCCCTCCTCCGAGTAGCCGATGTGCTCGGCGAATGTTCGTTCCCTTTGATGTGTCCAATAGACCGACACGTGGAGGGTAGGGCGAGCACTGAATGCTCGTCGCTCGGGAAACAGCAAGCAGTCAATTCACACTAGTTGTAATTCTGCACACATTCGAATACTGAATTATCTTAAGAGATAAAGTAGTAGTAAAGTACACAAATCGCAATGCGATCCTTGGTGATCCACCCTAAGAGAATATTCAAAGCTGTTGAGTGCCAGACTCTTTTTGGCCCAGGTTTCCCTGGAAGCCTACCTCCTATGCGGGGTCTGGGGACCTTTCGAGCAGGTGCACCTTGCGGGCGGTCCCCTGACACGCCTGGAGTGTGACTCTCCCTTTCTTCGCCAGATGTCGGTCTCAGTTAACTACATACGAAATATCGGTTTGGGAGAAAGTGAGATCTCGTGAGGGCAGGGTATTTCGGAGAGATTTAATTTTTCCCGGGAATCTACCAGGGTTCTTTTACATGCCACAAGAGCGGTCAGACTCCTGTGAACACGCTACACGCACCTCGGCTGGAATCGAACCCGCCCACTGAGGATTCAGAGGACAGTATGCTAACCCCTCACCCACCGAGGTGCGCGCCGTAGGAGAAACACTCCGACAAAAGACTGCTCTCTGTCGGCGCGTCGTGGCGTATCAACCCAGGGTTTAGTCGCTTGGGCGGTGACAAGGAGTTACGACGCAGGCGCCAGAGCGCTCGGCTTGTTCGCTCCGGCCGCGCACGCTCGCCCCACAATATATCAGTTCGCAGAATTCATTCATATATAAGTAAGCATGAAGTGGAAATTTATGTCCCAAAGCCGGCGCATACGTCTCCAGAGGTAGCAGGAGCAGGAGGAGGAGACGCGGGGAAGAAAACACCGGAAATCGCAGGCTCCGGTGTGGCCCCGACGGACTCGCCTTCGCTCCGAGGACACAGCTCGCTCGCGTCCACACGTGGGTGGGTGGAACGATGAGCCACAGGCGGATACATCGGAGGCACAAAGAAGATCGGTCATGAAACTTCGGATTTTCAAGAAAATTGCTAATTTAGTCTTTTGCCGTTGACAATCGATATTAATTAACACATTTCATGACTTTATGATATTTAGGAACAACTAATGGTGCTAAAACAGCATGTACTTTCTCGCAAAATTACGCGAAAAGTACTCTAATGTTCGACAAAAAAGGACATTTCAAAATCTTATTTCAAAATCTTATTTCAAAATCTTATTTCAAAATCTATTTTTAAGGAACAGATTTCGTTAAGGGAAAAATCTTAGCTTTCATAATTATAGTTGTAGGAAGATATTGAAAAATTTTGCAATTTTCGAAAACTTCGTTTTTAAATGAAAAAAAATGAGGTCTGCACCATTCTCTTAAACGTCCTTAACACTACCCAACAACAAATTCAACTAAAACGAGAGCCATTTTTTGAATATTTTTGAAAATGTCCCAGGGGCGTTGTGTAAAGTATACCCCAAAATTAAAATATCGGGTTCAAATTCAACGGACATCAGCCAGATCGATTGGGGAATATTTATTTTGGAGAAAATAGGCTGAACTGTTTAGCCGCTAGCGTTTTTTCCAGAAGGACAGACGGACGGACAGACGGAAGACGTTATGCTGTCATTCGACTTTTCGGTATCAAGGACCCACAAAACATTCTGGCTTCTGGCTACACCATGTGTTAGATGATTTTTTTCTAAATTTAGCAACTGGGTTTATCCACTATTCTTTACCACAAGCTCTGTAATAAAAGTTTTTCTGCCAAAATCCGCCGTTTTTCTCGCGCAGCATTACAGAACTTTCTCTCTACTGCGTAAGTGATAACGAAAAATTATAGTGCCTAAAATTATTATTTCACCAGTAGAACCTAAACATCCCTTCGTCCCGTAAAAAGACCTAAAATGTGTATTTACTGTAATTGCAACTGGGAAGCATAAACTTGAAAACGTTTCTGGGCATACATTCTCGATGAAGATGAAATCTGGGCTTAGCGAATATAAATGTTTTTCTATTCATTAAAATATGCATTAGACTCTAGTATTATAGAAATGTGTTTAGAATAATATTACAATGAAGGTTATTAAAGTGTTACTATACAGACAATTAGTATTTTTAAATTCGGCAAAAAGCCTCTGGTCCACCAAAATAAGACCTCATTGATTCGATTCTAAAGCTGCATTTTCGATTTTGAGATAGGTTTCAGTTTTCCCAAATTCGCGCAGATTAACACGGGCTAACACAGGCCTAAACACAAATGAATGATATAGATGCATGTTTCGTCATTTGACGGCCAGATGCCAGCACGGAGCAGTGGGCGCAGCGTCATGGCTTTCTTGACCTTCCAGGTAGATTACCAGTTCTTAACAATCACAGCGTTACTTAGTATCGCTGAAACATGAAGCAAACCGTTGCAAGTGAGTTGCTCTAGATGGTCCTCTGTAAAAACTTATTTTCAATTCAATTCAAATAAGGCATTAGGGTCGGATACCGACATTCAGGCAACAAATCTCATCTACCCCCACCCTCCTTTGATTGCGTAATGGCTGGCTAGTATCTGAACGCCAGAACGCGATATAAACGTCTGCCCGTATCAACTTCGTCGTATCAATTCGGTCGTATCAATACTAGTCACCAGTTTGGAAGTCCGATGGCCGGAGGAGCGCAGAAGCAAGAAAAACCACGTGACGGGCAGTAGCGAATAGTTTTCATTCTTCATTCTTCTTCATTGTGGAAGAGAACGAAGTTCTTGTATTTCCTCACGAATATAATAAAGTGCGATGAAACACGTAAGCATAAGGAGCTTAGAAGTCAAGCGAAAAACATGGTGTATGCAGTTTATTGATTCTTCAAAAAGGAGGCAGACGCAGGTCAACCTATTTTCGGCGTCGCCAAAGTTCAACAGCAAATAGCAACAGCTTGTGACAACGCAGTAAATTTTTTGGACGCATTTTGAAGATTGCCAAATATTCTTTTGGTGCTTCTGGGGTCTGAAATGACCCCGGAAACACTGCAGGAAATCACGCACAGTAACAAATCTCGACGTCTTCGACAATACGGCGGCGGGTTGTATTAGAATTTTACGGTAGAGGTAAACACCTACTGCAGAAAAATTAACCCGGACGAAAAGATATCCAATATAAGGGAAAGCGAGGTAGATATACCGCATGTTAAAATGTATAGGTTTTGAATATGCTAAATATAAGGATGATGGAAAGTTCCTCATGGAACACACTGACATTGTAAAAGTTTTCGTTAAGTTTTTGAAAGAAATGCACGAGAATCGCACTCGGGAACCAAACACGTGCATTTACTACTCGACTGTAACCTGAGTAAAACAACGATTTCAGAAATTATTTCTGGCAAACTCGGGTCGGAGCAGGGGGAATTAAAAAATGCCAGTAGGAAAGGGGGCTTATTGTTTGCACGCACGGTTCCCCGAGACGGGATTCATACCTGAGGCAAAACTTGTTTTCCTTTCCAAAATTTCAAAAGGGGTGGATTGCCACTCGGATATAAATGCTAAGACGTTTAAGAAATGGTTCAAGAATAGCTTTCTACCTCACCTGCGTCCAAATTAGTTGTTGTTATGGATACCCCTCCATATGATTCAATCATTTTGAATAAGGCACCGTTTTCACATATCCGCAAGTCAGAAATACTCGTATGTGATTGGCTGCAGAAAAATGGAATTGATTACGACAAGGGTGGATGGTCGGAAGGGCAGGAAGGCGAGCGGCGGGCAGTGGGCAGTGGCAGACAGCGGTGGCGGTGGACAGTGGGCCGTGGACGAGGAAGCGTCGGCGCGGCGTGATGATGGGTGGCCGAGCGGACAGGCAGGCGCGAAGACGAATGATCAGTGGGGGTATAAAAAAAGGCGGACAGGCGCGAGGACTGGTGAACCGGAAACGTGGGCGAGTGAGCGCAAGGGCACGTAGCGGGCGGGCAGGCATGAAGTCGGATGGGCGGGGCGGACCAGCGGTAGACGGGCGCGAGGATGGACGCAAGGGGACGAGGACTGCTGATCACCAAGGGCGGGTGGATGGGCGTGAAGGCGTGTGGGCGAGGTGGAAGTAAGACAGGGCGATCACGAGGGCGGACGTGTACGGAGCAGGAAGGGCGGGCGGCAGGGACGAGAGTGAGAGGGCGCAAGGGTACTAGGGTGGGCGAGCGCGAGGGCGGGAGGGTGAGCGAGGGCATGCGGGAGGGAGGGCGGACGGGCAGAAGGACGTTTCGGAGTAAGCGTGTGGGGCCGGCTGGCCCGCGGAGGGGTAGGAGGCAGAGGCGTATCTACGGTATGGCAGACATTGCAAGTGCCATGGGCGCCACTCACAAGGGGCGCTGTTTACAGTATACCCGGGAAAACAAAAAACAACCACCTTAATTTCAAGGATTCTCACAGGGGCGCAAATTCTGTGCTTGCCATGGGCGCCTGAATACCTAGATTCGCCTCTGGTGGGAGGGGTAGAGGGTGAGCTGCATACCAACACGAGAGTGAACAGCCGGCGCGGGGGCGGGCGGGCGGTGGGCGGCATTCGTCCGGCGGGCGCGTGCCGGGGACGGGCGACGCGTGGTGCACGGGCTAGCCGCGGGGGCGCCACCGCCGAGTGCAGGCAGGGCAGGACCTTTTGTATGTAAATGGGGCGAAGACGGCGAGAGCAGCGGGCGGCCGTCCTGCGACTCGGGCGACGCCAGAGTCTCATATTTTCCACTCCCACGCCCCGCGAGGCTGCGCTCTCCGAGGAGCAGGACGTGTTGAGGTAACCCGGCCCTTCCTTTTGCACAAAAAAGCCTGTTCGCGCTGATGTCGGAGGCATTTATCAAAGGTAATGCCGCACAAGCTTTGAATATTGCTGACAGATCTCGCCTCCGCAAGTTGATTTACCTACGTAATCCCAAGTGACACTATTTTATTGAGTCAATTCGTGTAAAGAAAATAACTATTATTAAAAAATAATTGATAAATCTTACTAGGTACAATAATGCGCCCTGAATTCAATAACATTACACAACAGTACAACGTGAATGGGATTAACACGGTAAAATGTATCCAGATGATAAAGTGGAACCGGAAAAATCTCACCTCAAAACCACTCAGATTATTGGTTTCTGATTACAAGACATAGCTTATAACTCGTAGGGTTACGGCGTGGTTATTATAGTGGTTTTGTTAATGAAAAATGAAAATATAAACATATCCGGACACGTAATTATGAAACGTTTATTTGGTATTGCTATTTTTGTATGAAGCCCTTGGGGCTGCCCTGTAGTTATCGTTACTGCTTATTTGTCTGGCTTGAGGAACGATATAGCAAGGTTCTATTTTGTTTACACAAGTAAACAAAATAAGATAGGTATAACACTTTCCATTTGGCTGAATGACGATCAATTCTTAAATTGTGTTGATTAATTTGTCACGAGGAATAATCATTTGGAAATTTTTGGAACAATAAATTGAAACCAGAATTGTTATTTTCCTTTAAATTAATACATATGTAAGGGGCTTATTAAATTCCAAAATCAATTGAAAGTGTTTTTTTAATTCAGATAATATAATGACTTAATATAATATCCGATAATATATTGAATTAATGAATTACTAAGTAAAAGGCACATGGAAACATTGCATCATATTACATAAAAATAATATTAATTATTTTAAGAAATTGCAAAATAATCGCTAAAAATGGACACACAATTGAAACTTGCCGATGTATATGTTGTGATAATATTAGGAAATTATTCCTTCATCTCTGAAAGTATCTACAAGTCATTTATTGAAGAGACTTAGAAATTACAAACTCCCCGCTGCGAATAACTGGTAAGTACGCTAATCATACAATTAACAATACTGTTGTTGTAGCGTGTGTGTCTGTGTGTGTCTGTGTGTGAGTGTGTGTATGTGTGTGTGTGTTTGTCTTCTTAATTCAGGTTTAAAGGCAGTGCTAAAACATTTCTCTCAATATTTTTTGTATTTTCCAAGAGAGGAGAAATTGAAATATTTATTACTAATTACTGAATATAAATATTTATTATTAATTATTTTCCATTTAAAAATTTTTTCAATTCAGCAAAATTTCAACAGCTCATCTTCAAACAATTTCTGCAACCTAACGGAACACGGAGACAATGATGAAGGTAATGCCTGATACTACGGATCAAGACATGCCGGAAGTAACTGAGTATACATTATAATCTAAATGAGTGTCATCATATGCTTCCTTCTTAAGGAATAAAACGTCAGCTTCCTATGACTTATTCCATTTTCGAAGCGAACTAATTCATGCAGCTATTTTTGTAAATATAATCATGGATAAGTTGTACACTCTTAAGGTGTGATTACATCGACCTTGAAAGATGATGATGCTATGACCCCTAGCATCAGAAGTAAACACGCACACTGCAACATCAGAAACATTTCAGTGTAGCAATATCAATGAGCACGTTCGGACTTCGTTAGTCCTAAAGAAGAACAACCGCCCCACTCCGCAATATGTGGCAGCAATCGACCGCTCAAGGCTGAACTGTCGATCACATAAACAACGGAAGACCACGTGCCTCGCTTCCACGCGCCGCCGCGTCGCGCCGCCTCCGTCGCCCCGAGTGACGTCAGGTGGCGCTTGCCTCAACCGCTCGGCATGCAATGCCCCACACCCGCTGCCCCGTGCCCCGTCGCTTACCTGGCATTTGCCGCATGGAGCCTTTGTTCCCGCGACCGCCGCGCAGCCGCGCCGTCCCCGCCGATAGGTCGCGCTGCCCCCGCCCGCACGACCGCGCGGGGTGAGCTTAGAGGCGCTCGCCACGTCCGTGAGGGGCGGCCCCGCTCCAGGCGTCAACCCACACACGCTGGTACTCTGCCATCAGAAACGTTTTACGTTTAGAAGTGAAAAGAGAAGAGTAGTGTTGTAATAAGAACAACGACAACAACAACAATAATAATATAATAATAATAATAATAATAATAATAATAATAATAATAATAATAATAATAATACCAAAGCGGGAGAAAGCTTTTGGCGAAGAACTGCAGGCAAATCACTTGCCTGCCAAAGTGCAACCATAGCTGACAAAATGTGCAGACACCTAGAAAAGAACCATCTGTTGCCAGTTGAACAGAAAGGTTTACTATGGCTGTAAGGAAATCTTGCTACTGAATAAAGTCATCTTGAATGATGTAATGAAATGCAAAACGTAATGTAAGCATGGCTTACAAAGAATAGTTGTCACAACTTGCCCCAGGCCCCGCCTTAATAGGAGACAATTTTTTTTTTCAATAAAAACAGTGTATTTATTTCTAATTCAAATTAACCGCTATCAGCTATTTGTTGCGTTGAGAGATGAATCCCGTTTATGCATGGGTGCAGAACTTCAGTTTGAAAGAAGGGACCCTCCTGATACCCTAGGCCTCTTGTTTTCTCTGGGCACCCTGATTATAACTAGGCACTTTGGAATGGTGTAGCTAGCTTCAACGCTATAGTAATAAAGCATAAGGAAGTTTATTATTGATTATTTTAATTCTCAAAATTTTAATGTTTAAACCCATAATGATTTTCTTCTTTATAATAAGTTCACATGTAAGAATTAAATTTATTATACACACGTGTTGAAGGTGTACTAATTCTTAGTGATGTGCGCTCAAATGTGTTAGGGTAGAAACGAAGAAGTGCGATGAAACTTCCATCCGAATTTTCTAATCTTCGTGCAACATCTGTTAGCTTATTTTTGAGTTTAGAAGTATGATTTCAACTAAGAAAAATGTGTAACCTATTTTCATCCTTTTCCTCCTTGTTCTATTTTCCTTAACTTCATTTTCTTTTTTATAAACTATTTTTCAAGTATGCTTGTACACCTTTCTAGATAACTCAATTATACTTGTAGTAGCAAAAGATCGAAGATGCGGACACAAATATTTATAATTATTATTTCGTTTATATTTTTATTTTATCTTCCAAATCTTTCTCATCTTTTATTTCCAATTTTATTATTCGTTAGTTCTCCCTTATTTGTGTGATAGCAAATTACATTTGACTTAAAATGAATTTATTTCAATATTTTCACCTTAGCGTTATGTCGCGATTGCGCTCAAACAAATTACATATTCATTCTGTAATATTCTGAAAAATTGTACTAGAAATTGCCACACAGTGTAGTTGTTTTCAATTTTCGTAGCAAAAGATGGATGACGGCGTGACAAATATTTTCGCCGGAAGTGGCCATTTTCTTGTCTCCGCCCTTCCGCGCCTTCTGCCCTGGAGCGCCGTGGGCGTTTCCATCTCGCGCGGAATGAAGCTCTGGGGGTTAATCCAATTGCAGGCCGCGTGCCGGCGCTGCTTTGCCCCATTTCTCTCGCCGCTCGCTTAATCCCGCCCGCCACCTTTTACGGCCACGGCACCGGCGCGAGGGGATGCATTTGCGGTCATGTTAGGAAGGCGGTGATCTATTACGAGTGGCAGTTATTGTTAGCCGCAAGCACGGAAGAAAGTGGCGCGCCACGAAGTTACGTGCCGTTTTCCAGGATCTCAATGGTCTCGTTTGGACGGCAACCATATACTTCACAGAACAATGCTCGTAAATAGGCCACGCGTCTCATTCAGTTTTAAAGAATTTCTGTTAAAGAAACAAAATAGAAGTTATCGAGAATATCGATGACTTGTGAGAAGTATAAAATGTGTTTCTACATACGTCAAAATAATACGTCCAAAAAATATAAGACTACAGAGGTTGATTAAGTAAGATAATATTAGATAAAAATACACACTTGTTTACCAAAGGAATGTAGGTATGTACATATAGTATTGCCTTTAAAATAGTTCAAAATACACATTAATTTATTACGAAGAGCCACACATTCAGTAATAGTCAATTTAATACAAAAAGATCTATTATCAAAGAGTGAGTGGTGGTCCGCTCACTCGCCTTACCAATAATCAAGTTTTGAACGGCGACGGTAACCGAATTGCCTAACCACTCTCCGTGAAGTCACTGAGGTTAAGCAACTCGGGACACCGCGAATTGCTGTGTGGGTGACGATGACTGATCAGCTCTCTACGTTCGAGTCCAGTACAGATAGAGAACGTTGTTACGAAAAAGACAAGAGAATTTCTTTAAATAAAAAGAAATAAAATTATTTGAAAGTTGATTGCTCATATCAAAAACTTTCTGGTTAACCGACACATCATGTAAGAATGATGTTGAGACTACCATCCCATCAGAATCACATGCACCATGGCCATCAGAATACCGTGCTCCCTTCGGGAAGTGGTGGACTCGCCGCGGAATCTCATTTTTCTTTATGTTTATATTTTAATCTTGTAATTCATTTTTTCATTAATCATTTTCAAATGTATTCCATATCCATTTCCAAATGATGGTGATAATGCGGGAAATAAGCACAGAGATCAAGATGGGGAGGCGAAAGCAGGAGAAACTCTAGAAGCACGATACAGCCTGCTTTTTCCACACATTTCACTTGCATGGGGGGTGAGGGAGGGTCAGTGATGGTAAGAATTGTGTCCCCAGCAAGGGAAAGTTAGCATGCTGATCATTACATCATTGGTCTCCATTAAGCAAATTGCTACTACTACATTATTTGCGTCCCTTTCAAACTTTTAACTCTTTCTTGTAGAGCGCAATACCCAGTGAAGCTTAACAGAGCCCGGATAGCTCAGTCGGTAGAGCATTAGGCTTTTAACCTAAGGGTCCAGGGTTCAAGTCCCTGTCCGGGCGCTCAATTTTTAGAGTTGAAATGCAAGAGATGATTCGGATACTAACGGAATTGCGAACTGAAAACCGAGATTTCATGTTTGTGGCGTCCCTTCCTTAGTTTCTTAATTAAATACGTATCTATGCATCCTACACGAAAAAAATCCTTACGATGGTACACATTCTTCCCAAGAGTGCAATTAGTTAGCCCACGGTACTTCGAGGACAGTAATTACGATATGCAGGGGCTTTCGATCTTCACATTGGCAACGTTTTAAATTATTCGATTACTTTTGTCGAGTTGCAATTCAAATGTGATATTCTCGTTTTTTTTTCTTCTTCTTCTTCTTTCAGAGGCGCTTGAGACCGAGGTTAACTGTGTGCATGATATTACTATCTCCAATAACGTGCATATTGTTCGCTTAAAATATAGTATATTGTTCACATCAAATGCTGAATTGCTTAAGTCAGGTCCAAAAAATAATATCATGTTGTTAAAAGCCTTAGCTGCGCTTGTTAGTATTGTTTACACAAGATAAATTTCACACTATTTCATTTATTGTAATTATTCCCATTAGACTCCAATTTCAGACTATCCTTAACTTCTCATAGTTAGAATATTCTCTGTAAAGCAAGGAATGTATTGATATTATTGGTACACAAACAATTTTGTAATTGTTAATTTATACAATATTGACGTTACTAATGATATATTCACAGATCTCTCAACCCAAATTTATCTTTCAAAATACAGATTTGGATCGCGTACTTAGGGATAGCAATTACAAAAGGGTTGCCGGGATTGTGTGCTCATGGCTGCTGCGGACAGATATTTGGATGTTGTAGACTAGGTACTTGTTTGCTGTACATCAAGAGACTCTTACAAGTTGAGCCGTTTACGAAAACATGTCTGACTCAAACGACTTTATGCAATCGGCAACCAATGTTCTTCGTAGTTCCTGTATTAGCTTTGAAGCTTATAGTCTCCACTGAGCATGTGCGCGGATAGCTCTCTGTAGAGCAGACCTGCACAACGCCTGCCCCGCGGGCATTCTGCACTTGCGAGCCGATCGTCTGCCCGTGGCAGCGCCGAAAGTGCAAGTAGTGGGGAGTAGGAAGCTTTGCGGGGAGGGGAGAAGTCTGACGTAGCACGACGCGGCGCGTAGATTGAATGCCTGGGCATCTAATAATGATCCATGCTTCAAAATTAAATGCCCATTTGTTTAAATAGAATTATGTCTAGTATTTCAAGTTACCAGGGTCATAATTCACTGTTTACGTTCTGTACACTACCGTATATCCACCTTTGTATCCACCACTGTATGTGTTTTCATTTTCTATTTTTTTTTAAAGAAAATAACATGCTCATTGTGACTTTTAAGCAATATTTTAAAGCAATAGCTTTATAATATATGCTTATATATAAGACAAAAATATTATTTAATTTTATCTAAAACAAAATTGCAATTTAATAATTGATTGTTCACCAGGAATGTTATAATCTCTAAATCAAAGGAAAATTAACAAAATCATGAGAGCAAGCTCTCACATCAAGATCGACATAAAATAGAATATGTGGCAATTCCAAGAAGGGTAATGTTTAATAGCACATTTGTGACCGTTTTTCCCCATTATGAAACTGAATAAAAGAGATCAACGAGCAAACTTCTGTGACGATGTGTTACGGACAATCATAAGATAATCATGGATATTGGTTAAATAGAATGCAAAGGGCTTTATATTTTTATACGATCTCGTAAAAGACTCTACTCTCTTGTCAGAAATTAGAACAGAAAATAATCATGATTTTTTTTAAGAACAATGTTTTTGCTTTGAGAGAACCGTCTTATTCAATTAAACATAGTTAATAAAAAATAGTTTATTGCTGTCATCATCACACAAAAATAATTCAGTATCAAAAGTTTGTGTTTAGCACAACACTAAATTTGTGATTACATCGTAGCAAAGCGAATTACATTATCAGCCCTACAAGCAATTATAATACTTGGTGTCCAAATCTAATATGTATAATTCGTTGTAGTTTCATATTTCGCCCTGTCATATACCGAGAACAAACATTTGCAATATAATACAAAAGACAATATTACTTGAACTGTATATGACCGTCATGTTCTTGCCGATTGCTCTTTAAATTTACGCGCTATCTTTCGAATTGCGCATTCTGATTGGTGTTCCCCACTCCTAGATTGGGTCTCATCCCCACCCTTCATCGATTTTCTCATTTGCACCCGAGTTGCCCGCGCGCAGCTCCTGAGGTCAGTGAAAGTGCGAAATGCTGTGCAGGTCTGCTGTAGAGCATTAAGGGTCCAGGGTTCAAGGTCTTGTCCTGTCGCAATGTTTTAATTTGTATGATGAAAGAAAATAGCGAATTACACAAGAATTTAACTTTCTTATGAACAGGACTACCTGCACCTGCAACTTCGTTTGCGTGAAGTCTAGAAATAATGAAAAGGTTAATTAAAAAGGGCGAAATGAAGAGTGATAATAATTATTTGACAATATTTGCTTTAATATTACAATGAAATCTACAGTAAATATTCTTTATATATTAGTCTTGTCAAATTGAACCAAAAGGAAGAAAAAATCCCAGAATTTTGAAATTTGGCATCATTGTTTGTTGGTACCTACTGCATAACATACTAAAAATCCTGAAGTGTGTGTGAATGTGTGTGTGTGTGTGTGTGGTGATCCGGGAGCGGGGCGGCATTTTGAAGGTGCTATTTCGATGTTTTTGCATGTATCTCCATAACTATCAATCCATCTGAAAATTATGTTTTTTACAAAGTAGATAAAATTCCCTACAAAAAGTCCCGATAAGATATTGTTATAAAATAAAAATTTTGATGTTATAGGGTTGAAAAATTATAGTTTTTGTTTACAGTGCTCTAGCTATCTCTCTTATAACTAGTGGTGCTACAGAATGGCACAGACTTTCCCGTATTAGTTTTCTATTTCCTTGGGTCTGGGCTAGCTATTCGGAATTACCACATACTCGTGCCACCTGCCATCTATTTCCTTCCAAAGTATATTTTTTTGACATTTTCTTGACTTTTCAGTTTCCTAATGGTAGAACGGAAATATTAATTTTTAGAATATTAAAGAACACTAAACTTCTTCCTAAATGCAAATTTTCTTGGAAAAACGTTTAGCCGTTTTTAAAAAAATGGCGTGTAAGCGCTACTAAAAATGCGAAACATGAAGCTCTTTTCACAGAACATGTTTGAGTTTTGGGAACACTTGATTTGAAGTCATTTGAAGAACATTAATTTACAAATAAAATAGTGTTTACAATTTGCTGGAAATGTGCATATTAACGATGTGAGAGAAGTTTCAAAAAAATTACATATATGTAATTTTTTGCAAAAGCAAAATAATACCCCAAATTTAACTTTACGTCATATTAAAGAGTGCAATGAGCACTATCTGTTCGAAAAGTTTGAAGATAATATTTGGAACAATTTTTGAGAAAATTGTGTTTAAGTGTTTCTGAAAATGCGAAATTTTGAGCTAGTTTTTACAGGAAAGTTAGTTCTCGAGAAAATTTACTAGACGTTATTTAAAGCAAATGTACTCGTAAATACAATAATGTAAACAAATCGCTACTAATGTTAATATTACCACAAATGAACATTACTTCAAATACTTTGAAGCAGGGAAAGCAATACCATGCATGACTAAACAAAATATTTTAACTACAAACTATTAAAAAATTATAAATGCAAATTATAGTTTTATCATTCATTTTCAAATTTTACATAAAATTGTCAAATACTTACGAATGTTCTTCACTTTGGGCATAAACAGCAAGCGAAGGATTTCAGTAATAAAATTATTCAAAAAATACACATGAAATCAACTCACAACTTAAGTAATACACTACGATGACCCTAAATCCACAACACTAATATGTATTTTGACTGATACACACACATTTACTTAATATTTCATTCTAAATCTTTTACCGTGTTCATTTTCTGAATCGCGAAATAAACACACATTGTTTAATAACTACTTTCTTGTCATGGTAACCAATTCAAATTTAAAATCACTGTCCCTCTTTGATCGAATACAACAGGTGGAAAAAAAATCACGTTTGTGGGAATCTTTACAATAATTCGAAAAAATGTTATAAAACAAAATATTTAGAAAACTTTTCAATTGACGCGGTGGTTTACTTTTCGTTTCAGTGCAATGCATACTTTTCATTTTGTAATTAAACATTACTACATTTTTCAGCATTATTTTGATTTTGGGGCCCCAAATCCTGCGGATGAAATCAAGCTTCTGGAATATGGGAGAGAATTGAACTCTTTGCCAGTGTTGAGAATTTCGGCGAAAATTTTCAATAGTGTTTGAGAAAATTTCGTTCGAACATTTCAGAAAATTTGCCGATTTTGTTCCTTTATTATGAACCACTTACGAACATTTCAAAAAACCGTCATTGGAGATACTTTGAAGCTCATGTGTAAAGAAACGCACTAAACAATTAAACACATCTATAATAAAAATTTTGACGGCGTGAGAGACAAATCAAAAAATTTACATTTTGTAATTTTTGGAAAAACCAACGTGTAGACCAGTATGACATTCATGTTATCTGATAGAGTATATTTAGCACTATCTTCGCCAAAAGTTTAAAGAAAAATTTTGGAGCCGTTTTTCAGGAAATCAATTTTTTTAAAATTGCACATATTGCACGCAATATTGCGCGAAAACTACTAAAATTTTCAAAAAAATGTACATTGCCTTAAAGAAAGAACTCACTATGAAGAAAAAATTTTATTTGAAGGAAAAATCTCTATCTTCAATTTTGTAGTTGGAGAAAGACGCCGAAAAAAATTCAAACTTTCACAATTTTCCAAAATTCAGTTATCCGTGAAAATCGGACCTATGCCATGTTAATAAGTGTATTTTACTCTATTCATACAAGAAATTTAAAGAAACTAGTGGTGCTACAGCAGCACTTACTTTCCCGTATTAGAGGAAACAGCTAAGTAGTACTGTAATATTGCACTTTATGCGCTACTAACATCTTCGCTTGGAACTCACTATTTCCATTGCAGTGTTGTCAGAACTATGTGAATACTACAACTTCACAAAAATAGAATGCAAAAGTTTTGTAACCCTGTATTGGAAAAAGAAGCCTGATACCCTGGAAATATAGAAATGCCTTCCAATGGGCCATGATTAGGGAAGAGTATTTTAAAACCATGCAACAAATTCTCTACTCACTACAAATGGTACAGCATTTGGTGCAAAACTAAATATTTGCCTGCAAATATCAACATAAATTAGACAATTATAACTCCTTTTCATACAGCTCCATTAGGTCACAACAATGACACTAATTCACAGATATTCGCGAGCGCAAAGTGAATTCCATTGTTGCAGACCCTGCATTGTCGCTATTCTGAGAGCTATTAATTCTTTTTACTTATTTCAAATATTTCAAAATAAACAATTTCTAAAATATTAATGTGTAAGTCTATAACAAAGTTCGAATGTAAGAAACGAAGAAAGAAATAATATACAAAATTGCACATTCTAATTTACGACGCATCCAGCTGTCCGAAGCGCAGTAAATTTACAGCGGCCTATTACGTTTGTCACAAAATTAAAGAAAAACTACTCGTATTTTGAAAAAATTAAGCATGACCGTATTTATTTCATTTATTTATTTGTCAATATTCGGAATTGCCACATATTCTTTCTTGCCAGCTACCATCTATCATCGCCAAAAGTACATTTTTTTGTCATTTTCTTAATTTTTCGGTTTCCTATTGGTAGAACAGAAACATTAATTTTAGAATATTAAACAACACAAAAACCTAGCCGTAAATGGCAATTTTCTTTTAAAAATTATGTGCCGTTTTAAGAGAAAATGGCGTTTTAGCACTACTAAAAATGCGAAATTTGAAGCTCATTTTCACAGAAAATTGTTGAGTTTTCAAAATACTTTATTTGAAGTTATTTGAAGCACTTACACTCACAAATATAATCATCTTTACAAATTGCGGAAAATGTGTATATTAAAGATTGAGAGATCTTTCAAATCATTTACATTTATATAATTAAAAAAAAAAAAAAAAAAACTCAAAATAAACTTCACGCTATACTAATGGGTGTAATTAGCACTATCCGTTACAAAGTTTCAAGAAAAAAATTGCAGCCATATACGAGAAAATGACGTTTGAGCATTTCTGAAAACGCCGAAATTTGAGCTACTTTTCACAGAAAACGGTAGTGTTTTCGAGAAGCTTTACTTGACATTATTTAAAGCATATATACTCGTAAATATAATAATGTAAAAAAATCGCCGATAATGTAAATATTAACGACGTGAGAGACAAGTAAAACAATTTACATTTTTGTAATTTTTGAAAAAACCAACCGATAGACCAAAATGGCTTTTATGTCATTGATAGAGTACATTTACCACTATCCCTACCAAAAGTTGAAAGAAAAAATTTGGAGCCGTTTTTGAGAAAATTTTGTTTTTGTAATTTTTTAAAATTGCACATATTGCACGCAATATTGCACGAAAACTACCAAAATTGTGAAAAACATTTACATGACCTTCATTAAAGAACTCAATATGCAGAACAAATTTTATTTGAAGAAAAAATCTCTATCTTCAATTTTGTAGTTGGAGAAAGACGCCGAAAAAAATTCAAACTTTCACAATTTTCGAAAATTCAGAGCTGTACGTGAAAATCGGACCTATGCCATGTTAAAAAGTGTATTTTCCTCTATTCATACAAGAAATTTAAAGAAAAAATTTGGAGCCGTTTTTGAGAAAATGTTGAAAATCCCCGGGGGGCTTCATATAAAGTACCCCCAAATTTTAAAGAATCTTTTTCAAAATCACAACGCTTCGACTAGAATCAGATCGACTGGGGAATATCAATTTTGAAGAAAATCGACCGAACGGTTTAGGCGCTAGCGTTGACCACAGACGGACAGACGGACAGACGGAGAGACGGACGGACGGACAGACGGACAGACGGACAGATGAACGGAATGCCGTCAATCGATTTTTAAGTATGAAGAAGCAACAAATCATGGATTTTGACCACACCACGTGTTAGGGGATTTTTTTTTTTCCTTAATTTAGCAACTGGTTTTATCCACTTATTCGTTTTCACGGCCCGGCAATTAATTTTTTCCGCCGAAAATTGGCCATTTTTTCGCTCAGCATTACATAACTTTCCCTATACTACGTATATCACTCCGTGTATACGTACGTATACGGGAAAGTAAAAATTTGTAGCCGTTTCTGAGAAAACTTTGAAAATGTCCAGGGGGCTTCATGTAAAGTACCCCCAAATTTTACAGAATCTTTTTCAAAATCTCAAAGCTTCGTCTAGAATCAGATCGACCGGGGAATATCCACTTTGGAAGAAATCGTAAATATGGTTTAGGCGCTAGCAGTGTTCACAGACGGACGGACGGACGGACGGACGGACGGACGGACGGACGGACGGACGGACGGACGGACGGACGGACGGACGGACGGACGGACGGACGGACGGACGGACGGACGGACGGACGGACGGACGGACGGACGGACGGACGGACGGACGGACGGACGGACGGACGGACGGACGGACGGACGGACGGACGGACGGACGGACGGACGGACGGACGGACGGACGGACGGACGGACGGACGGACGGACGGACGGACGGACGGACGGACGGACGGACGGACGGACGGACGGACGGACGGACGGACGGACGGACGGACGGACGGACGGACGGACGGACGGACGGACGGACGGACGGACGGACGGACGGACGGACGGACGGACGGACGGACGGAACGGACGGACGGACGGACGGACGGACGGACGGACGGACGGACGGACGGACGGACGGACGGACGGACGGACGGACGGACGGACGGACGGACGGACGGACGGACGGACGGACGGACGGACGGACGGACGGACGGACGGACGGACGGACGGACGGACGGACGGACGGACGGACGGACGGACGGACGACGGACGGACGACGGACGGACGGACGGACGGACGGACGGACGGACGGACGGACGGACGGACGGACGGACGGACGGACGGACGGACGGACGGACGGACGGACGGACGGACGGACGGACGGACGGACGGACGGTTCAATTGGTTTTTCGATATCAAGATCCCACGAAAGAGGGTTTCTGGCTACACCACGTGTTAGGGAACTTTTTTTTCTAATTTAGCAACTAGTTTTATCCACTTTTTCGCTATCACGGCCCGGCAATGAATTTTTTCCGCCGAAAATTGGCCATTTTTTCACGCTGCATTACAAAACTTTCCCTATACCATGTATATCACTTCGTGTATACATACGTATACGGGAAAATAAAAATGATATTATGATAAGTACAATCTTGGGAAGTACTTCTATTTTTGCTCAACTTTTATCAACAATATGTATTTGTTCATTTTACGCAAAAATTTCTACATCTTCACAAATCTTGTTTTGTATATAGATTTGTGAGTATCCATGGTCATTGGGATCCGAGATTACCTCGAAAACTGATTATCCATAGTTTATTTGATCAGGATCTAGTACATATATTTGGTAAATAATCGATGACATTGCTAACATGCAAATTACATAACTTATACAAATTTCCATGCGATATTCACAATCAATAAAAATATGCAATTGCGAGAAGTTCCGCAGTCTACTCATCATTGCATCGTTGGTCACTCGCTCTTGATTAGGTACATTGTTACTAATACATTATTTGCACAACTAGCAAGTTTTTAACTGTACTTGCATAGCGCACTACCCAACGACAGAACCGGAGCGCGAATAGCTCGGTCGATAGAGCATTAGGCTTTTAAGCTGAGGGACCAGGGTTCGAGTCACTGTGCGGGCGGTAAATTTTAGGGTGAAGTTAAGTCACGATTCAAAGACTGGCTACAATGCAAACTTTAACCAATATTTCTTCAGTCTGTAGTCAATTCAATCTTCAATTCTCCTCTATTTCTTGAAGCAAAACCGTTAAGTAGTGGGTGCTCTCCGCTTTCCTCAGTGGCGCAATTGGTTAGGGCACGGTACTTATAAGACAGTAACTATGATATGCCGGGGTTGTGGGTTCGAGCCTCACCTGGGGAATGTTTTGATTTATTTAATAATTTTCTGTTCCTTCAAGATATCAATACAGGAAGACATTGAAAAGGAGTAAATACTTTCGAAAAAACGTGCTTGATTTCTTGACCTCAGTTACTAATATTATGGAATGATTCTTGAGAATAGGTTATTGACAAAACCATTTTCAATCTGCCAACGTTCCGGCGTTTTTTCACCTTTAATCAGGGCATATTCTCTGCATCTTTCGGTTCTACCCGCGACCCACCCTACATTTTCTTTATACACTTATAGTTTTTACCACATGCATTCCTTCCGCCCGGCCATATTACCAACACCACCTTCACACCTTTCGAATATATATTTAGTTTGGATTAGTGAAATGACAGCGCTAGTTGTTTGTGAAATAAATTCGTTGCAAAAAATTAAAATATTGTTCTTTAACTTTCCACTAACATGTAACATTTTCAATTAAAATGTTGAATATTTTTATTTTTTGTAATATTTAGATTGTAGATATTACTCAGCATAAAATATATCATGTATTTTTACTTTCCCGTATACGTACGTATACACGGAGTGATATACGTAGTATAGGGAAAGTTATGTAAGGCTGCGCGAAAAAATGGCCAATTTTCGGCGGAAAAAAATTAATTGCCGGGCCGTGAAAACGAATAAGTGGATAAAACCAGTTGCTAAATTAAGAAAAAAAAATCCCCTAACACGTGGTGTGGTCAAAATCCATGATTTGTTGCTTCTTCATACTTAAAAAGCGATTGACGGCATTCCGTCCGTCTGTCCGTCTGTCCGTCTCTCCGTCTGTCCGTCTGTCCGTCTGTGGTCAACGCTAGCGCCTAAACCGTTCGGTCGATTTTCTTCAAAATTGATATTCCCCAGTCGATCTGATTCTAGTCGAAGCGTTGTGATTTTGAAAAAGATTCTTTAAAATTTGGGGGTACTTTATATGAAGCCCCCCGGGGATTTCAACATTTTCTCAAAAACGGCTCCAAATTTTTTCTTTAAATTTCTTGTATGAATAGAGGAAAATACACTTTTTAACATGGCATAGGTCCGATTTTCACGTACAGCTCTGAATTTTCGAAAATTGTGAAAGTTTGAATTTTTTTCCGCGTCTTTCTCCATCTACAAAATTGAAGATAGAGATTTTTTCTTCAAATAAAATTTGTTCTGCATATTGAGTTCTTTAATGAAGGTCATGTAAATGTTTTTCACAATTTTGGTAGTTTTCGTGCAATATTGCGTGCAATATGTGCAATTTTAAAAAATTACAAAAACAAAATTTTCTCAAAAACGGCTCCAAATTTTTTCTTTCAACTTTTGGTAGGGATAGTGGTAAATGTACTCTATCAATGACATAAAAGCCATTTTGGTCTATCGGTTGGTTTTTTCAAAAATTACAAAAATGTAAATTGTTTTACTTGTCTCTCACGTCGTTAATATTTACATTATCGGCGATTTTTTACATTATTATATTTACGAGTATATATGCTTTAAATAATGTCAAGTAAAGCTTCTCGAAAACACTACCGTTTTCTGTGAAAAGTAGCTCAAATTTCGGCGTTTTCAGAAATGCTCAAACGTCATTTTCTCGTATATGGCTGCAATTTTTTTCTTGAAACTTTTGTAACGGATAGTGCTAATTACACCCATTAGTATAGCGTGAAGTTTATTTTGAGTTTTTTTTGTTGTTTTTTTAAATTATATAAATGTAAATGATTTGAAAGATCTCTCAATCTTTAATATACACATTTTCCGCAATTTGTAAAGATGATTATATTTGTGAGTGTAAGTGCTTCAAATAACTTCAAATAAAGTATTTTGAAAACTCAACAATTTTCTGTGAAAATGAGCTTCAAATTTCGCATTTTTAGTAGTGCTAAAACGCCATTTTCTCTTAAACGGCACATAATTTTTAAAAGAAAATTGCCATTTACGGCTAGGTTTTTGTGTTGTTTAATATTCTAAAATTAATGTTTCTGTTCTACCAATAGGAAACCGAAAAAATTAAGAAAATGACAAAAAAATGTACTTAGAAAATATTTTAGAAATTGTTTATTTTGAAATATTTGAAATAGAAGTAAAAAGAATTAATAGATCTCAGAAAAGCGACAATGCAGGATGTACAACAATGGAATTCACTTTGCGCTCGCGAATATCTGTGAATTACATGTGATTGTTGTGACCTGATGTAGCTGTATGAAAAGGAGTTAGAATTGTCTAATTTATGTTGATATTTGCAAGAAAATATTTAGTTTTCGCATCAAATGCCTTACCATTTGTAGTGAGTAGAATATATTTTGTTGCATGGTTTTAGATTACTCTTCTCTAATCCATATATGACCAGACCTTTTTTTTGTTGGCAACATATTTCATATTTATAGAACATGATACTATAATTATAAATGTGTAGGATAACAATATACAAGACACCAGCATTTCTATTGTCAAAAATTTAGTGTTGCGAAGACGCAACACTAGGCAGATACAACCTTTTTTACACTTATTTAATAAAGTGACTGCTGCTGCAAATAAACTCGTTACATATCGTAGAATGTTTATTGTGGCGCACGAAATCAGCAATAAACATTATTAAATAGTATAAAACTTAAGCTATCATTAACAAACGGTGCCTCCGATCGGGAAGTCATAGGTTCGAGTCCCAACGGTGGTAGTATTTTCGACACTAGCTACATCGAATTCAGTCGATGCCTAGAAGAGAATTATAGTGGCCGGCTCCTCTGGTCGGTAGTTTTCCGTAGCTTCTCCGATCAACATCAGGCGAATGCCGGAGCAGTACCCTAACAAACAGGTCACGGACCGCGCGCTCTTCCCTTCCCCTTTCTTGTCCTATCCTCATGTCGTACTTACAAATACATACACTTACACTAGCATACACTATACTACTACACATGCCGGGACACCGTTCGGGAGTTCAGAGCTTGTCTCGGCTGGGACAGTGCCCCACTGGTGGGAGATACCTGGTTTGGGTAAATCCATCTAGTCTATGATAGGTCGGCGCGGGATTTCGCTATCCAATGGGGGGAAGATCACCACACCCCAAGAAAAAACGTGCCCTACACTTACGGTACTAATGACCTTAGCTGTTGACGAGCTCTGAATCAATCAATCAATCGAATCTCAAAATATGATTTTGAATTTTATAACCAAAGTGAAATGGTTTGCCCTTGATGTGTTTCAGACCATATCGTCCGTAGTAGGGTATCATTACTTCGTCACAACAAGGCCTATTCTCCCAAATAGTATGCTACAAAAAATTAATCACAAAGTGATTTTAAGAATAGCATATATCACACTATGCCTTATTATAAGTTGTAATTGATCATATGAAAAAACAAACTGAAGAGCTCCAGTGGAGGTTGAGGGTGCTCAATAAACGTTGGTCTCAACATCATTGACTCTTTCCATTTACTTTATTCATTTCTTTTTATTTGAAAGATTATGATTCTTCCATTTTCTACAACATTTTTCTACAACATTTTCTACTATAATAATTGATTTGGTAATAATTGATTGTTCCTTCATTTTCATTTTGTGACAGGCTAATGCGCCGATGACTTGAAAACAATCTGATATTTCTATATATTTGTTATTCTTTACCATCATTTCCCTTCTGCAATTAGCTGTTAACCTATCAAATTGTATGTCACAACAAGATCTTTATCAGTATTCTTATCTGTCATCTATCCTAAAGTCAGGAGGAGCAAAAACTACTACAAAGTTATCAGAATTTTCATAAGCCTTCAAATTCTCTTCCAGAATAGCTAAAAATTTCGTCAGTAGTAAGGTTCTTGAAAAAAAACCAATGTTGCTACAGATATAATAACGGGGTCATATGTGTCCAGTGTTGCGTTTTCGTAACATTCATAATGCAAGAACAATAATTGCCGTATAATTGTAGATGTGAGCAACTAACAGTATTCACGTGTTAAAATAGAAAATAATACACATTAATCATTCAGCTAATAAAAAATATGTCATTACATTTAAAAAAATATTGCCTTTTTTCTCTTGGATGGCGTCTTTTTCCCTCCATCTTCAAAGTCACGAATAATACAATTAACACTGAAGCAATAATTACACGAATAACGACCAACACACATTACCAATTTGTTCTCCAAACCTTTCTATTCAAGCACCTAACATAGGATGTGTTGTTGCCCAAAACAGCATTGCTGAAAATTAAAAGTATGCTTCATTGCGCCTTGTTGCTAAAATGCAACACTGGGAATTTATGGGCTAACCATGACCCTGTGGAATGCATTTCTATATTATCCAGTACGTCAGGTTCCTTTTTCCAATAGAGGTTTACAAAACTTTTGTATTCTACTTCTGTGCAGTTGTAGAATACACATAGTTCTGAGAACACTGCGATGGAAACAGTGAGTTTGACGCTTCTTGGTTGAATTGGACGTTGTCAAATAATCGCTAGAATTTTAGTAGCGCATACAGTACAATATTTCAGTACTACGTAGCTGTTTTCTCTAATACGGGAAAGTAAGTGCTGTTGTAGCACCACTAGTTAAAATATAATTTACGCTACGAAGCCCCTTTTCCAAAAAAAACTAGCAGAAAATAGCTTTTTAAATTTTTTCTCGTACTTCCGGGAACAATTTCAAAAATGTGGGCTTATAGCGCGATGGCGACAAGCTTCCATAATCCAACACCGTGTCAATCATGCAAATCGGATGAATAGGAGCGTCGTAAAGTCAAATTTGGAAAAACATCTCACACCCCCTCCCCCTTCCACGCCGCACCGTCGCGCCACCCGCCCGTGCCACCATGCGCTCCCTGCGCGGCCACCGGCAGGGAGTCTCTTGGCAGGCCAGTCTCCGTTGCCTGCACGCAGCTGCCGCGCGCGGGTCTGACAAGCCAGGCAGTCATGCTTTCGTCATTTTCCATCTCAATGTATTTTTCCCCCATAAATGAAACTAGTGATGCTGTAACAGAGGTAAACGGTCTCATATCATCTTTAATAGCAATTAGTTCTTGTTTCATTTTGATAGTAGTATGGATAGAAAATTTTAATAGTAGTATAAAACGACCTTGTTCACATACTTCCATCTTCCTTCAAATATCATCAAAAAATTATTTGAAGTATTACTCAAAATATCGATTACCGTTTGGAAACTATTTCAAAAAGAAAATGGAACAAATTGTGTGAATATCACTAATATTCCTTCTCCTCACATATTACTTTAGATATATGTTACTTCTAAGATCTTCCGTTATTATTCCACCATCGAAAGAATGAGCAGAGATTACTCACGAGCTCTTTTATCCTACGACTCGATTTTTACTTTCCCGTATACGTAGGTATATACGGAATTGTTTACGTATTGTAGGGAAAGTTATGTAATGCTGCGCGAAAAAATGGCGGATTTTCGGAAGGAAAAAAATCATTGCAGGGCCCTGATAACGAAAAAGTGGAAAAATCCAGTTGCTAAATTAAGAAAAAATCGTCTAACACGTGGTGAAGCCAGAATCCCTCTTTTGTGGGTCCTTGATACCGAAAAACCAATTGAAAGCAAAACGTCTGTCTGTCCGTCCGTCTGTATAAACACTACTAGTGCCTAAACCATAGGTTTTGTTTTCTTTTTAATGAAGAAGCCCCTGTCGATCTGGCTCGAGTCAAAGCTTTGAGATTTTGAAAAAGAATCTATAAAACTTAGGGGTACTTTACATGAAACCCCCCGAACATTTTCAAAATTTTCTCAAAAATGGCCCCAAATTGTTTCTTTAAGTTTCTTGTAAGAATAGAATTCAAGCTACGTATATACGAACACACTTATTAAGGTGACATCGGTCATAATTTCATGGTTAACTCTGAATTTTCGAAAATTCTAAAAGTTTGAACTTTTTTCGGCCTCTTCCTTCAACTACAAATTTGCAGATAGAGATTTTTGCTTCAAGTAAAATTTATTCTCCAAAGGGAGTTCTTTCATTATGATCATGTACACTTTTTTGAAAATTTTAGTATTTTTCGCACAATATTGCTTGCAACATGTGCAATTTGAAAAAAATATAGAAAACAGATTTTATCAAAAATTGCTCCAAATTTTTTCTTTGAACTTTTGGTAGGGATAGTGCATAATGTATTACATGATATGACATAAACGCCATATTGCTCTATTCTTTTGTTTTTGCAAAATTTACAAAAATATTTCTTTAACTTGTCTCTCACGTAGGTAATATTGGCGACGATTTGTTTACATTACATTTATGAGTGGATGCGTTTTAAATAATGTCATTTAAAGTTTCTCGAATACTCAACAGTTTTCTATAAAAACTAGCTCAAAATTCGGCATTTTCAGAAACGCTCAAACACCATTATCTCATAAATGGCTCCAAATTTTTTCTTCATACTTTTCGAACGTATAGTGCAAATTGCACTCTTTAATATGGCGTGAAGTTCATTTTGGGGTATTTTTTTGTTTTTTCAAAAGTTTCACAAATGTAATTTTTGTGAAAGATCCCTCATACCCCTAATATGCACATTACCAGCAATTTGTAAACACTATTGTACTTGTGAGTTTATGTGCTTCAAATGACTTCAAAGGAAGTTTTTCGGAAACTCAAAAATTTTCTGTGAAAAAGAGCTTCAAATTTCGCATTTTTAGTAGCGCTTAAACGCCATTTTCTTAAAAACGGCTCCTAATTTTTCAAAGAAAATTGCCATTTAGATCGAGGTTTTACTTTTCTTTAATATTCTAAAATTGATATTTCCGTCCTACCATCAGAAATTCGTAAACTTAAGAAAATATCATAAAATGTACTTTGGGGGACGATAGATGGCAGCTGGCAAGACAGTGTAGCAATTCCGAATAGTTAGCCCAAACCCAAGGAAACAGAAAACTAATACGGGAACGTCTTTGCCATTCTGTAGCACCACTAGTTGATCTCAAAAAAGCTTGTCTCCTGGATAGAATTCACCTGGTTAATCCCATTTTCCAAGTAAAGTAGCTGAATATAGTTTTAAAAATGTTTCCATACTTTCGAACAAATTTGAAAAGTGGTGCAACAGAATTTCACCGACTTACTCGTAGTAAAGTATTCTAATTTCCTTGTTCTGTGCCAGCTTTACCATCTTGCCCCATCCTCTTGCCTACTGTTATCTATGGCCACCCACAATACATTTCTCGAAGTTTTCTCATTCTTCGGTTTCCTAGTAGTAGATTCGTAATATTACTTTTAGAATATTAATGAAGAGTAAAACCTCCTCCTATATGGCAATTTTCATTAGTAAATTTGGAGCCGCTGTTAAGAAAATGGCGTGTAAGCGTTATTGTAAACGCGAAAATTGAAGCTCTTATTTACAGGAATATTCCGAGTTGCTGGTGGGAGATACCTGGTTGGGAAAGAACCCCGCAAGCCGACAGGTAGATCGTTCGGTATTTAGAGCTTGTCCCGGCTGGGGTGGTGCCCCGCTGGTGGCGGATACCTGGTTGGGGAAAACCCCGCTAGTAGACGGAAGGTCGGCGCCGTATCTCGCCATCCAGCGGGGAACATCACCTCCACCTCCCGATGAAATAAACACGCCCTACACATGCGGTACTAAAGACCTCAGTAGTTGACGTGCCCAAAGTCACTAACAATCATTCAAAAACGACTTCAAATGTTTTCTTTAAATTAATTGTAAGAATCAACTAAAATACACTTATAAAGGTGGCATAGATCTCATTTTCATTATTGACTCTCATTTTGGAATATTGCAAAAGTACGAATTTTTTTCGGCGTCTTCCTACAACTGCAAAATTGAAGATAGAAAATTTTCCTTAAAATGACATTTGTTCTCCATACTTAGTTCTTTCAATAAGGTCATGTACATTTTTTTGAAATTTTGAGTAGTTTTCGTGCAATATTGCTGCAATATGTGCATTTTTTTTAAAAAAAGCACGATTTTCTCAAAAACTGCTCCTTTTTTTTTTGCTTTTGGAAAGGATAGTGCCTAATGTACTCTATGAGATGACATAAACGCTATATTGCTCTATTCTTTTGTTTTTTCAAAAGTTACAAAAATGTAATTCTTTGACTAGCCTTTCATTTCGTAAATCTTTTCATTAACGGCGATTTGTTCACACACATTCGTTCATTATTACATTTAGAAGTACATGTGCTTTACATTATGTCTTAAAAATTCCTCAACAACTCAGATGTTTTCTGTGAAAATGAACTGAAAATTCCGAATTTGCACAAATGCTTAAACGCCATTTTCTCAAATTGCGTTTGCTCTAGTTTCATTTGCGGGGAAAACGTATATTGAGATAAAACGAAAGCATAACGGAGTGCCTGCCTTGCCTGTCCGTCCGTGGAAGGCCGCCGGGATTAGCCGGTGGTCTCCGCGTTGAGGAAGCGACCCCTCCCCCACAGGGCGGATGACGGGGGCGGTGTGGAAGGGGTGAGGTGTTGTTCGAAATTTGACTTTACGACGCTCCTATTCATCCGATTTGTATGTTTGAAACGGTGTTGGTTTCTGGAAGCTTGTCATCGCGCTATCAGCCCACATTTCTGAAATTGTTCCCGGAAGTACGAGAAAAAATTTAAAAAACTAGTTTCTGCTAGTTTTTTTTGGAAAAAGGGCTTCGTAGCGTAAATTCTATTTTAAAAAGGAGTCAAATGCCGTTTACAGATCGAAAATTGGACCATTTGTTCAGACGTTATTGGTAAAGTAAATTTCACTGAATTTGGTGCTGCCACGTAGCGACAAATTGGACTAGTGTCGGTACATTTAGCCTTAAGGGTTTTTCATGTAGAAGCATAGCGGAAAATTGAAGAAATATACCACGTACTGAACAAATATTGGCTTGAAATTTGCATTGCCTTCAGTTCAGTTGAATCGTTTCTTAACTTCAACTTCCTTAAAATATATCGCCCGGACAGGGACTTGAACCCTGGACCCTTAGGTTAAAAGCCTAATGCTCTACCGACTGAGCTATCCGGACTCGCGTGTATGGAGGAATATAATATTCAAAACCGAGTGAGTGAACTAAGACTATTCGTAGCTGAAAGAACAAAGGACCGCTTGAGAACATCTAAGGGTGTGTCAGAGTGTCTCCGTTTTTGATGAGTGAAT
This sequence comes from Acheta domesticus, assembly GCA_031308135.1. Lineage (NCBI taxonomy): Eukaryota > Metazoa > Arthropoda > Insecta > Orthoptera > Gryllidae > Acheta > Acheta domesticus. The sequence goes on along the minus strand of JAHLJT010003716.1, from coordinate 13,279 downwards.
TTTCTTAATAGGTGTGTCTTGCGCCGACAAATCCAAACTATCCGAAGAACTATCTTCTTCTTTACTCACCTTTAAGCGAAGCTTGAAGTACAGTTCAAAAGTAAAGTACAGTTTATTCTCCAAGTAGGGTGTTTGACATACCCAATAAGCGTAGCAAGTACACAATAAAAAAATGAACTACCTGCGACGGCGTCGACACCGCTAGCTCGACGACCTATGATGCAATGCGACGACATACTCACCCGACGATCCGTCTCACCCCATTGCATCATTCGACGACTGACCCACCCGCTTCTGTCGGTGAGATTTCTTTCACGTGCTTTTTCTTGTGTGTGTGTGTGTTTTTGTATATTTTTCTTCTTCTACTACACTTCACGGGTTAGGCTTACGCCTGTTCCGTCTCCACTGAATCTTTCCATCTTTTCGTGGGTCTTCCCACATCTCTTTCGGTTTGTAGAAATATGCTAATCTTGGCAGTCTTGTTTCTTCCATTCTTTCTAAGTGCTGCAGCCACTTTTTCCTGTTTAATTCCATTATGTTGTTTGCGCTATTCACTTTCAATTCTCTCCTGATTTCTTCATTTCTTATCTGGTCTTCTAAAATGCAGCCTTTTGTTCTTCGAAGGAACTTCATCTCTGAGCTCTGAATTTTGGTTATTCTTTTCTGCGTTAGAACCCAGCATTCACTGCCATAAAGCAATATCGGGAGAGCTAATGTTTTGTAAAATTTTATTTTGGTATCTTTTCGGGTCTTGTTTTTAAGTGTTCTGTGTATGGTCCCACAGATGGATTGAAATCTTGCTAATTTTTTATCAATGTCTTTTTGTCCTTCTGTGTCACATCCTAGGTAATTAAAATTTAAAACTTGTTCTAAGCTTACATTGTCTAGAATTATTTTTGAACGGATAATCTCTTTTCCCCAAAACGCTAATATTTTGGTTTTGTCTTTTGAGATGGTTAGGTTGTAAGAGTGGCATAGCTGATTTAAGTGGTATAGGGCATACTGTAGATCCTTTTCAGTTTCTTGGATTATGACAGCAAGTAGAAGGTTTAAAATATTTTTCTTAGTCAATTTTATTCCTGTTTTAATATTTTGTTTCCATCTCAGAAATATGTCATTTACATATATGTTGAAAAGTGTCGGCGACATTGAACATCCTTGTCGAACGCCTTTGTTAATTAAATTTTTTTCTGATTTAATGGAATCTGTCTTAATAATTATTTTTGAATTATTATACATGCTTTTAATTGTTTCTATAAGATGAGTAGGGTAGCCATAGTTTTTCATAATGTCCCAAAGTTTCCTTCTATCAATTATCAACATTATCAAAGGCTTTAACAAAATCAATAAATGCCATATGTGTTTGTAGATTGAATTCTCTTCGTTTCTCCATGGTTTGCTGTAGAACAAAAATATTGTCAGTAGTTGACCTTCCTTTTCGGAAACCAGTTTGTTCTTCGTCCACTAGCAAGTCTGCTATATTTAGGAGTCTTTTGTTTATAATTCTGGCATATAACTTGTATGTTGAATTCAGCACGCTAATTTCTCTGTAGTTCTCTGGGTTTTTACGATCTCCTTTCTTAAATATTGATACAACTTCAGCTGTTTTCCATTCTTCAGGTATCCGTTTAGATTGCCAGCATTGATTCATTAAATGTTGTAATCTCCAATGCAGGAGTGGATCGCCATATTTTAGAAGTTCAGCATTGATTTTGTCTGTTCCAGTAGCCTTTCTATTCTTCAGTTCTTTTAATGATTCTTGTAGCTCTTGTATTGTGATTGTATCAAAGCTGGTGTTATTTTCTCCTTCTTTACATTCCGATATTTCATTATCTTCTTGTGCATCGTACCATAGTTGTTTATAATGTTCGATCCACTCTTCTTTCTTCACATCAATCCTTATTGTATCTCTTTCTGTCTTGTTCAGATGTTTCATTATCTTATATGCGGCATTTTGTCTTCCATGTATGTTGTTTTCAATTTTACTTATGAATAGAGGTCTGCATTCTCCGCGAATTTTACCGACCAGCGCTCGCTCACCTTTCTCTCGAGACCACGCGCTCGACTGTCCTGCGCAGCCGGTTGCGGACTCCCGGGAGCCGGCGGCCGACCGAGACTCGGCCGGTTATCAGCACCCGGCGGACCCCGTTCAGGCGAACTGCGCCACGTAACAATCGGCCGACACGTCGGAGTAAATATCTATTGCCAAGTTTCAGGAAAGGGAAGAAGTATTGAATGGTTTTTAAAATAAATGACCAATAATTTCGTTTTTTCAAAATTTAATATATAGAGGAATTTAATATTAATTTTCAAATAATAAATTTTAATATAAAAAAGAATAAAAAACTTTAAAAATCGACTCCTCAGACGCATTGGAGAAACTCAAGTGGATCTATTGCAGTTCTGTATGTGACTTCAAAGAAAAGGCACTCAAAAGTTTTAGAGATAAATTCCGTTGTTTCTAATGACTAGGTATCGGATGTTTCGGAAATTGACTATTTTATTCTAATGAACATAAAATTATTAATTTCCTTCATTTTATATGATGCAATATGGGGCAAATGCTCTGTAAATTTAGATGCAAGAGCAATGAAATATATTAGTACCTTTCCCTTCCAATTTTTTATTTTATCGTCTTTTTTCAAATATTTTTGTTTATTTATTTATTTATTTATTTATTTACGTCAAAAACAGTTAAAAACTGCGTATGACGAGCTATGGGGAGAAGTGAATTTTGAGCACGTTTTCATAATTCTGTGGTCTCTATCCTAAACCATATTCTAGTCGAATTTTGAATACAGAAAAGAGAGTTTTTTTCGAGTTTTGTTGACAAAATATTCGCTCCTATATAATAAAATATATTTTCAAAGGTAAATTAGCTATAAATTTCTGCCCTGAACCCTCATGTTCTTCATGAAAGAATAATACTTTTTGCCGCGATAATATGAAAAACGATAATTTGAATAACTATATTTCCCACTGAAATTCAGAAGACGTGCACAAATAATGAAGTTACATTATGTCCAGAAGCAAAACAAGGGACCATCTCAGCATTTGCTCAAGGATCAGGGAAACTGGACGAAAAACCTGATCGAGATGGGGGCCATCAACCCAGAAACTGTGGTACAATACTTGTTACAGGTTCTTTAGAATTATACAGTCCAAATGATAAATAATTACATTAACTATCATTGTTAAAATTAATTCTACTTTCCTTTTTGATGCTCGGTATAGTCTCGAATTGTATAGAAACAGTTATGCAGCAGAAAAGATTTTACTTGGGACTTAAACTTTTCTATGGAATTTAATCGTTTAATGTCTTCTGGCAAAGTGTTGTAGAGTAATGTACATGAATTGTATGTGAATTTTTTGTAGTGAGCTGTTGATACTGCCACCTGGTGAATATGATTACTACGTCGTGTGTTATACTTATAGACATCGGCGTTTGCTGAAAATATATTCCCGTCCTTAAGTAAGTCATTTTTGACAAAAACTACTGATTCATAAATCAGGAGACAAGGTAATGGTAAAATTCCTAGATTAATAAAGAGTGACTTACAAGAATCACGTGGGTTGGATTTGCTTATTATTCGTACAATTCTTTTTTGTAATCTGAAAGTCTGTGAACTATAAGATGTGTTTCCCCAAAATATTATGCCATATCTCAGGCGGGAGTGAACATTGGCAAAATATACACAACGAGCTGTATGAAGGCTGACGGAATTTGAAAGAATTCTGAACGCGTAGCATAATGAGCTTACTTTTGTGTTCAATTCATTTAAGTGGGCATTCCATTTGAGGTTTGACTGAATTGATAGACCTAAAAATTTTGTTACATTAACATCAGTCAATGGCACACCGTTCATTTTCAATGGAGTACAGAATTTTTTATTTGATATGGAAAACTGCATTGAAACTGTTTTATTTTCATTTACTTTTAATTTGTTATTACGGAACCAATTTGAAACGTCTGATATTGTACTATTTACGGTTTCTTTGTTGCAAAGAATATTTGTATCATCCGCAAAGAGAACTGTTCTTCCGTTTCGAATCGCTAAGGGCATGTCATTTACGTATAATAGGAAGAGAATAGGGCCTAAAATCGATCCTTGCGGGACTCCACGTACAATTGGCAAAGAACCGGAAAGGTGTGTACATAATGTTCCATCATTCCAGTAAGGTATTTCTACTCTCTGAGATCGTTGTTTAAGGTACGAACATAGCCAATCTAGAGCAATACCACGGATTCCATACGAAGGTAATTTTGAAAGTAAAATGTTATGATCAATGACGTCAAAAGCTTTTGAAAGATCTAAAAATATTCCAATAGTTGCTTCGTTTTGATCCAATGATGAGGCAACATCCTTAAGAAAAGAAAAAATGGCTGTTTCCGTAGATTTTGATTTCCGGAATCCATGTTGGCAATTTGAAAACGCGTCGTGTTTATTCAGAAAGGTTTCCATTCGCACATAAAAAAGTCTCTCTAATATTTTTGAAAAAACTGACAAAAGAGAAATTGGCCGATAATTTTGAACTTCATTTTTGTTGCCTTTTTTGAAGAGCGGCTTAATCTTAGCTGTTTTAAAAATATCTGGAAAAATTCCGGTGCATAAGGATGCATTAAATATGTGAGTTAACGGGTGTATAATGGCTGGCGCGCACGTCTTTAACAAACAATCCGGAAATTCATCTAAACCGGCCGAATATTTATTTTTTAATTTACCGATTATTTTGAGAATTTCATAGGAAGAGGTTTCGGAAACGAACATAGTGTCTAAGACTTTTAGGGAAACGTCAGATGTTGAATTTTGTGGCTGAAAACCCTTAGTGAGATCGACAGCAATTCTCGAAAAGTATTGGTTAAAGAGACTAGCCACTGTTGCCGGATCGTTCACATCTCTATCGTTATCTTTTAAAACAACATTCTCTATAAGGTTTCTAGTTGGTTTGGTCGCATTTTTACTATATCCCACATTGATTTTGTTTTGTTATTTGAGTTCAAAATATCCTGATCGTGTTTCATGATTTTAGCCTGCCTTATGACTTTTCTTAACAATGATTTGTATTTTTTAAAGTACAGGAGGAAATCTTGAGATACGTTATGATGCTTAGAAATGAAAGATAGAATTCGTTTGTTTTTACATGATGTTCTAATCCCTTGTGTTATCCAAGAATTGTTTTTGCGTGAAATATTTAATTTTCTTTTCTGAAGAGGAAAGCAAGTGTTAAAATGAAATGAAAGCGTTGAAAAAAAAGAATAATATTTATCGTTTGTATCAATAGTATTATAAACTGCGTCCCATGACTCCTGCAACAAGTAATCAATGAATAATTTTATTTTACTTTTAGAAAACACTCTACTCATACGTGTATTATTTATTGTGTCATTGTTCGCATTTCGTATAATGGTAAGAATTTGTGCATCGTGGTCACTGTATCCTAAATCTTTTGTTTCAATTTCATGTCGAGTAGTGGTTTTGTTAATTATAATTTGATCGATTGCCTTCTTTGAATTTACTGTGATCCGTGTAGGTACTTTTATTGTAATATCTAAATTGAAGGAATTAATTAAGTTAAGAAACTGCTCTTTCTCGCAAGATTCGACCAGAAAATCAATGTTAAAATCTCCACATACAACAATGGATTCAAAAGAGCGATTGATGACTTTGATAAGTGTTATCTCTAGTTTTTCTAAGAACAAAATGTAATCTGCAGCTCTCTTTGTTGGAGGCCTGTAGATGCAAAGCAATATCATTTTTAGCACAGGAAGATGTACAACAGAAATTTCAAAAACATTTTCAACGGCATACTCATTGAATTCCGTCAAGGAGATAGAATCAATATTATTTTTAACGTAAATACAAGAACCTCCATATGCCGGACTTTTATGAGATTCTCTTTTTCTACAATAATAGCCTGCGAGGTAAAAGTTTGGAATTTGGAAAATGCTAAGTTCATTAGGAGATAACCAATGTTCTGTAAAGCAAAGAACATCCATTTGATTTAAATCGCTCTGTAGAGCTGCCTCGATAAACTCAGTTTTATTTGAAAGGGATTGAACATTATGGTGCAATAACTTTATTTTTTGCAAGTACCTACACGAATGTTTTTCTGCTGCATCTGACTGTAGTTGCTATATATTTACTCCATTTTTACCTCGAGTGCGTGGTCGAAGGTTGTAATGTGTCCCAGCAGTCACAGGTTGTGAGGAAATAGAGGCGTCATTGGTAGTGGGAATGGAAGAAACGGGAGTAGGTTCACAGGAGGGGGTAAGAGGGTTCAGAATAAGAGTGGGGGTGGGGAACGTAAGGAAGGTGAAAGGGATGGATTTTTGGCAGGAGGCTGCGTAGGACTGGAGTTGATGATGTATTGTGCAAGCTTTTCACCGACTGCATGTTTTCCAGCAAGGTTCATGTGGAGACCGTGCCGGGTGGAGTGTTTTACTGAGAGGAAATTCATTTCAAAAAGTGTTACATCTGTTTCTCTCAGTTGCAGTTTTAGTTGTTGGTTTGCGTGCTTAACCCTCGATAGGTCGAGCTCATTCGCGTCACGCCGTAGGTCGAGGGTGAGCGCGGCGCTCACTTGAGAATAAAACTACTTTTACAAGTTAAACAACAGTATATTTTTCATATTTCATTTTTATATAGTTTATATATCACAACGTAATGTTATTATTTCGAATTTTGTTGTATAATATATTTTATTTCTTATTAATATGTATTTTTAATTAATTACATTGTCGTCAGATTTTTGAAAAAGAAAACAAACAGGTTGATTACAGTAAAACAATAAGTTAAGACAGCTAATAAAAAGTAATTTAGTATTATTGAGAAATGTTAAATTTCATCATATTCACAAATTAATTATAATAATTTTATAGTTTTAAATATTCAATTTATTCCATCAATCTATGCTCTCACTGTCTTCATTTACTCCATGACACTGATTACATAAACTTATTGTATGTTCTCCACAAATTGGAGAAATGCAGACATTACACCTCACGGTCGTGAACCGATTTTTTTTCTTGGGACAAAACGCACACTTGATTCTTTCTTTGTTTGGAACAGGATTAGGTGAATTCTGTGTTTCTGGCAAACGAAGGTACTTCTTTATCCGAATGCGTAAGTCATTGTGAATACCTTCCTTCAAAGATCTTGCCACCATGTGGTTCCTTGTCAAATCAAATGACAGTTGTTTCAAGAATTTCCTTCGTGCCATTCTGTCGTTGATGTTGCAATAGTGAATTATCTGCGCGTTTATCGCGCCCACGTCGAGAAGTGTGAAGAAAATTCTCAGAGGCCACCGACAGCAAACTCTTGCAACACTGTACTGCGACTTCATTTTATCAACGACATCCACCCCTCCTTTTGTTAGATTATAGAATGTCACAATGGTAGGTTTCTCTTTTTCACCGGAAGTCTCATCGATTTCATCTGAGTCGTGCATACTGGACACAAGAATAACATTTCGACTTTTTTTGGGAACGTAGGAAACAACAGTGCACTCTTCGCGAAAAGCGAACAAACTGCTGTTTACTGGCCGTGCCTTCGTATTTACAATTTCTGGTGGTAGCTCTGCTTTATTCTTTTTCAAAGTTCCTACAACAGTCAAATTGTTTTGAAGCAATTCTACTGTAAGAGGAATGGACGAAAAACAATTATCCATTGTTACATTGCGCCCTGAATTTCTTATAGATTCGGTGAGCCTCTTTACCACTGAGCTTGGTCTGGTGTCTAGTGAATAGTATCCTGCAGGCTGATTAGGCACGTAAACTTCCATGTTTGATGTATAGAACATTCTACTATCTACCAATGAAAATATTTTTATTCCATACCTGGCGGGCTTCTTAGGCATATATTGTCTAAATTGGCATCTGCCTCGAAATGACTCAAGCATTTCATCAACTGTAGAGTACTCTCCAATACTATAACTTTCTTTACATCTTTGGACAAAATGTTCGAAAATTTTTCTAATAGGTGCAAGTTTATCTAGTGCCTTCCTTTCATGTCGTGTCCTATCATCATCAAAACGAAGAGCTCTCAACAATAAAAGAAATCTTCTATAGCTCATGACAAAACGAAAATACTCTGGGGCAGTTCCATCCGTACTCCACAAGTCTTGCACAATTTGGTGCGATGACTTTTGAACTCCCGCCATATACAACAAACCTAAAACAGCTGTTATTTCTACAGGATTTGTATCAACTACATCATGCTCCCTCCTATAATTAGCACGAATCTTGCGGAGACGGTCATTTGTGTACATCGTTATTTCTTCAATTATTTCATCAGGGAAAAAAACTTTCCAAGCCTCAAAGATAGTGGCAGCACTTTTTGCAGCATCTCCTTTGACTCCAGGTGGATGTAGAATTATATTTCGGCGCCTCCTTCGTGTCTGTTGACGTGGAGGGTAAGCATTCCACGTTGTAGTTTGATTCTTTCCTAAATATTGCACACGATGTTCAGGAACTATTTCATCTTCACCAGCAGATTGCTCACTATCACTTTCATGGTCACTGTTATTCGGCTCATCTACGTCCGAATCCTCTGAATATTCAAATTCATCAGGTAATCCAATATCCAATTCCTCATCAGTTTCATCTAGCAACCACTGTGCAATTTGTGCCTCGGAGCAATTCATTTTTCTAAAATTAAAATTAGAACATAAGTCAAAAGTAATTTTAAAAAGTGCAGTGATAAACTATACGTTTAATAAATAATCTAATTATAAAATGTAATAAAAAAGACTTACGCGGTAGGTCGAGGGTGAGCGCGCCGCTCACTTCTTACGCAGACTGACACATTCGACATTCTAACTCGGACAGAGTGTTTCCAGCAGCCGTGTTATCACTTTCCTTTCATTCCCAGTATTCCAAACAACAGCTAGATGCCGCCACAGACCGTTAGAAGATATACATGCCACATTGTGGCTCGAGAAATTTGAAAGTGAGCGCTGCGCTCACCCCTCGACCTACGGTGGGTTAATCTCGCTGCAGAGTGTTGGCCTGTTGTACCAGAAGGGCAGAGTCGAGACTACAATGTTAGTATTTTGGGCGGCACATTGTAATTTGTTTACATGTTGCTCAGGTGTAAAGTTACCGCCCAAATTAATGTCATTCTGCCCTCCGATAATAAAGACTGTGTCCTGATTGGTCATTGTCTTCGTGTGAGTGTCCAACTCTGCAGTCACGTCTGCAAACCTCCCGTTAGGTTTAAAAATAGACGAGACTGAGTAGTTGGGGGGTAACTTCCTACTGAGAATGGAGGAAAGATGGCGACCATGGCTGTCAGCTAAAATAAGTACCTGTTTTTTAGGCTCAGTAGGAATGGCTTTGTTTTCAAGTGGGCTAGGATGCGAAGCTTTACGTGTTTTGGTTTTGACACGCTTCCTAGCCTGTTTGCGTTGGTGTGTGCATGTATTTGTCGATGGAAGGGAAGGGTTGTGAGGATCAGGAAGGCGAGGAAAATCTGTTTCATAATCTAAAACACGAAATCTGTTTTGAATTGCGACTGGATGTGGTGTCTGTGTCTTATGTGCAGTCACGGGTGCACGGTTGGGGAAATTCGCAGTGTTGCCTACTTGTGCCCAACCGTCATTGTAGAGAACGACCTCTTCCAGCCTTCGGATATGTTTATCTAAATTACTGTTTACGTGTGTGAAGGCTTTCAGAAGGTCGGCTTTGAGGGTGTAGAGAGTAAAAAGAGTAGAACGAACAGTAGCCATGTCACGAATGCGTGTTAAAGTACGTGATAAAATTGGAATAAATACAAGAAAACTCAGATAAAAGCAACAGTCACCTAGCTTAATATTTTAAAAGTGTAAGATTTATGTGTATTCGATAAATTAAAAATTAAGATTCGATACAAGAAAGAGAAGGTATGCTAACTACAAAATCTATTGAAAACTAGTACTTACGAAATTTGGCAATGCGGTTGCGTATTTCCGTTCACTTAAGCTGCAACTGTTTAATACAATGTCGACTATACTTTACCGTAAATAGATAAAGATATTAGATGAAATTTGTCTTCAAAATATTGAATAAGATTTGAAACAAATTCAAAACAACTCGATACACCGTCCTCGTAACGTTCAAATTAACTGAATAATCACTCGCCACAAAAATAAAATAAACTGAATAGTCACTCGTCACAAAAATTGAATAAATATTTCAGTAATTAAGTTAAAACAGTGATATAAAATCGAAAATAAACTGATCTGTTTATAGATTTTGACACTTGATCACCAACTTGTAATTCTGAAGTTCGTTAAGGTTCGTGTAATATTTAAAATTCGTTAGCTGTTGGTTAGAGCAAAAAACCAGCCAAAATTATATTTCCAGCTAATCTGCAACAAGTAATAAAAGCACTTAAACACACAAAATGCAGTCAGATCGCTAAAAATAGTAGATAAATCGCAAAAAATCAAGAGCACAACCTGATGCGTCAGTCTCAAAAGATGGCGTCAACCAGTGTGTTGTTGTTGGTGCTGTGGTAATTTTCAGGCATCTGAAACGCAGGTCTTAGTTTCTCAACCCGGCAGTAGGCGTGGGGGGTGCCTCAGTCACCTCAGCATTGTTTTGAGCTCATTGTACTTTTAGTTTCATTTATAATCTTGCGAGCTTCTCAATATCTTTCGAGGAAAGCTTTGTGCACATATCTCGACCCTTCTCTTTCAACTGCTTCCTGTCCTTTCCTGGAAATTTCGTCGCAAAGGCGATGGCGCGCTGCGTGGGAGCCACCGAGTCACCTCGCACAACCTTTGTTATCGCTTCCTGCCACGCTGTTCACGGTAGTTCACCCAAGGGAAGGGGGTCTCGTGGAGCTTCAATACTACTCCAAAGAAGTCAATGATTCACAATTTCAGCTTTTACGATTTTTTAATTAGAATTAATCGCTTATCTTGTATTGAAAAGAAAAATAAGGAGTAAGTGAAAAATATTGTACTCGAACATATGAAACTGTATAAGGATCATTTCGTGAATACATACTTTTATCGAATTTAAAATAATGTTAAAAGTGTGTATATAATAATAAATCATGTATTTTGAATTATTGAGTTGAATAGGCTGATGTGCTGTGACCGCTGTTGTTTGGCCGCCGACTGAGTCGACAAATTCAGAGGCCATGGCGGCTTACATCAACTATTTCACAATAAATCAGTACGCCCAATGACGACAAGTCGTTCTGACGCAAGGAAAATAGTACCCATCTCATTTTTGTTTAGCTTATGCGTTTTTCTTATTTACTCGTGAAATTATGACCAAATATTCATTGTATTTAATAAATATGCTTTATATTCGGGTTTGTAAGAAACATAAATGACATTACAATTGGTACGCAACGAATTATCTTCCCTTAAGCACTATAAATATATAAAAAAAATTAAAAACTGCAATGAAGATTTAAATTTATTTTCAGAGTCTTTGTTTGCCTTAATTCTTTTTAAAAAAATGTATAGTTTGTCTCTATCAAATTATTTCCAGTCACTCGATAAATTGTTACTTTTCAACAAATTAATCGTTTAATTGAAATTGTATTTTCTTTCGATTACAATGACTTGAAAGAGTTGCGATCACTACATGCGGCGACTTTATATCCCGTACATGGATTGAGGAGTGAAGTTACCGTGCAGTCCGGCGCCGGTCGAGTGGTCGTGTGGCCGTGTGGCCGAGCGTTCGAGCGCTCGGGCGCTCGGCGATTCCCGGGTCTGGGCGGGAGCCGCAAGGTGGCCGGTCGAAATGTCCGTTAAACAGCTATCTCTTCCCCCCCCCGAGCAAGGTCACACTCCACCCCGACCTGAAACGCCTCTGAAAGACGAAAAAGAAGTAACATTACGAAAATATCTCGTTTATATTTGAAGCTCGGCCAAAGTCATCTAATAATTTTACAAGAACGTTCCCCAGGTGAGGCTCGAACTCACAACCCCGGCATATCTCAGTTACTGTCTTATAAGTACCGTGCGCTAACCAATTGCGCCACTGGGCAGAACGGAATGACCGAACTACTTAACGGTTTTTCTTCAAGAAACAGTGGAGAATTGAAATTGGAGAACAAAATGTTTCCCCAGGTGAGGCTCGGACTCACAACCCCGGCATATCTCAGTTACTGACTTATAAGTACCGTGCGCTAACCAATTGCGCCACTGGGGAGACCGGGACGACCCAACTACTTAACGGTTTTTCTTCAAGAAACAGTGGAGAATTGAAGATTGAATTGACTACTGACTGAAGAAATATAGGTTGAAAGTTTGCATTGTAGTCAGTCTTTGATTCGTTTTTTAACTTTTCCTTCATTAAAATTTACCGCCCGAACAGGGACTTGAACCCTGGACCCTTAGGTTAAAAGCCTAATGCTCTACCGACTGAGCTATCCGGGCTCTTGCCGTATTTTGAAGAAGAGATCCTCGAATATTGTTGGAATGCTTTCCTGTTCTACGTTGTAATTGTTGAACATTTCAAAATGTTTCCCCAGATGAGGCTCGAACTCACAACCCCGGCATATCTCAGTTACTGTCTTATAAGTACCGTGCGCTAACCAATTGCGCCACTGGGGCGACCGGGACGACCCAACTACTTAACGGTTTTTCTTCAAGAAACAGTGGAGAATTGAAGATTGAATTGACTACTGACTGAAGAAATATAGGTTGAAAGTTTGCATTGTAGTCGGTCTTTGATTCGTTTTTTAACTTTTCCTTCATTAAAATTTACCGCCCGAACAGGGACTTTAACCCTGGACCCTTAGGTTAAAAGCCTAATGCTCTACTGACTGAGCTATCCGGGCTCTTGCCGTGTACTGAAGAAGAGATCCTCGAATATTGTTGGAATGCTTTCCTGTGCTACATTGAAATTGTTGAACATTTCAAAATGTTTCCCCAGGTGAGGCTCGAACTCACACCCCGGCATATCTCAGTTACTGTCTTATAAGTACCGTGCGCTAACCAATTGCGCCACTGGGGAGACCGGGACGACCCAACTACTTAACGGTTTTTCTTCAAGAAACAGTGGAGAATTGAAGATTGAATTGACTACTGACTGAAGAAATATAGGTTGAAAGTTTGCATTGTAGTCGGTCTTTGATTCGTTTTTTAACTTTTCCTTCATTAAAATTTACCGCCCGAACAGGGACTTGAACCCTGGACCCTTAGGTTAAAAGCCTAATGCTCTACTGACTGAGCTATCCGGGCTCTTGCCGTGTACTGAAGAAGAGATCCTCGAATATTGTTGGAATGCTTTCCTGTGCTACATTGAAATTGTTGAACATTTCAAAATGTTTCCCCA
>JAHLJT010003715.1:0-21728 GCA_031308135.1 Acheta domesticus | reverse complement strand
TCGGTTCAATCTCTCTCTAGTAGGAAATGTAATTTCTTGTCTCATTTATAGCAGATCCATATATCAAACTTAATAAATAAAGAGGTCAATAGATATTTGTCTAATCATAAGAAATCATACCATTAAGGTAAGGTACCATTTTCCAGAATGCTTTGAAAAAATTTCTTTAAAACTCTAGACCTAAAGAGGTGTAATTACAATACAACAGTCAACAATTTCAATAACTTACATTCTTATTCACAGAGAAAAAGATACATTTTATCAAAGCAATTATAGCTAATGAAAGAACATTCACATTAATTTGTGTTACCTATTCTGTTATTGAACAGCCATAAAAAGGAGCAAAAATGCAGAATGTGGGAAAAAGAAATAACAAAGAGATGAGAATTCTTAGGAATAAAAGTGATAAAAGATTGAGTGCAGAAATAAGATACTCTTTACTCTCCTATAGAGAAACAAACCAGAAGAAATGTGGGAAAAATAGGAACATCCCAGGAGAAAATACCCCATGAGAAGCTCACTTTTCTTGAGCATATGTCTTATGTATAATTTAGAACAGGGATATATAATTGGCAGTTGAAAGATTGCATAAAACTTGCAAACATGCATTTCCATGGTCTACAGTGACATCTAAAATCTGTTGTCAATATATCATGCATAATATTAAAATAGTGCATTGTTACAATCCTCCACCATGATAAATGTCTGGACGCAAATGTTAACAAACTTGTTATAAAAGCAAATAAACCAACATTATTTTGACCTTTATTTCTACTTTATCTCATACTAACATATTCATGAAGTAAATAATAATTATATTGAATATTTTCATTTGTTCACTAAATTTAATTGTAAATTTCCAATATGAAAAAACATTGTTACGTATTGTCAACTTTTTATTATTCATTAATTGAATATGAGAAGCATCTGCAAAATTTGAAAAGAAGAAGTATCAACATAAACTGCCAGGATACATTTAGTTTGTATGTAATAACTACCATCCCTTGATTAAAAATTAATTTCATATCCTTGATTTAAGAAAAAGAATTTTACTGATGTTTGATAGAAAATAGCATATGTTCTATCAATTAGGACCAACTTACATTTGTAGGAGTTGATTTCTCCAAAAATTCTTATGTTATGATGTTGTTTTTATATCCTAGTATAACCTGTTCTACATACAATTAGTAAAATTAAAACATTTCGTTTGGAAAACAAGGAAAAAGAAAATTTTAAGAAGTCTTTGAATCTCAGTGGCAGATCTGGACGGAAGTGGGGAGAAGAGTCCCCACAAATTAATTTTGGATTATGAAAAGGAAGGGCATGTTCCCTGAATTCTTTTTAGTTACACTTGATTTATTGAAAACAATTACTGCACATTGATTGCATTGTATTCCAAAGTATGAATACACATTTTTTTATTTCGTGCTATAAAATTCAAAATTTAAAAAATTTATTTTCAAAATATTTAAGGGAGAAGTGTTCAAATTCAATTTGCCCACTTTTCCCCTGAAATACGTTCTGGATCCACCTCTGTTGATTTAGGTACATTTGTTTGAGGAAAACATCCATGCATTTTGCAGTTTCGTAAAACAATTCTAATGATTTCATTGTAAGATTTCACGGTTTGACAAGGTCTGAGAAAAATTATTGAGCCATGGGACCATTTCAATGCCCTTCATGTTTCCGAAATGACAGTTGCATATATTCATTATTTCATAGTTAGGATTTACATTGATGCAGGAGCTGACAGTATGTGAATTTAAGTTAATGTGATACATGTCAATAAATTGAACAAAATTGCATTAGAATGCATTAATGAAACAGGACACTTATGTTCAAAAGCAACTTTAGTGTAATGCAACTTGAACACTATTATGAATAACATGCTTCGTGATATCAAGATGCTTCATGGTTCATGCTTCTTAATTCTTATCTAAACTATTATCTAAGCAAAATCCAAATTTGCTGAGCAGCTTTACTGAAATCATTGACAACATTAACTAGAGCACCACAAGTTTCATCAGTAGAAAGGAAGTAGAAATGGTCAGTAAATTGGGATATTTTTCTGCAAATACATGGGTTAAACTGTGAATGGGTGAATTTGTTCTATAAAATATTTTCAAAACGATAATCAAACATTTAAAATACTCAATTTGACTAATTTCCTTTTACTTGTCCTTTCCACTTGTACCTTTTTTTCAAATTTATATACAAGATTATTAAAAAATTTACAAGATAAGAATAACAACATATAGAAAAAGAACGTATATTGTAAATAAGGCCTTCTGCACTTAGAAGTTTCCTTGAAAACAAACGGAAAAGACCGGAAACTTCTACAGTGATATAATTTATGACCAAAATTTCAGACATGGGTCAGTCATTTTTGGTCATAGATTAAATGACTTTTTCACAGATAACAATATTTTGTACTTCTCCACTGAGTTAAAGTGTGTGAAGTCAGAGAGTAACATTAATTTTTTTTATTTAATCTTTTGATTTTTGTTCTTCCTTATAAACATTTATTCAAGGGGAAGTCAAGAAGTAAAGACACTTTTATTTTCTCAATTCCACTGGTAGGCAGCACTGATTGTTCCAAGGCATAAACTAAACTGAAAGATTCCTTGTACACTTTGTATGATGATGAATTGCACTTCAACATGAGTGCCCCATTGTTCTTGTGCTCCAAGAAAGAAATGAGAGGATGTTACATTTTCTGCATTCTGAATGGACTAAGTCCATAGCGATTATTCACAGAATACAGAAAAAGACAACAGTATGGTGAAAGTCTGCACACAATGTCACAAAGCTTCTTCCTGGACGAAATGGAAGTAGCTTCTCAAAAAATGGGCCAAGAGCTTAGAAGTTTAGGGATATTACATCTAGAAATGTTTTTACTTAGTATATTCATTCTTTCACAATAAAAACATTTTTTTTTAAATTGCCTTTACTTTTTGACTTACCTTTGTATTAACTTCTTCCCGAATTTTGAAAATTTAAATCAATCTTATTAAAAGGATAATGTTTTATCTTGGAAATGTGCTAAAGTTATGCATATGCATTAGCATTAATTGAAAGGCGAGAAGGTAGACGTTATTGAAAAACCATACAAGGAAAATCCTTCTTCAAATGTGATTCTGTTTTCAAATGTAAAGGCAGAAATCAACATCCTGAAAGTAAGAAAAATAGAAACCCAAGCATTGAGACTCAGTGGAGATATCCCAATTTGTCTTCCTTGACTTAACTTTCTGAATGGAAGTTCTTTTAGTGCAATATAGTGAAGCTGACATGGAGACTGAAATGCAAGTGCCGTTTCCCTTTGGGTGTAGTACATCACTCCAACCACTCAGAGCAATACAGCTTGTTCCCACTTAGAAGCATTTCTATGTGCTGTGATTCATCATTGTTCTTGTGCATTATCAATGTTGTATCATTTTCAAATTTTTTTGATAGACTTGTTTAGAATACTGATAAACTTTTATGATGTTCAAGCAGATTTTAACTGAGGATTGATAATATTTGAGGATTACCCCATCAGAAAATTTCTGTCTTAGTGCTGCTGTCTACCAGTTTGATTTTGTCGTGTCACACAACTACACTATCATATTTCATTTAAAAAATTTACTCAAGAGAAATGGAACATGTCTTGATGATATCAAGAAATATAAAAATATATCATTGTTACATTCAGAAGAACAAAGGTAGTGGGAATTAAATGTACTGACATTGTAAAACATTCAGTTTGAGTGAACTTCCCATGGATGAAAAGGAGAAAGGGGTTTTAAGGACAATATGGCTTTCTGCTTTTATCTGCTAAGTTATTTTTGAAATCTGAATTTAAAAATATTCTCATTCATATTGTGAAATATTGCTGTATTTCAAGAAAAATTAATTTTAATAAAAGTTTCTGAGTCAAAGACATCATCCCATTGAATGTGATGCTGTGTTACAGATCCACATCAACCCAGTGTTACTCTCAACAGTCACGGATCAAATATAAATTAAGCAATTATCAGTGATGTAACCGAAGGGTGGGGAAGAGGGAGCTCCAAGGCTCCTGTAACTTTAGCTCCCCTTGCCAATGAGAGATATTCATAAAATAGTTTTTAGTATTTATTATATAAGAGAAGTCATTCAAAAACTTAAATGAATATGTTATGAATTGGAGCGGATTTAATGAAATGTTATTTTTTTCCTTTTCACTTTAGAAAAATGCTGTTTAGTACAGAAACACATTTTATGTTACGACAAAAGGAAATTACCCATTTTTACATTTCACTTTTTATTGGCATTTTGCATCGATTTCAGCTAATAAGTCATTTTTTAACCTTTTCCTGTCCTTTCATGCATTTTTCACTGAATTCATCAGTCTAAATGTCATTATAATGGTACTTAATTCAAATAATATTTACGAGATGCAACAAATGTTCTCCACAAGATTCCTGAATGCCTATACCTGGTTAGCCTATTCAATTTCTTTGCTCAGAATGTAGTGTAATTCAGTCAGCTGTTGTGAATATGTCAACTAAGGTTACTGTGACGCCTCTCAGCGTCATTGTCACTTTGAGTGATTTTGGGATAACTAAAACAGAGATTTCTGGTAAAGAATAGCCCAAACCAAACGTTTCAAAGTTGAGTTCACTTGAATGAATAGAAGTTGCCTCAATGACACCAGTAATGTATCCAACAACTTGAGTTGTTCATCTGAACTGTTTTGATAACATTTTTACATTTTTCTTTGCTTTTAAGAAATTTTTAATTCATTTTAGGAGGATTTTATTGATTATTTTGGCGATGTATTATGTCATCAAAATCCGCCCTAGTTATAATAACTATAAACCAACAAGTTAAAATGAATATTAAATACAGTGTAAATGAAAGTCTTTATACGAAACAAAAGATGGACACAACATCAACAGACCTCCCTCCACCCCCGTCACACACACCAAAAAAGTCTAGTTGCACCACTGGCAATGATATATGAGTTATTACACAGAAAATTTGTCAGTGATTTGGTTTAAATCAACTTTCCAATGAATCAGTCCAATTTTAAAGCTATCTTAAGTTATTGCTCTGGTAAAAGGGAAATTAAGTTATCCATCACATATCTGGGAGCAATGGAAGTGTTCATCCTCCAGTGACAGTTAAATACATATTGTTAATAATACATTATACTTAAAAATTTGACAACAAAATTTTGTTAGTTTCTTTGAATATCATAAAAATTATTAAAATAGATGCATATTTATTAATAAAACAATGTTTTCTTACTTATTTGTTAAGCAATCAAACGCTTATTTTACAAGTTGCTTTTTCTATTAGGTAGGCCTGTAATTAGTGCAAATTCAGCTATTCTGCTTCCTCTTTTCCCTTATCTCTCCTTACTCTATGGCTTACCTTTCGTTTGCTACTGTATGCTAAAGTAAACATTTTGATAATTTCATATGTCAGTCTTAAAGCATAATCAGCCACTAGCCTTTCTTACAAAATGTACCTCCAGCTAATAAATTTCTCCAATTGATTTTTCTTTAATGGGCGTTTGTAATAAAATGTTGGACCTTTGAATTTGAACTAGCTAAAAAATATGAAAATTAGTTTTGTGCTAGAGATGTTTGCTTCATCTAATTCACATTTACATTGACAATAACCAATAACAAACAGAAGCCAATTCCTACCGAACTGCAAAATCTTCCTGAAAAAGGTTTTTGAATCATAACCCTGGATTAAAGATAATATGTTGATGGATTCATCAATGCTAAACATATTGCACGAAACTACTGAAACATTTTTCTGGGAGGCTCAAATATAATGTCACTGCTTGAAATTTTTGACTTATATAAAACATTGGCCCACTGATTCCAAACAGACAAAAAAAAATGATTGAAGACTGTGTTACAAAAACAATGTAATTTGTGTAGAAAATTGAACAAATTTTGTTTGTAACTACCTTGTACCAGTATTTGTAACTGCATCGACAAAAACCTCTTTCATGAAAACATAAGCAGATTATCAGTTCAGGGACGATTACAATACATTGTTTAGTCAATATAAATTCAGCTAATGTCTCATTGATATGCACAAAATCTGTAGATTGAAAATAGATTGTATGCACTCGTAAGCCCTGCTATGACAAGTGGTTTTTGCTTCATGTATCGGCAATCTCTTTGAAAATTTCTGTGCTTATGTTTGGTATTTTGCTGGGTGAGGAGCATGCACCACAGCAGCCTTCTTCCTCTGGAGAAGGGTCTGGGGTGAACGAAGGGATGGCTCTGAAACAGAACAACATATACATATATTTTTGTTGTATTAAAATTAAATGAAAATATTATAAACTGATATAATTCTCTTTACAATAAACAATATAGGTGTTTCAGAATACAAGTTTCAAACTCTCACAGCATGCAGATGGGGCAAAAATGAACACTTTTGACCAACAAACATGCATGAGAAATTTCATATAATGGAGTTACAGATGTAGCCTAAGTATTTTTCCTTGTTCTTAGCAACATGATATGTGCAGGAAACTCTGTGATATGCATGTGTTCCTTGGGGAAAAAAAGAACATTTTTGACCACCTCCTACATGCTGTAGAAGTTTGTAATATTTATTCCAAGATATCTGCATTGCAACTACCCTCGGGTCTTCGGTTGGGCGCCTCAGACGGGTAGCCGGGCCGCTCAGTCGAACAGATTACCTGAAACGGCGAAGATGGAGGAAGACGGTGGCCTAGGTTGAATGAGAAGTCAAACATGTGAATTTAGAACAAGTTGAATTTATTCATTAAAAAAAGAAAACGCTAATGGTCTGGTGATGATAACTCTGGCGGAGCATGCCCCCAAAATCGAAAATAAACAAAAAATGAAATGTCAGCACATAGAGAACAAAAAATTACAAAGTGATTACAATCAGATGAAAAATCTTCTTCGCGCGCGAATTCCCGCTTGACGGCCATGCGCGGCCGGGAACTCCTCTTCGTCGCCCGGTCAAGAGGAAGTTAACACTGATTGTCTGATGTACTGTTCACACCTCTCGATCGCGGGTACGACATAAGACACTCAAACAGAAAATACCTCTGTTAGGCGGCCTGCGCCACCCACTGAAGTTGAACGACCTCAGGTCAGCTGGCTGCGAGGTTCGTGGCGAGCGAGGGGCGCCGCTCGGAAAATGTAGGTCAGATCAGGTACTGCGCGAGGGTAGCGGCCAAGGCGGCAGGAACAAAAAGCGCCGTCTGCTCGCTGCGGTGAATGGGTCAGCACAGTTCATTCACTGACACGGTCAGGTTCATTCCGGTCGATCTCACAATACTTGATACTAATGAGGCCCGTGAATTATCGCACAAATTCACTAAGGAAAAGAGAGTCTCGAGTTCGCACGTAAATCGGACGTAATATAATACGAATTGCTGTCAAATGTTCATAATACTGTTCTGCGGCCTGCGTTCGTCACAGAAGTCTTGTACCCAAACTCTACAAGAAACTTAATAATTTTTTCTAAGTCCATCGAACCGAACGCCACAACAGAATATAACAGGTTCCCCCCTGCGGCCGCCACTTGCGTCCGATTCTGAACACAGCTCCCCAGCTTCTCGAGTGTGCCTCGTCGCTCCAAGTTTTAGGAAACCTCGTTCCCCCTACCAAAATTATCCCTGTGACTCTGGAATGTTTCTAGAACAAACCCGAATTCTGGTTGCTATTGGCGAAAGGGTACTGCGCATTAGATATTTTCTGCCCAATCAGAGGATGTTTTCCGAGGCCGAGAAAAGAGTGAAGAGAGGGGCTGGTTATCGCTCCTCTCGCTTTAATTTTGCGTCGAAAAGGGGCAGTTATTAACGACCGGGGGGGTGTGAGGGCTAGGAATCTCTAGGGAGGTTGACGGAAGAGTTCCAGGCGTCGTGGTGGAAAAATACTGAAGGTCGTGTGCAGAGCGGCTACCCAGAGTGGGGCACACGTGTCCGCGACGAATTATGGAGCGAAGGGTGCCGACAACGTGGCGCCTCGCCTGGCCCTCGGGTCGCCCCCGTGGCGCCTCGCATCTCTCGCGTCGCCGCCTGCGTGGAGTATTTTGCGGCAGAATAAATTGAATCTATTCGGTATCACTACATTGGCCTCCTTCCCGCAGTAGAGATATGCATCGTGTTTTTAAAATTCGTAAGGCGTGGTGAGAAGTTTTGAAACCTGAGATGCTTATCTCGTCAAAAAAAAATTTAAAAAGAAGGGGTACCGAATTCTAACGACTAATTTCTGTGATAACAATTACATAAAAGGTCTTATTCAAATAATTACCCTAAAATTAAACTCATAACCCTAATAATGGTGGAGTAATAAAATAAACTAATAAACTACAAGAAAATCTGAATTCCCTAATCTACGGTTACAAATATTATTTCTTAAACAGTGAAGGCACGGCTATCACGAACTACTCGGTAAGCTGTACGGTTCTGGCGAGTTTATTTTAGAGATTAATAAAGTTTGGAATTAAGTTTTCATTCTTTCATTTGATTGGTAGAAAGGCATTCTAACAGTCGCTTTAAATGACAAAGATGTTCCTGAAAATTTCGAGATGAAATCACAAGGTCGTCAATATAAGGCGTAACGAAGCGTTTGAGTTCGTCACCTAATTTTCCATCTAAGCATCGAATGAAGGCTGCGCCACTGTTCTTTAGGCGAAAGGCATCCGCTTCCAGACATAAGTGAGGCCGTTGTAAAGGAATCCTGTAAATTGTCTGTCGTTCTGGGTGAATAGCAATTTGCCAGTACGAACTAGAAAAATCCAAAAGCTGAGAAAATTTTTGTTTGGTTAAACTTCCAAAGAAGTATCATCAATATTCTGCGGCGCTCATTTCTGGAACGGTCACTTCATTAATTCTGCGAGCGTCTAAACAAATTCTGACCCCTCCGTCCTTTCTTTTTTACAACGACAATCGGATTTAGATAGGCGGTCACTGATCTCTCGATGATGCCCTCGTCAATCATGTTTTTCTGACGGTCCTCATCAACTTCCCCCCCTTAAAGCTTGTGGAATAGGATAGTTTTTCATCGTTAAACGGCGAGTCATCGGTAACCCCTAATTCGAAAACAAAAGTCTTTAATTGGAGATGAACGGGGGCGACCGAAGACATGTAAATAATCAAGTAGCACTGTCTGCAACTGGGAGCGTTCATCATAGTTCAAAAATCACATTTTTGCACATTTTGGCAAATAATCCCCTTCGTCGTTTCCCCCCCTTCCCAAGTTGCACTAGAAATGCTAAGAATCAATCCTATCTTCCCCGTCATCTTGAATAATAATTTCTTTACCGGCACCGAAGCTCATAACATTTCTGGAAAAAATCTATTATTCCACCGTTTTCTCTTAAAAAATCAACCCCCAAAATAACATCATGATTAAGATCTTCAATTACTAGACAGGGCACATCAACAACATATCTCCTATATTAATTGAAATCAGGACCTGCATTGAAATTGGCTTGCTTCGTTTTCTCCCAAACCCCTATGACATAGCATCTGACGGTAGGTAATGTCGGTACTGGAATCCGCTCGCTTATAAGTCGCGCATAAAATTTCTTTGACACAGCACTAATTTCACTACCAGTATCAATAAGAGCTTGGACACATAAATTTCCCATAAAGGATTCAATAATAGGCATTTTCTGGCACGTTCTTGATAGTCACATCCTCGTCTTCGTGTAAAATCAAAAAAGGCATAATTCACTGATATGATCGCATGAAATGGTATCTCTAAAGAAACTCGTCCGTCACCCAGATACCGAGACAGCTGGGACGTTTCTAATTTGTTGAAGCCGGCCGGGATGAATTTTGCCGTCCATCTCTCTCATCGCGATGTCCACGGTTCTCACGGGATTCGGGCGGCGCTCGCCGATCATCTGCCTCGTTCCCTCCGGCCCTATTATCTCTATGCCACTGCGGCCTGCCTTGGTAGTTTCCGTCGGGCCTGCGATTTCTGTCGCGGTTCTCATTGTGATAGTTGTCCCGCGTTCTATCAAATTGTGCCAACAGTTCTTGAAAACGTTCTAAATCTCTACACTCCACGCTGTTGACAATATTCTGTACATACGTTGGGAAATGAGCTGTCAGTAACCAGATGATTTTTCGGTCGTTTGCCTGCGGGTCACACAGCTTGATGGCGGAGATTTTCTCCATGGCGTAGTCTAAATAGGACTGCCCGTGGCGGTTTTCCCATCGCGATTCTAAAATCTTCCGCTCGAACTCATATCTCCGTTGTTCGCCCCAGTATCGATTCAGAAACTTCTCCCGAAACTCTTCATAATTTTGAGGGAAAGGGTTTAAAGTGGAAATCCAATAAGATGCATTGCCTTTCAACAATTCTTGCATAAATTTAGCCTTCAAGTGTGAAGGTACCCGCCTTCGTGAGATTCATGTAATTTTTCCGCCCGGTCAAGGAAAAACTTGGGATTTTCATCTGGTTTTCCGGAAAAATACAGGTTTTGCGGTGGAGCCCACGAGAAGCGAAGGCCTGAGCCACCAGAATTCGGATTTGGGTAATTCCTCGCGTTCCTTTTCATTTCCTCCTTTACCAATTCTAGGACAGTACGATCAATTTCCCTTTTTAATTTGGCTTCTCTCTCCCTGATGTTTTCCTCACTAATATTGCCTACTTGCGCGAACTTTTCGTGGATATGCGACACTTCTGAATAGAGTTTCTGTCCGATTTTATTAAATTTTTCGCCCATTTCCTGCTTAACTTCAATGATCTTTTCAGTAACCGACTCACAGCACGCTTCTACTTTGTCGTCGCATGCCTGTAATTTGGTCTGAATTTCGATTTTAAAAATTTTGAAATTTTCGGTAGTTTCCGCTTGTGCCCTTCCCAACTCCTGACTGAGTTTTTCTACGTTCCCCTCTATTTCCCCGCATCTGCCTTCGACCTGATTCTTTAAAATCCCTATTTCATGGTTAAGTTTTTGCTCGAGACTTTCTAATTTATTTGCTTGGGCTTCCAAATGACTTTCGATTCGGTTAAATCTGTCCTCACACTTGCTCTCATGTGCTGTGAACCGTTCATCTAACATTTCCTCTAATTTCGCGGCATTATTTGAGATTTTCTCCTCTAATTTCGCGGCATTATTTGAGATTTTTCTCCTCTAATTTGGCAACAGTGTTATCTGAAATTTCTCTCATAACGCGCAAGATCTCACTTAAGGTGGGACCTTGCGTCGACGGCTCCTCAAAACTGTCTTCACCCGTCACGTCAATACCTGATTCGTCCTGCATTTTTACAATGTTACGCGGTTTCACTTGTTTTAGTACGCGCACACGGTATTCACACAACACAACACAACACAAGACAATGACACTTACAAGGAAAACACAGTACAAAATGACATCCTCAACAGACCATAAGTTATTAACTTCTCTACACCGTGCTTCCATCCATCATCTTAATAATTTAAACAATTTAATAATTTAGGCAGAGAAATCTCAGGGCGCTTATCTGGGATATTAAAAAATGAAAATTACGATTATTTCGCGTTAATCGAGCCCCACGGTGGGAAAGCCAATTGCAACTACCCTCGGGTCTTCGGTTGGGCGCCTCAGACGGGTAGCCGGCCCGCTCAGTCGACAGATTACCTGAAACGGCGAAGATGGAGGAAGCCGGTGGCCTAGGTTGAATGAGAAGTCAAACATGTGAATTTAGAACAAGTTGAATTTATTCATTAAAAAAAGAAAACGCTAATGGTCTGGTGATGATAACTCTGGCGAGCATGCCCCCAAAATCGAAATAAAACAAAAAAATGAAATGTCATGCACATAAGAGAACAAAAAATTACAAAGTGATTACAATCAGATGAAACTCTTCTTCGCGCGCGAATTCCCGCTTGACGGCCATGCGCGGCCGGGAACTCCTCTTCGTCGCCCGGTCAAGAGGAAGTTAACACTGATTGTCTGATGTACTGTTCACACCTCTCGATCGCGGGTACGACATAAGACACTCAAACAGAAAATACCTCTGTTAGGCGGCCTGCGCCACCCACTGAAGTTGAACGACCTCAGGTCAGCTGGCTGCGAGGTTCGTGGCGAGCGAGGGGCGCCGCTCGGAAAATGTAGGTCAGATCAGGTACTTGCGAGGGTAGCGGCCAAGGCGGCCGGAACACAAAAGCGCCGTCTGCTCGCTGCGGTGAATGGGTCAGCACAGTTCATTCACTGACACGGTCGGTTCATTCCCGGTCGATCTCACAATACTTTGATACTAATGAGCCCGTGAATTATCGCACAAATTCACTAAGGAAAAGAGAGTCTCGAGTTCGCACGTAAATCGGACGTAATATAATACGAATTGCTGTCAAATGTTCATAATACTGTTCTGCGGCCTGCGTTCGTCACAGAAGTCTTGTACCCAAACTCTACAAGAAACTTAATAATTTTTCTAAGTCCATCGAACCGAACGCCACAACAGAATATAACAGGTTCCCCCCTGCGGCCGCCACTTGCGTCCGATTCTGAACACAGCTCCCCAGCTTCTCCTTTGTGCCTCGTCGCTCCAAGTTTTAGGAAACCTCGTTCCCCCTACCAAAATTATCCCTGTGACTCTGGAATGTTCTAGAACAAACCCGAATTCTGG
Source organism: Acheta domesticus (assembly GCA_031308135.1). NCBI lineage: Eukaryota > Metazoa > Arthropoda > Insecta > Orthoptera > Gryllidae > Acheta > Acheta domesticus. Next base: position 9,129 of record JAHLJT010003715.1, on the reverse strand, counting down.
TTGCTATTGGCGAAAGGGTACTGCGCATTAGATATTTTCTGCCCAATCAGAGGATGTTTTCGAGGCCGAGAAAAGAGTGAGAGAGGGGCTGGTTATCGCTCCCTCTCGCTTTAATTTTGCGTCGAAAAGGGGCAGTTATTAACGACCGGGGGGGTGTGAGGGGCTAGGAATCTCTAGGGAGGTTGACGGAAGAGTTCCAGGCGTCGTGGAAAAATACTGAAGGGGTCGTGTGCAGAGCGGCTACCCAGAGTTGGGGCACACGTGTCCGCGACGAATTATGGAGCGAAGGGTGCCGACACCGTGGCGCCTCGCCTGGCCCTCGGGTCGCCCCCGTGGCGCCTCGCATCTCTCGCGTCGCCGCCTGCGTGGAGTTATTTTGCGGCAGAATAAACTTGAATCTATTCGGTATCACTACAGCATATAATATTACTTAGGTATGTACTATGTTACCAGAAGAAATTCTTTTCTACAAAAAATATTTTGTTTCTATTGTTTCATATTGTTACACTTTGTCTATAGATGGTAAACTTGGACTCGTTTAAAGAGTTTTCCTGCCAAATTTTGTTTTTTCCACACAGCATTAGATTACTTTCTCTCTACTGCTTAAGCGGTAGCAAGAAAGTGATTGGTGGTGCTAAAACAGCATGTTGTGTCCTCTCCTTTAGTCATAGCTATGTAATACTCTTTCCACAATTTCTTTCCAAATTAACACATTTTCAGTCATCTTTTTTTGTAAAAACTCATTGCAAATCATTTGAATCAAAATTTTTTTTTGCAAAAAACTAAAATATTTTCAAGCAAATATCAATTCAAATTTGATAATTATAACTGCTTTTCATTCAGGGTGAATCATGCCCCCAACAGAAAGATCATCAGATAAAATCACAGAAATTAGCTCCTGAGACATTGTTGTCAAGCCATTGTTGCATTCCAATCTGATATTCCCTGAAGGCTAGCAATTTTTATTTTATGCATTTTAAATAATTTCTAAAAGATTAATTTGTAAACGTTAAAAAAAAAGCTCGAATGTAAGAAAGGAACAAAGAAATATTAAATAATAAACAATTCTAACTTACGAAGCATCCAACTGCCTGGAATTAGGTTCACTAAGCACAGTATATTCAGAGCGGGCGTCTATGTTTGTCACCGATTACACAAAAAATACACATAGTTTTTAAAAAAAATGAACCTTATTTAAAGATCTGTTTTTGAGGATCACATGTCATAAAAAAGAAAAGCAATTGCATCTTCACAATTGTAGCTGTAGGAAGATTGTTGAAAACTTTTTTTTCCCCGAAAAAATCAGACATTTTAACGAACATGAGACCTGCATTATTCTTTTAAGAGCCATTTACGCTATCTAAGATCTAAATTTAATAAAAAAAATGACTGTGCCATTTTTATGAAGAAATAGTTAAAAGAAAATAAAGTTGTCTATGTTTGACACAAAATTTCGTAAAAAATACTCATGTTTTGAAAATTTAAACGTAACATCATTTTTAGATCTGTTTTTCATGAACACATTTCATTAAGGGGGGGGGAAAATTATGTTCAAACTGTAGTTGCAAGAGCCGAAAAAAAATTGAAATTTTTCCATTTTCGAAAAATCAAAGTATTTAACGAACATGAGACCTGCACCATTGTCTTAAACGTTTCTTCATGCTATCCAACAACAAAATTTCATAAAAAAAGATGAAGCAGTTTTTGAGAAAAAATTGTTTGAACAAAATTAAAAATTGCCTATTTCACGCAAAATTATGCGGAAAAATACTCAAAAATTCGAAAAAATGTACATGACCTTATTTCGAAATCTATCTTTAAGGAACACATTTCATAAGGGGAAACTCTTCCTTTAATCTTTTAGTTTTAGGAAGACGCCAAGGAAAATTTTGAATTTTTGCAATTTTCGAAAAAATCAAGAGTTTTCAAACGAAAATAGACCTGCACCATTCTCTCAAACGTTCTCTACACTAACCAACAACAAAATTTAATAAACAACGGAGCCATTGAAGACTTTGAAAATGTCCCAGGGGCTTGATGGAAAAGTACCACCTAGAATTAGAATATCTATTTTCAAATTCAATGGGCCCACAAACATCGGCCAAATCGATTGGGGAATATAAATTTTGGAGAAAATCGGCTGAAAGTGGATAAATCCAGTTGCTAAATTTAAAAACAAATCCTCTAACACGTGGTGTAGTCAGAATCCATGTTTTGTGGGTCCTAGTTACGGAAAAATCGATTGACGGCAAAACGTCCCTCCGTCCTTCAGTCGATTTTCTCCAAAGTCGATATCCCGCAAATTGATTTGGCTGATATTGCGGCATCTTGAATTTGAAAACCGATATTTTAATTTTCGGGGATACTTACATGAAGCTCCTGGGGTATTTTCAAAAGTTTCAAAAATGGCTCCAACGTTTTTAAATAAACTTTGTTATTGGATAGTGTGAAGGACGTTTAAGATAACGGCGCAGGTCTCGTGTTCATCGAAAATTCTGGTTTTTGGACAATTGAAAACAATTAAAAGTTTGGTTCGTCCTACAACTACAATTATGAAGATAAACAATTCTTTTTTCAATGAAATGTGTTCATAAAAAACATCTAAAAATAATGTGATGTTAAATTTTTTCATAAACATTAGTAATTTTTTGCGAAATTTTGGGTCAAAAATGGATAATTTTTATTTTCTTTAAACCATTTTTTCCTTAAACAAACTCCACAATTTTTATTTATGTATAAATTTAGACCTTAGATAGCGTAAAGGACGCTTAAGAGAATGGTGCAGGTCTCATGTTCGTTAAAATGACTAATTTATGAACATTTTAAAAAATTTAAAAAATGTTTGGCGTCTTCCTATAATTACAATTGCGAAGATACATTTTTCTTAAGGAAATGTGTTAATTAAAAAACAGTTCTTCGAATAAATCATGTTGAATTTTTTGAAAACATGAGTATTTTTTTGTAATTCGGCTACCAACAATGTCACCCGCTCCAAATTTACTGCGCTTCGTGATCATAATTTTTAGAGGTGTTTAGAGGTAGTTTAATGCTAGGAAGTTAGAAAGTGTGTATATTTTCATGTTCCTTTGTTCGTTTATTACATTGGGACCTGTACGTTTGCAAATTAATCTTTTAGAAATTCATTAAAACCTATTTGAAATACTATATAAAATAAAAATTGCTAGTCTTCAGATTGGAATGCAACAATGGTATTGCCCGTCGCGCTGGCGAATTTCTGTGAATTATGTCTCATTGTTGTGACATGATTTAGTTGTATGAAAAGGAATTACAATTGTCAAATTTGTGTTGATATTGAAAATATTTAGTTTTCGCACCAAATATTCTACCATTCGCAATGAGTTTTACAAAGAGTGGACGACTGAGATGTGTTAATTCGGAGATAAATTCTGGTATATGTAGTATTACATAATCATTACTAAAGGCGAGAAAGTACATGCCGTTTTAGCACCAATAGTTTATATTACCACCAGAGCAGAAGAAATCTAATGCGTGATAATATGTGTTATAAAATTTCGAGAGCAAGGAGGATCACATGTGTAATAATTATATATTTTCAGAAAAAGTAGTGTAGATAAAGAATTGAAATGCTTAGGCAAACTAGTGGAGCGGAACAGCACATACTTTCTCGCATTTTTGTTGGCCTAACTGCTCGCATTATTTCCAGCACATCATAGTGGCAAGAAAGGATATTTTCACTTATAAATTGAACATCCAGAACAGAACTAAATGCCATCCAATATATCGCATTGTGAATGCATTTGAAACGACAATATCATACCTTATGCATATCTGTATCTACCAAAGAGTACTTATACATAGAGTCGCCCCTACGTATCTCTTCTTGCACAGTTCGGTGAAGCCGTCGCAATTGCGCGCGCTGCCATATTGGCACAACCTTCCTGGCGAAAGTTTTCGCTATAGACAAGCAAAATGTAATATTTTTTATTATGAAAAAACGATGAATATTTCATTCTTTGAGATAGTTCTCTGCAAAATAAGGGTTCGCAGTGCAAGCACGATCCTACTAGTACGCTTAAAATTCAGACAAAAAATAGTTTGAAAGCTAGCTGTGTCTAGTATTAAAATACAAAATATAATTCTTGCTAATTGTGTTCCTATTTCAAATCAGTGAGCAAAACGTCCCACTGTCTGTATTTAGGATTTTAGTACACATGTTATACTAGGGCCCGTGTTTCTTCGTGCGTGAAGGCAGTTACAATTATTTGCTCAGTCATTTTTAGAACAATATTTGTAGGTACATTTACTTTAAGATTACAGCTAATTTTGAGCATATTATATTGAAATAATAACATAATATGGAAGCCTATGTATTACATAATTTCCAAAGTCCATGTGGAAATATTACTCTAATTCTGTTGGATGACATCAATTGTAGGGCAATATAAATAACATACAAGTCATAAAATTTCACCGTTTATGTTGATATTGTGAATTCTTTTGTTTATTTAATAACTTTTTCATTGACTTTCTTTTATGTAATCTCTTTGACTTTTTGACGTATGTAGAACGTTATTAAAAATATTCAAGTGTGTGTGTCACCAAGCATTATTGTAGAACTGTGATAGTGTTAGATGTTTCAGAAGAATGTTGTATACAAAGATTATATTTGTGTAGATAATAAAAATGTTCAAGTGTTTATTCAAACTAAAATATATTGACAATACATTGAAAGTGCAGATCTCTGCAAGGTTGCAAATACAGCGGAAAAGCAGGAAAAGCTAAGGCGACAATTCCTGTCTTTAATCGCACACAAGCCAAAGACGTGCGATCAAAATCATCACTTTTAAAACGCACTAAGCATAAGAATAATACTTTGGAGACCAGATCTACCTTCTCACAGCCGCAATCCATTTCCCGCGTATTTACGGATCTTTTGAAAAGCTAAAAAAACATTACTTCAATATAAATTGCATATTTTTAAATAATTAGCAAAGCAATTCCTAAACAATACTTGCATGTGGAAGGCTATACCCGGCACGTTTTTTGTGCCCTTTTTCACGCAACCAAATACAACAATTTTTTTGATGGAGTGAAGGACGTTTAAAAGAATAGTGCAGGACTCATGCACGTTGAATACCCTGATTTGTCAAAAAATTGCAGAAGTTTAAAATTTTCCGGCGTTCAATTAAAATATTACAGAGATTTTTTCCCTTAATGAAATATGTTCCTTAAAGATAGATTTTGAAGTAAGGTCATGTACAATTTTTTGACAACTTTAGTACTTTTTACCAGGAACGTTGACCAATTTGGGTGGGTAAGCTCTGTAAATAGCAAGAGTTGCGACTTGGAGCCTGTTTGGGGGACAAAACGAAAAGATATTCAGCGATGTACGTTCAAACCAGTAATAAGACAACAGCGGTGTATGCTCAATGCAGGGCCGCGCGTCTACGCGAGACCACGCGTGAGACTGTACCCTTATTGGCAAAATTTAAAAAAAAACAAGCTTAGTTGTCTACTGCGAGAGTGGTGATTTCAAAATATAATAATTACATTTAACTGTCTTTTCTCCAAGGTAGGCGCAGCGTATCTAGCTTACCTGGAATGCACGCCACTGCCTTTTACGTAATTTTGCGTGAAAATAGGGCGAGAAAGTATGTTCTGTTCTACCACCACTAGTTTAGTTTCCCGATTATTTTGAGAATTTCCGAAACACCATATCGAACAATTTTTTATGGAATCATTTAATGTTGAATTTCGTGGCTGAATACTCCACAGAGGTAGGTCGGCGCCAGATATACTGCTATATCTGGCTATACTGCGATTTTTCCCAACTATACCCAACTATACTGCGATTTTTCTAACTCTGTCTCTCGTCTTCACAATGGAATGTCAAGGCATTTCGCGTCTTTCTCAGTCGCGCCGCTAGGTATCGCATGATCGCAACCGTATCAAGCAGTGCTTGCGACCATGCCACTCCTAGCGGCAGGACCGAGAAAGACGCAAAATGGCGTGTGATATTCCATCGTTGATACAGGGGCTCGAGAGGCAGAGTTAGAAAAATCGCACTATAGTGGTGCTACAGAATGGCACAGACTTTCACGTATTAGTTTTCTGTTTCCTTCAGTCTCGGCTAGCTCTTCCAACGTGCCGTGTTGTGGCGTTACCGAATACGTTACATTTAAATAATATTAATTTGGGTCGTTTTCTTGCAGTAATCTGCCACAACGAGACCTCGCGCGCCTCACCGGCGCCAACTCGCTCGCGACTCCCCTCTTTCCAATTTGTTACGCGCAGCTGCGACGCACGCGACACCAGACCCTCCGCGGTGACGACCACTGCCCCGTTCGTTTATCATCCCAAAAGCGCCCTTTCAGAAAGCTCACAGCCATGATCGATTGATTCGTGTTTCCGGGCGCGTCAACTACTTAGGTCATTAGTCCCGTAAGTGTAGTGCGTGTTTTTCTCGGGAGGTGGTGATGCTTTTTCCCCCGCTGGATGGCGAGATCTGGCGCCGATCTACCGTCGACTAGCGCGGTTTGCCCCTCAACCAGGCCATCTCCCACTAGCGGAGCACCCCCCCCCCAGCCGGGACAAGCTGTAAGCTCCCGACCGGTCAGCCGGCATGTGTGGTAGTGTAGTGCACGTTAGTGTAAGTGTGTGTGTGTAAGAGGAGAGGATAGGACAAGGAAGAGGAAGAAAAGATCGCGCGCGGTCCGTGGCCCGTTTGTTTAGGGTACAGCTCCGGCATTCGCCTGGTGTGATCGGAGAAACCACGGAAAACTACCGATCAGAGCAGCCGGCCGCTAGTATTCTCCTCCAGACAGCGACTGAATATCGACCTAGCTGACAAGCCAGTGTCGGAAGTCCCCTTCGAGCTTCTGCGGCGAACACTCAATGGCAATTAACAGGAATTATGATCGCCCGGGCCTTCTTCTGCGACGCTGCTAGGACCCACACGTGTTTTCGTAAACACAGTGAAAGAAAGACAAATGAGAGATAGAAGATACTGAAAAATTTCCACTCGGATTTCCTTGTTCGAACGCCTTCAGCGATTGGGCAAGAGATTTTCACTGAACACTTTACTTTAGCCGACTAGATTCGGAAATTTTGGATAACTTTCTGGAACGTCTGGATCTGGGAGGAGGAAACGGGCTTTCGCGGACGCTCGCGTGAGGAGAGACAGAGGGAGAAAAGGGAGAAGGGAGTAATACTTGCGGAGGTTGGAGTTCTCAGACAAGTGGCGTAGCGTCAGGGGGCGCTGAGATGCTGAGCATCCCCGTGTATAATGTTAATAAAGAACCCTAAACACTGTATTGATAATCTTACAAGTGGTTCGTTGAGAGAAACACGTTTTGTATTATTTTAAATTGATTTCTTATGATTGTGAATTCGCGGGTCGTTGAAGCTGGCCTGTGATTGCTTGGAAGCTAAAATGCTTCTAGCGTTTGCCGCGAGATTGCGACGAGCAATGACGCATGCGCAGATGGCGAGGTTCCCCCTCTCCCCTCTTCACCGCTGGCCCAGAGAAAACCGACTGCTTTACGCTAGCATCCACTGCGGCCTGCACTGCGGAAAGAGTCTAATGAGCAAGTTGGCTCGTTTGTGCACGAGAGTGCAGCACACTTCAGGCGGTCAGTAAATTTTCTCTCTCTCTCATTCACACTCGGGAGTCCCCGCTTGGTCATGGGCACAATCTGTAGAAATAGTGCCTGTCTACCATTTCTTAATTAATATGCACAAAATTGAATTATTCCTTAAATAAATTACATATTATTTTAGTCTGCAATGTATAAATTAACAACGTGGTCTCATTGCCATTCGCGTATAAGAATTAAAGCTGAGCTGAGCGTGCTTTCAAGCCATCGGCAGTCCTGACTGCTGTGAGGATTTTGTGGGAAGCGCCTACACCGTCGTATGCTGGTCGTAAGCAATCGAGATCGGGAAGTAGTTCCAGTGTGCCTGCCTTGTGTTGCGTTTGCCTGTTAAATGTAGTTTGTGTGTTATTGTTGAGCATCCCCAAACGTGCGAGTCACGCTACGCCACTGCCTCAGACGTTTGTTTTTCTGATCACTTACTGGGCCTCGCACCTCTGCGCGTAGCCACTTGGGTTACTTTTGCAACTTCAGGCTTAGAACATTTTTTTAAACCGCAGTGTTACCGGTTTACATGAGCTTGGCTTCAATTTAGTGGACGAAGTAATTATTCACTAAATTCATTACGTTTGTGAGTCCGTTAATTTTATTAAAATCCAATTACAGAGTGCAACGAAATCTGCTGTTGCTAACATGCAACTTGTGAAACTGAAGGACAGTACTACTTAGCTTTCAAAATTGCTAAAGAGTAGAGTAGTCTGTCGTGTAGTCGTGATAAATTATTCTGTGCCAGTATTTAGCATAATCACGCGGAAGTGACTTCGGGAACCGTAGCGACCGCTGCCTTACTCGTCAATAGATACCAGAGAAGCATTGTCTGGTGGCGTCAAGCCGGCCAGCTGAGAGAAGCTTTGCTCCCCGGCCGCCAACTTCCGCCTGCGCGGCCTTGATCTGGCCGCCGTCCCAGCCGTAGCGATCTCCAGAGTCGTCCTCTGAGGGAAACCGACCAGCCGAGCGGAGCAGTGACCTCCGCTGCTATTACGGTGATGTGTACCACGGTGTAAAAGAGATATAGGTGGGTTCACTCCGGTCTAAAACTGAAGCTAATGTGAGGTTAGTTCTCACAGTTCTCGCTACGTAAGCGCTGAGAACGACTCGGGCATTTTTGGGACAAGATGGTGATCCATTATAATAGCTTTGTAACCTCTGGTGGAAGCCACTAAATCGCGAGACGCCATCATCAATGCCCAATTCGACGGTGCGCACCGTACGGATAAGCGAGGAACTAGCCTCAAACTGGCTTCAAAAATTTTGTCCAAAAGGCGGCTAGTGACACACCTATATCTTACACCGTGATGTGTACGAAAGAGCTAGCGTAGCCCTCCAAACTGCCCCCTCAGGCGCCTAAAATAAAAACGAACTTTGGGACTCATACATTCAGTTCTCAAATTGGGCTTAATAAACGGAATTCTCAAGCCGCGCATGGCCTTAAAATAATTCATCTTAAAGAATTTTATAATTTTAATTTTAGAATTTATTTTGGTTTAATCGTGGG
>JAHLJT010003713.1:0-11906 GCA_031308135.1 Acheta domesticus | reverse complement strand
GGATACTTTAAAAATTGTTGTACTTTGCATTCAGTATTTTTGTAGAGAGTACAAATAGCTTCTAAATAGTCTTTTGCAAGCGTCTTTATTTCAGTAGTCGACTATTGCTAGAAACGCATCTGAGTGTGTCCACTTGACCATGGGTTTTGAAGCTACTTTGCCAGAAATTTCGCAAAATTGGCAAAACTTCCCTATCTTCATTTTAATGTTCTTCCAGCCTTAATTTGATACGCACAGAGCATATCTTTATTGTAAGGTAGCAAACACTCCTCAAATATTTGCTCCAACTTTCCCTGTGCGACCTTGCCAGCGCCATTACAGCTACTTTCGAGACCGCTCCGCAATTAGAGTCGCCACGGCAATATCTCATGCATGAAACCACTCGGAGAGAGGCAAGATTTTTTCTCGTTCGACAAAGACTCGTCACCTTGTTCATCGCGGCTCTGCATTGCTTCCGGAATAAAAAGTATTTTTCTTGACTCGAGGGATAGTTTAAAACATGCGTACTCCACTCAGATGTAAGAGAAATGTGCAAGGAACCATCCGCAATTGGGATACAATAACGTCAGACTTAATCTTAGAACACGCTGTTTGCAATTTTGTGTATTTCCAGGATATATATTTCCTTATTGTATTTCTCGAAATTAGTTCATTTTGGTTAAACAATACATTGATAATCAACATTTCTTGTTTTGTATTATTATTTCTTTCCTTATTTTGTTTTATTCTATGTATTATAGAAATTTCACTCAATTATATTTTGTATAGACAATAAACTTAAACTAGCTGAGCTCCTGAATACAATGCACAATAGGAAGAGCTGTAGAAACGTTACAATAGAAAAATATTACATAGAGTAGAGCACACAGTTGTGGGCACTTTAAGTGCATCCAATATATTTATTCAATGTATAATGTTTTATTTAATAATAGAAAATTCATAGTTGGCAAATAAATTACTACATATAAATACAATTATGAGCCGGGAGTCTTAATTAGTTGAGCATTATACTTCACATTTTATAAAATACGAAACTAAAATAATGCAGAAAATATAGTGATGGGCATTTTCAAAACTATCGAGAGCACTTTGTAATATAGTGATGGGCATTCAGAAAAATGGACTGTAAAAGCCCAATGAAGTCAACTAGTGTTAAAGACAATTGGCCACTAGTGTTAAAGACAATTGGCTTATTACTGCTGATTTATTAAGCTTCAGTCGTTTAATAAATCTAAATATTTTACACGAAAAGTACGTTCCGCCCCCCGCTCCGCCCCCGCTCCGCCCCCGCTCCGCCCCCGCTCCGCCCCCGCTCCTCCGCCCCCGCTCCTCCGCCCCCGCTCCTCCGCCCCCGCTCCTCCGCCCCCGTTCCTCCGCCCCCGCTCCTCCGCCCCCGCTCCTCCGCCCCCGCTCCTCCGCCCCCGCTCCTCCGCCCCCGCTCCTCGCCCCGCTCCTCCGCCCCCGCTCCTCCGCCCCCGCTCCTCCGCCCCCGCTCCTCCGCCCCCGCTCCTCCGCCCCCGCTCCTCCGCCCCCGCTCCTCCGCCCCCGCTCCTCCGCCCCCGCTCCTCCGCCCCCGCTCCTCCGCCCCGCTCCTCCGCCCCCGCTCCTCCGCCCCCGCTCCTCCGCCCCCGCTCCTCCGCCCCCGCTCCTCCGCCCCCGCTCCGCCCCCGCTCCGCCCCCGCTCCGCCCCCGCTCCGCCCCGCTCCGCCCCCGCTCCGCCCCCCGCTCCGCCCCCGCTCCGCCCCCGCTCCGCCCCCGCTCCGCCCCCGCTCCGCCCCCGCTCCGCCCCCGCTCCGCCCCCGCTCCGCCCCCGCTCCGCCCCCGCTCCGCCCCCGCTCCGCCCCCGCTCCGCCCCCGCTCCGCCCCCGCTCCGCCCCCGCTCCGCCCCCGCTCCGCCCCCGCTCCGCCCCCGCTCCGCCCCCGCTCCGCCCCCGCTCCGCCCCCGCTCCGCCCCCGCTCCGCCCCCGCTCCGCCCCCGCTCCGCCCCCGCTCCGCCCCCGCTCCGCCCCCGCTCCGCCCCCGCTCCGCCCCCGCTCCGCCCCCGCTCCGCCCCCGCTCCGCCCCCGCTCCGCCCCCGCTCCGCCCCCGCTCCGCCCCCGCTCCGCCCCCGCTCCGCCCCCGCTCCGCCCCCGCTCCGCTTACCTTGCGGCTGAGGGCAGGCGTCGCGACTGCAGTAGGTCATGCGCGAGTCGATGGTGCACACGCACGAGCTGCAGCCGTCCGCCGCGGTGTAGATGTTGAACTGCACGCAGCGCTGGTCCAGCGGATCTGCGTGTCCGCACAAAACACACAAAATGAGTGGCTGTAGCGCTGCACTTCTATAGAAAAATATTAGATAGAAGCGCTGAGGACTGACGCCTTGTTGCCAATTGCGTGTTTCTACGATGGTAGTTCGGATTGGCTGTTGCCATAGGTGTTGCAGCTAATTAATTACTGCCACTTTTTTCTAAATTAATTGATTATTAATAATAATAATAATAGGAATGGAAACATTTAAATTAATTGATTTTATTCGCACAGTAGCGTTTTTTGCAACATTTGTTCCATTGTTGAAGCATCGAGACTTTTGGATTATTACTAATCGTCAGAAAAACGCGTAGAATTGAAATAATAAATACACATGATATGATAAGAATAAGAGGAATAAAATTTATATTTCATATAATTTATCGTACATGACATTAAATAGTTTATATCATTCAGTTATTTCACTTAAATTGAAGATTAATACTCCATATAAGGTTAACATTAACATTTAAAACATAGGTAACACAAATAAGACATTATATAACATTAACATTTTCTTTGGTTGGCGGTTGTATTGTTTTCTAGTGAAAATTGGGCACACACATTTTAGATAATCGACAAACACATTTTGCTGAGGTGTTGTAATTTCAGATCGACGAATGAAAAATAATGATAATCCCAATACATTGGAAGAGGATACGGGACTTAACGTTTATTTAGTATATCATATTACATAATTTTGTCAAGTGTTAATGTACCGGGTTAGGTGGCTCAGGGCATCGACTGATGTCGCTGCAGTGCCTCTGACCAGGAGGTCATAGTAAGTTCTAGTCTCGACAGTGGCAGGATATTCGACAATAACTTGATAGCTGGATAGCTAGGTCGAATTCAGCCGCTGTCTGGAGTACTCTAGCGGTCGTCTGCTCAGATCGATAGTTTTCCGTGGTTTCTCGATCAATACCAAGTGAATGCTGAAGAATTGCCCCAACACACGGGCCACGGACCGCTCTTTCATTCCTCTTCCTTGTCACATCATCACCCCTTACACACACACACACACACATACAGTTACATACACTACACTATCACCTGTGTTGGTAGCATAAAGCTTGTCGAGAGATACCTGGTTAGAAAAAACCGCAATCTGACATGTAGCTCCGCTTCGGAATTCATCTAGCGGGAAGGGAACATCGCTACTTCGGACTTCATTCATTGACACGAAATGATAAATCAAGTAATAATGCGATTATATAACAGAATTCATTCATTTGGCAGTTTCATTGTGCATTACGTGTGTCGTCTACATTATGGAACGTTAGTTTAATCTTTTCTAATGATATTGAAAGTCCTCTCGAGAAAATAATTCTGGAATCTTTTTTGTTCTATTTTATGGGGACAAAATACAGATTAGCTGAAAATAGATATTGTTGTTACTACTCTGCTAATTTTGATTTCATGTAGAGAGACAAATTTTTATTAGTTGTGGAATTTTATTTCATTAGACAACAAGGGTCATAATATATTAAACGCCAGTTTATATAATACTTGCGAGGAGGAATTGAGGGAGGACATTCATTTTAATTTGTAAAACTGGCAGGAATGGCTTACTTTTTATGGAATTTCTCTCCAATAGAATAAGAAATGGATTTGAAAAATATTTTTTATTGTAAGTAATTTTTTTATAATGTTTTCCGTGGTTCTTAAGATGAGTATAACTTGAAAACACAATTTTTAAAAACTCTGATAAAATTTGTGATTCGCTAATAATTCATGGAACTTGCTTTAATGATAGTTGAAAGGACAAATGTGAGAATCAATTATTTTAAAAAATTATAAAAATATAACAAAAATAATGTGTTAAAATGAGATGGCTCGAAAATGACGTGAATTTTAGTAGCAAATGTTTAGAGGTCTCTAAAATTAAGGACTTTTTAAATTAAATTACCACATTCACTGTATAAAAGTTTCAATAATCAAGTGGATCTAACATAGTTTCGTAACAAATCAATTTTTAAGAACACTTGATGTTCCTGCTAACGATGTGCTGTAGTGTCTCTTTACAGAACGTGAATATGACACGGAAATTCACAAACATCTCAACTGACTTAAATACAAATGACAGAGGCAGAAATATGGGAATTTCTTAGAGATAATATCTTCATTGTGTTTACAATGATGGAAATAATGAAAAGTGTACGATTTAGAATTTCTAATAACGTCATAACTGATTATTTTTCAGAGACTGGCATAGTTTTTAATCATACTGGATGAGAGATTGCTTTCTATTTAGAAATAAGCAAATGGGAAAATTTGCAATTTTAGTGCAAAATGTTTAGTGTTGAGATTGAATCTCTTTTTTTAATAAAACTAAAATACGAAATAATTAGTAAGCTCCATTACATAAATAATAAACAAACGAAATTACGAAAATAATAAAAGTAAGCTCCATTACAGATGCTATAATGCTATAAATAATGATCTGATAGAGCACTTTTCTAAATACGAGGACTAGACAATTATCGTAAAACCTTTAATGTTTCATGTCATACTCATAGTGAGAACTCTGGCTAATTACACAGCAAAATTGCAACCTTTGACAATTTTCATCCAATCATATTCTATCTTTATTCAGACAGAGAAAACGGCAGTATTATTATATAAATATAATTGAACTATTATATTTTTAGAAGCAGAGAATTAGACAACAATTTTCTAGTATCATGAGCCACATTCAGTCTATGTTCGCCTCTTCCCAGCCGGTGTGTGCCAATTATGCGAGTACTTCTCCCGAGCAGGAAAACGGTTTTTTTTCTCCTGGCCGGAGGAGTGCTGTGAGATATAAGGGATTTCTAGACAAAAGGAGGAAAACTCGAATGTTCTTCTTCAGATCGATTTCGATCGTTTTCGAGTCGCTAACAAGCGTGTAATGTAAAATTCGATGGAAGTCAATTTTCTCGAAGCTATCAGCTCGAAAACTATACATTGTTTATAAATTTCCAAGAAAAATTGCATTTGCTAATTACATTTGAAAGAAGAAGAAGATAGGGGAGAAAGATTTTCCTTTCTCCTCCCTCGCCCGCGAGAAATCACCACCGTAATGCAATTCGATTCGCTTATAGTCTCGACAAAGGGGACATTTTGTACCATGCTATAATGGGAGCCGACCGCAGGGAATTGTTTTGTGTAGTGCCACAGGCGCTTTGAGGGATGGGATGAATGTGCCTTTGTCAATCCTCTGCTGTCCTTGCATGTTACCACTCGGTTACAAAAATACAGAACAAACAGAATAGGAGGAGAAGGAGAGGAGAAATATTAAATTTGATACTCTTAAATCTGGTGAGATTTTGATGCTGTATTAACAATATTGATGGTGTAGTTAGATAGTGCGTGTTTTACAAATAATCCAATTTACCGAATGGTTTCGTAAACAATTAATATACTTCCCCAATCCCCAATATGAAACCCAATCGCATATTATTATTTCACAGTCAAAATTGGGAAGTGAAAAATGTTGAAATTTGGACAGTGACGTCGAGGAGATAACCTAGTGCGTTACATGAAATTATCGCTTCCGAAATAAAAATTCGAAAATATTCGCGTTATATGAATTATCTATAAATCCATTCAGCTCGTTTAATTAATTAGAAAATAAAAAGAAATTGATCTTCAGCATTGTACCGAAAAAAGCAAGAAGATAAATCATATTTATTGAGGGTCTTTATTTTATATATATTTTTATGTTATATGATATTAACTATTCTTATGCAGAATTATACTCTTAACAACAATAGGCAAAGCAGGTGAGACTTAAGCAGAGCTGATGAGTGCACATATCCAGCTCTTTGTCACTCAAGTATGCAAGAATGGTAAGTGAGAAGACATCTTTCCTGTCTACGAACTGGTTGGAAAGCAGAATTGCCACGGATTAGGATTTACCCGAGAAGTCGGGTTTCAGGTTGCAATTTACATTCTTCTTCTTCTTCTTCTTCACTTCCAGGATTAGGCGTCTGCCTGTTCCGGCCTCACAGAACTTCTCTCCATCTCTTTTTCGGCCTCCCTATATCTCTTGTTCCTCTTGGTTTATATACGAAGGCCAACTTCGGTAAACGAGAATATCCATCCTTTGTACATGTTGTAGCCACTTGTTCCTGTACTCTATCATTCTTTCATTGAGGCTCTTCACATTCAGTTCTTCTCTTATTTCATCATTCTTAAATCTATCTTCTCTTGTGCAACCTTTAGTTCTTCTAAGAAATTTCATTTCTGCACTTTGTAATTGTGTGTAAGTGCTCTTTTTAGGGACCCAACTCTCACTTCCATAGAGGAGGACAGGGATGGCCATTGTGTTATAGAACTTTATTCTTGTCTCTTTCCTTGTTTTGTTTTTCATTGTCCTATGAATTATACCACATACTGATTGAAATTTTGATAGTTTCTTATTGGTATCTTCATCATGTCCTATTTCACACCCTAAATAGTTGAAAGAAGAGACTTGTTCAATGATTTTGTTGTCTACTACAATCTTTGTTCTAACAGGTGATTTTCCACAAAAGGCCATAACTTTTGTTTTCTCTTTTGAGATTTTTATGTCATATCCCTTGCATATTTTGTTTAAGTGGTGTACTGATCTCTGTAAGTCATCCTCTCCTTCTTGTAGTATTACGGCGTCGTCAGCGTATAAATAAAATATTTAAATAGTCATTTTCTGTAATACATATTCCTTTTTTATAATAAGCTTCCATTTTTGGATTATGTCATTATATATATGTTAAAAGCGTGGGCGAATATTGGGCACCCTTGTCGGACTCCTTTATTAATAGGTATTTCCTCCGTCTTCTTTCTTCCTGTGTTTATTATAATTTTTGAGCCTTCTACATGGTTTTCATTACATTTACAATGTGTGCTGGGTAGCCTTGTTTTTCCATTATGTCCCCTAATTTTGTCCTATTAACACTTATCAAATGCTTTTCAAAGTCTATAAAAGCAAGATGTGTTGGCAGATTGAATTCTCTCCTTTTCTCTAAAATTTGCTGTAGGATGAATACATTGGCGGAGGTTGATCTACTTTCCGAAACCCATTTTGTTCTTCTCCCAATAAGGCTTCAGATATTGCTTTTATTCTTGTGCATTCACTATTCTGGCATAGACTTTATACATTGTGCAGAGTAACTTATTCCTCTATAATTTTCACAATTTTTCTTATCTCCCTTTTAAAGATGGATATTACTTCTGCTACTTTCCAGGTATTTGGAATCTTGAGTTTCTGCCAGCAAGTGTTTATTATGTGTAGCAACCTCCATTGTAAAAGCATCCCACCATACTTCAGTAATTCAGAATTAATTTTATCTATTCCAGAAGCTTTCCTATTCTTTAACTGTTTCAAGGCTTCTTGTAATTCTTCAATAGTAATTAGGTCTGTAGTTGTTAGATTTGTGTTATTCCAGTTCGTTTGCATGGTGTTCTCTTGATACCATAACTTCTTGTAATGATTTATCCATTCGGTGTCTTCTATTACTTCTATTCTGGCATCATCTTTTTCAGACCTATTGAAGTTCTTTAAAACTTTATATGCAAAATTTTGCCTCCCATGCACATCTTGCTCTATTTGGCTTATGAAGTTATCCCAGAGATTCTATGTGCCTCTCTCACAATTTTAGTTGCTGTATTTCTCTTCTTCGTGTAGTTTTCTCTTGTTTCTTCATTTTTTTGCTGTAACCATCGGCAATATGCTTCTTGTTTATTTTTATAGCATTCTGAATTTCATCATTCCAGACTCTTAACCCTTTTCTACGTCTTATTTTTTTCTTTTTACCAATGGCTTCTGATGCTGCTTTTCTATGCAAAATTTTACATTATCCCATTCATTTTCTATGCATTCTACTGTCGGTGTTTCCAGAAGATAATGTTGCAGTCTTTGTTGGTATAGACGTTGAATGCTTTCTTCTTGCAGCAAGTAGGTTTTGTAAACCTCTTCCTGTATTCTTTGTCTTGATTTTTGAGACTTCCACTTCATCCATATTCTTAATTTTGCTACTACCAAGTAGTGGTCAGAGGCAATGTCACATCCTCTATATACGTTGACATCTATTATCTGCGGTCTCATTTTTTCATTAATTAAAAAATAATCTATGATTGATCGCAGCCCTCTTGCACTCCATGTGTATTTGTGGATGTCACGTTTTCTAAAAAATGTGTTGGAGATTTTTAGATGGTTCATTGTGGCAAATTGTCTCAGTTCTTTCCCATTGGCATTCAAATGATGTTCTCCATTATCTCCCATTATTTCCGGAATTGGTGTATTTCCAACTCTTGCATTAAAATCCCCACATAAAATAATATAATCATTTTTGTTGGTTTTTTCCAATTGTTTTTGCAGCTGATCATAAAATATTTCTGTTTCTTCACGTTTTCCTTCTTCTGGAGCATATATTCCGATGATTGTCATATATCCTCTACTGATCTTTAGTCTTAAGGTAACTATTCTTTCATTTACGAATGTATAGTTATCTATTCTTGATTTCCACTTTTTATTTATTATTATTGCTACACCAGCTTTTGCCCTACTGTTTTGAGGTACACCACTGTATATCATAATATACTCTTCTAGTTCTTTTGTCCCTTTAAGCTTTTTCTTAGTTTCAGTTGCCACCAAGATTTGTATCTCTCTTTCTTTAATTATGTTTTCTAATTCAGCCTCTCTAATGCCAATTCCTCTCACGTTCCATGTGGCTACTTTAATGTGTTCCGAAATTCCAAGTCGTTTGTCCTTTTCATGCCTAGTTCGTCGTATTGTTGGGGTAGCCATATTAATTCTGTGAGGTTTTTCAGTAATTAAGGATTCGTCTGGCCGCCTTACGAGGGCTGCGCAGATATAGTTGGGTGGTGGGGCTGCCACCTTACAGCTTCCCAACTTGCATGGTTTATATCGGGCTTCCTTCCCTAGACAGATTGCCTTCACTACGGCTGGAGCTCTGTCCGCCCCTCAATCTGCTGGTCCTCTTCTGGTCTTGCTGAGGTCCTCTTCTGGAGTACTTCTTTGTCTGACCCCTCCCCATCGACCTGTCCGGCAAGGGAGGCCCTACCAGTAGCTACGCTAACCGCCGGCATAGCTCTCAGGGTCATTGGGGTACACAAGCCCCTCCACCAGCGTCAAGGTCATGTACTCCCTAGGGGGTGCAATTTACATTACAGCAATAAAAACAACATAGTATGTTTCAAAATTTGCTGCAAAGGAAATTCAAATAATCTCAAATCCAATGCCACTGATAAAAACTAAATCATTCAGCATTTGAGCATATCACTTCTTCGCATTAAATACGCCGACTCCAGAACACGTAATTATTGTTGTTTACACTAGATCACTTCTTTGTGAATTCTGACAACCTGAAAATGGTGGCATGTAGAGATAGAAGCAATTACGAAAGATAGTACTTTCAGAGGTTTGAAGGTACTCTCCCGAACATATAGTCGATAACTTTTGCATATTTTTTAATATTACTACCAATATACTTTACTTTTTACACAGGTTTTTACAATGCCCTTTCTTCATTTCGTACTGATGTTAGCTGCATGCTTCCTAATCCACATTCACGCACTATGTTATGCTAAGATGTACGGAGTATACGTTACATGATGTAAACATACGGCAACCGGCAACATGTTGTTTCCACCAGCATCGGCAACTTATAGTGGACAAGTATTATTACTTGGAACCCATCCAAAGCAAGCAATCGGCGTTGTTAGCCCAAATTTCTTCGGGAAGATACTGTGCACAGTCACTTTGAGGGGTCTCTTGAAAACAGCGAGAGCTTTGCGAAGCGTTGTCTGACGTAGCCTGCCGAATCTTCTCTCATTAGGGATGTTTTCACCCTTGGACAAAGATTAGAGAGAACTTCCCGAACAACGGATACGAGAAGCTGCTTGGCTGTCCGGTAAACACCGTGTCCTAGGCACAGATGCCGTTTCGACTGCCATTCTGCGTCCTTCCTCAGGGTGAAATGCCTCATTGCGGCCGAAACGTACGCATCTGTGTCTTAAGATACGGCGCTTTTCGTACAGCCACGCAGCTACTGACTGCAGCCGCGGGATCCTAGGCTCTTAACGCATACGGGAGATGCCGTGAGTGATCAAGATGATAATAAAAACTTGTTGGAATGCGCGGTATACCAACATTGTTTTTCCTCTTAGTGATAAAGCTTGCCAACTACTCATATTTTTAAGTATATAGCATCATTAAAGATCTCAAATTAAGAGATAAATTGCATTCAGAAAGAAATATCTGGCTTGGAGATGTAGGACAGATTCGAAAATAAATTTGAACTTTTGCAATTTTCATAAATCAAAAAGTTTTAATGCAAAAAGGAACTACATCAATATATGTATGCATTTTCTTGTGTTTGAGAAAGAAAATCTAGGAAAATTAATTTTGAGGATGTCACAAGGGCTTCATTACGTACCCTCCAAATTTAAATATCTAAATGATATAAGGAATGGCTCAACTAGGTGTATTTACAAAGTCTCATCTCTGAAGTTTTTAATATGTCAGTTTTGTGTGACATACTACCGTTCATACCAGACCACAGACAAGACACAAAAGTCATGGGATACCTCGTACTAATATCGTGTCGGACCTACTTTTCCCGGTGAAGTGAAGTAACTCGACGTAGCATGAACTCATAGAGTCGTTGGAAGTATCCTGCAGAAATATGGAGCCATGCTGCCTCCGTATCCGTTCATAATTGAGAAAGTGTTGCCGGAGCAGGATTCGGTGCACGAACTGATCTCTCGATTATATCCCATACATGTTCAATGAGATTCATCTCAGGCGATCTGGGTGGCCAAATCATTCGCTCGAGTCGTTCGGAATGTTGCTTAAACCAATCTCGAACAATTGTGACATGGAACATTGTCATACATACAAATCCCATCGTTGTTTTGGAACATGAAGTCCATGAATGGCTTGCAAATGGTCTCCAAGTAGCTGATCATAACCATTTCCAATCAATGATCGTTTCAGTTGCACATGAAAACACAGTCCTCTCCAAGTAAAAACAGCCCACAGCATTATGGAACCACCATAAGCTTGCACAGTGCCTTGTTGACAACTTGTGTCCATGGCTTTGTGGGGGCTACGCCACACTCGAACCCTACCATCAACTCTTACCAACTGAAATCGGGATCATCTGACCAAGCCACGCTTTTCCAGTCGTCTAGATCCAATCGATATAGTCACGAGGCCAGGAGATGCGCTGTACGCGATGTCGTGCTCTTAGAAAGGCACTCCAGTCTTCTGTTGCCATAGCCCATTCAAACCAAATTCCGCCGCACTGTCCTATCACATAAGTCCATCGTACGTTCCCCATTGATTTCTGCGGTTCTTTCACTCAATGTTGCTTGTGTGCTAGCACTGCCAATTGTAGCAAACGTCGTTGTTCTCGGTCATTAAGTGAAAGCCGTTGGCCATTGCGTTGTCCATGGGTGAAAGGTTATGCCCGAAATTACATATTCTCGGCCCACTTTTGACACTGTAGATCTTGGAATAATTCCCTTGAATTCCCTAACGGTTTTAGAAAGGGAATGCCCCACGTGTCTTGCTCAACTTCCAATTCCACGTTTAAAGTCTGTTAATTCCGTCGTACGGTCATAATCATGTCAGAAAG
>JAHLJT010003712.1:0-81020 GCA_031308135.1 Acheta domesticus | reverse complement strand
TTACTGCTTTGTCTACATTCAAATTTATTAATTCAGATTCCAGTTCTATTTCTTTGTGGTGATGCTTCTAATATTCCAATTTTTAAAAGGATAGTTTCCGCTATCCATGAAGTTTGCCTTTATTCCTGCATCTGATTTGAACCATGATTAATTTTCTGAGAATTATGAAAACTGAAATAATTTCCTACTGGTTTCCTCCTACCAACCTGCAGAGATAAAAAAGTTAAAAGAAGTGGTAATCTTATTAGCTACAATGCATGCTTCCTGTGTTTGTAGGTGTTCGATTAACATTATATATGAGTTACAATTTTGTCTGTAAAAAGCAAATTGTGTAGGAAAGATAGAGAACTTTTTTAGAAGACAAAGTAAAAGATAAGTACGAAGAAAAGCAAATGTCCAATTGTGAATCGAAGATAATGGTATAGGAAAAATCTGTAAACTTTGATATGGACCATTAAGTCGGCAAATGGATTTAGAACAATTATTATATCTTTGAAGGGCAGAGTTCTCTCGTTTCATTTACTTCCAGAGACAACAGCGTGAGCTGTCCTTGGCGATCCCGCTGATCTCTCAGCCCCTTTCTCGGATTCACAGTAGAAATCACCCGCGTATTCTAATTGCTGTCGGCACAGTTTTCTCTCAATTCTTCTTTTCAATTTGTGAACTATACACATACATAACCTTTGCATTCCTTTCCCGAGTTTGGAAGCGGTGGTAAAAAGTGTTATGTAACACATGTACCGCGGTCACAGGCGATGCTAACGCATTCAAATACTCCCATTTTTGGCATACGTTTTTCCTCGGAAACAACCTAGTTCCTTGGCTAAGGTTCATTTTCAATGGTTATTACAAAACGACATACTTGCGCATGGTATTATGGTTAGCATGAGCCTTCCGCCCCACATTAAAATGGCTATATTTTAACCTATTATCTGATAAAAATCTATATTTGGTACAAACCACGTACAAACGATTAACATGGTTTCACATCTTTTTACGGTGACGGTGATGCGTTTGGTGTCATTGTTAACGCAAGCCTCCTGCCACGGACATTAAAATGGCTGTACCTTCACCGATGTTTCTGACACAAACGAAAATTTTGGTGGAACAATCCGGTCCAAACGATCTGCAATGCTTCCAAATTTTCTCACAATGGTGGCGGTGCCAGCGTAAAGTTGGTACCACCACAATTGAAGTGGTATATATCTTATAAGTAGTTTTGGTACAAACGAATGTAATTGTGGAACAAACGGTTACAAACGATGTACAAATAAATGGTAGTTGTTTTAATGGTTTTCGCTTCGGCGGTGGTGCTACTTCACATCGTGCTGACGGGTGACAAGCAGCGGCGCGGCGCTTTGGAGCTCCGGCCTACGACACAAGAATAAGAGAAGAAAAGGAAAGATTATATCATTTAACAATTTTATAACGTAATTTGGGTTTCGCAAGACATTGCCTATAATTTCCACGAACTATTTCCATAATATATTATTTTAATTTGGATGTAATAATTAAATTGTTTCAAAAAGATGTATTTTTTCTATAGTAGCAGATATACCAGTAGAATAGATCAAGATTATAGCAATACAACAATACCTTGTTTTATATTTAGTTCTGTATTGGTATTATTTGCAGTATAATAATATATTTATTCCATTGACATAAACCTATGACGTAGTTCCATACAAACATCTCTTCGGCCTCATAAAGCATTTCTTCTTCTGCTAGGGCGCCTTCTCCTTTAGGCCCTTATACTTATACGTATCGTATCACTGTATATCACCACCCGTTAGATACCACAGTCATAAGAAACCCGCCTCAACCAACGCTTCTCACGGTGCGGTCGCAGTCGTCAAATTACTGATTTAAAACCAGCAAGGTCCATTCAAATCTTGAGCAGTGAATGAACACAATTATGTGAACAGAATACTTGCTGTTATGAGCCTATAATAAACTTCATTCAGCTAGTAACTCGTTGCCACGGGTGTCTAACGTAGTATTATAAAATCAGGGCTTTAGCAACATAAGAGTATAAGACGGGCATATGGTATTCCGAGATGATAATTAAATATGCATGGAGAACTTTTATGAACATAACAAAGTATTGGCATAGATTTTCATTAGTCTCTTTTGATTTGTTCATCAAACAGTGCTATACCGAAGACAGTTCTCGGCCAGTGCGTGTATTTCATTTAAATTTGCCGCGCACAAGCTCCCGTGCGGCCGGGCGGTCTGACGTCGGCCGGCCCGCAGGCAGGCCCGGGCAAACCGACTGGCAGGAGGGGGCTCAGCCATTAATTACTCGGAAGTTTGAAGAGCAATAAAATTCATTTTTGCGTAATTAATTAGCAATTAAATCGTTCTTCATGATGGCATATTTGTTTTTGTGGTAACCGAAAGTGGTGTGCCAGCTGAATATTCCGCCAGTTCACACTTAATTACTCGGAAGTTGTGAAGAGCAAAAAAATTAATATTTGCGTAATTAATTAGCAATTAAATATTTCTAAATGGTGGCATATTGGTTTTCATGGTAACCGAATGTGGTGTGCCAGCTGAACACTTCAAGTCCAGTTTATCATTGATTACTCGGAAGTTTGAAGAGCAATAAAATTAATTTTTGCGTAATTAATTAGCAATTAAATTGTTCTACAAGATGGCATATTTGTTTTTTGTGGTACCCGAAAGTGGTGTGCCAGCTGAATATTCCGCCAGCTCACACTTAATTACTCGGAAGTGTGAAGAGGCAAAAAAGTTAATATTTGCGTAATTAATTAGCAATTAAATAGTTCTAAATGGTGGCATATGTGTTTTTGTGGTAACCAAATGTTGTAGTGCCAGCGGAAGAGAGGTTGTGCTTTCGCCCATCCTCTTTAATTTATTTATTTCTGATGTTCCTACAATAAACGACACATCATTAGCATTATTTGCAGACGACTCTGTTTTATACAGTACACACAGAAATCTGGAAACTGCAATTACTTTACCTCCAAAAACATTTAAATAAGATAGATTCAGGTGCGGATCCAGACTTCTCTTTTGGGAGGGGTCACGTTAAGACTTAAGTGCATTTATTTCGGAAATGGGGAGGGTATTGGCGGTAATAACATATATTTGAAGTATGTTATACGTATATCAGAATGACTTTATTATACTATAAATATATTAGAAATTTTCAATATTCCCATAATCACCATATCAATCAGTTTACTATTGTTACTATATCCTCATCCTATCCCCTGGAGGTGAGGCAGGTGTAACTTTGGAATTTTAAATGGTAACCCCCCAATTTTTGTTGCAGATTCGAATTCTGTCTACAAAAATATGTCAATTTTATTCGGTACGTTTATTTTAAAAAAAATAAAATTTATAATGTTATCAACCATAACGTTCAAATGAGCAAAAATAACTTTCATATGATGCAACATGAAACAATTTGTGAAGAAATTATATTTTTAATAAATTATTATAATTAATAAATACATGTATATAATAAATAAATAAACAAAATTATATTTTCATTTTTTCTCAATTATTTTTCTCGTTTTCATTTTTCCTTTTTTTACATTTTTTCGTTTATAGTGCTCTTTTGTACTACACCGAGGGACAACTACACCGAGACATGCAAACATCCAATAATTTTAATTTAATATAACAATTAATATATTGCAAATAACTGATGATTCCTTTTGCATTGCTAAGGTGCTGTGCATCATTAAAACTCAAAGTAACATCATTGCAATACTGTTCATCAAGGATGAGAGCTGTCAAGAGATTTTTTTGATACAGGTTTCGGAATCAACGACAGCAAAACATTCAAATAAGGTATTTTAGGCGTCAGACTCTATCCTCGCTCATCAGCCGAACTAAAATTCTCTAACCGGATTCGGGCTCAGCGACAGCAAATATTCCAATAAGGTCTTTCAGCAGTGGCGAAGCTGAAGGGTAATCTGAGAGCCTTATAATACCCAAATTATTTTTCAATAAAATCTGTCGTTGTGTGCCATGTTTCAATATTTTTGTTACTGAATCTTGAAGAAAATTAAATGTGTTCGACTTTTTTTCATCGTTTATGCGCAAGGAAATTATCAGGGCGCATGCGCACAAGAGAGCATGAGCTATCTTCCTTTCACTTGCATTCACTAGGCAGAGATCCCAGCTGGAGCCAAGGCTCTCGGTAGACACGAACTTCTACAGCGATGCGCGCCCACGTCTCGACCAGGCAAATTCACCTCATCACCTGATGTTGTGGGAAAGTAGAGTTGTTTGTGTGCCGTTTGTGTGATTTTTGTTGGTGTTTTCTTTACGAAATAGTTAATGAAGTTAAAGATATAGTGTTGCAGACAATGTCCCACTGACTATGCGCCAGTCTCATAACTTCTAAACGGTTTACGATATCGAAATGCAGTTTTCGCTCAACAATGCGGAATCACGAGTCAAGTAATACGCACCGTAGAGATAGAAATAGTAGCAATACATGGTAATATACCGTGTTATGTATGACGAGACTATTGAAATCTGCATCAAAGTAGACACGACTATGAATGAACTATCAGGGTGAGATTTATTTGAAAGGTACAAAAATTGTATCTTTTAAAATTGTTGATACAGTAGTGACTCAGATGGACAACATGTTTCAAGATTTCGAAAAACTTTGTTTTTCGTCAAGAAATTCAATAAAATTACTTTTTCACTCACAAAACGTCCTTTCGTTCAGAAAAGTTTTTTCCTAATAAACAATATCCATTCCTTGACAGTGTGCAGCCTCGAAATAAACTGACAAATGTATACATTAATAATGCAAAAATACATGCCTGCAGTTGTTTTGTATTTGTAGTAGTATTTGTTACACAAATTGATCTAGAAAAATATATCAGAGACAGTTCGGTTGATACAACTCAATCCAAATGTTCCTTTATATAGTACAGCATGTGAAGGGAATATGATTACATTCAAGAGTTAAGGCATTCGTGAGAAAATTCCACGGGAAATTAACGGTGCAGAAACGAAAGCTTTAAAGAACAAATTATCGACGTTTTTGTTGAATAAAAAAAACGGTGAATGGAGCTAATTTACAAAAAAATGTAATATTAGATTTTCAGAATACCCAACTGCATGATTCTAGCTTCGCCACTGTATTTTAGGCGTCAGACACTATCCTCGCTCATCAGCCAAACTAAAATTCTGTAACCCTAATTCTTTTAAATCTTACCACTAACCTCTGTTTATTGCCTTAACTTGTGCTGAAAGCGGCTTCCTACGTTCTCACAAAACTAGAACCGGCATCAAACTTCAATGATTAAATTAGGTTCGCCGTTACTGATTACATTAAGCATTTTTAGGTTAAATAAACATTGAGTTCCATAAGAGTTCCGATACTGAATTGGATTGTATAAACGAAACTGAATTCTAACAAACACCAGAAAGCAAGATGGTTGAAAATTTTACATACAGACCATTATTATTACTAAGTTTAGCTAGTCCTATTCCCTTCCAACACGGTTGTGAATTTTAAGATGAGACCATGTGCTGACGTCCATTTTGCTCCAAATTCTCTCGTTCAATTAGTGACAAATATTCACATTAAGTTGGCAACACTAGTAACGCGCAGTGTATTTGATTCCGACTTAAGATGTGTTACTTGTTTAGATATATTTCTTTGTATTAAAAAATATTTTTAACGTGATCTTGAATAACCACGTATGTTTTTATACAAATTAAATTCCAATTTCTATTAAATTCATTATTCTCCCGTTCGCCCTAAAGAAAAAAGCTGATGTAAACAAACCCGAGGTCTCCGACCTTGCTCCGATTCTCTATCGCTGATTCCCGCTCGCACTACTTTCGGCCACGCGCGCTCGGTATAGTCATTGATTGCTGGAAAATAGAACCCGCCTACTTGCAGAGCACTAGACGAATATTAAACATTTCTAACGAGCTCCGCAAACGCACATTTTCAAATATTAAGAGAAACTACTTCATAGTCATGGGCGTAGCCAGGGGGGGGGCAGGGGGGGGCAGTTGCCCCCCCCTAAAACTTCAGAAATTTATAAAATTTGTATAAAACATCAATCAAAAATTGTATGATTTTATTATATTTATATATGAAGAAAAAGATTTGGTTTACTTAAGTAAAATATGTTATATGATAGAATTTTAATATATATACAGTAAAGAAAAAATATCTAAACTAAAAATGTAATCATTTTTAATTAATCTTAATTTATTTTTAAGTTATTA
The DNA here is from genome assembly GCA_031308135.1 of Acheta domesticus. Classification (NCBI taxonomy): domain Eukaryota; kingdom Metazoa; phylum Arthropoda; class Insecta; order Orthoptera; family Gryllidae; genus Acheta; species Acheta domesticus. The sequence continues at coordinate 74,783 of JAHLJT010003712.1, read as the reverse complement.
GGTAAAATGAAGCGTTGGAGTTTTCGTATTCAATTTTATCAGCCTTCAGCCCAGCATGAATCACACTCGCTCAAAATGTACAATGTTTTTTGAATTCTACAGATTTTGAGATAAGATTAAATCAACACCGATCACCGTCCTATTGCATAATTTGTGTTAGTTTCTTAGTTTAGTCCCGTCGTCTGAAACAAGTGAACGTGACATAATTGATATACCTTACGTATGAAAATACGGATTGTTTAATTATTGTGTTTTAATTGAGAGTCAACAGCAGTACATATAAAGTGCTTTTTGAAATATTACATACGCTCCACGGTGAGTAAAACATTACATTATGAACTATCCTTCTAGAATAAACGTTAATAGTATTTCAGAAAATAATTTTCTTTTACGAGACATAAAAAATAATATTTATAATAATCAATGATTTTTCCATGACTACCAAAAACAACTCTTAGATAAGCATGATTCATGAAGAACGACGATTATGAAACAAATGCAAAATCTGTCTTGAATTTTCTGTTGCACATTTCATAAAATAGAATGAGCTTATGAAATGGTATGAATTGCTATGTGTATGGATTGAGGACATTATTGTAATTTTAATTGGACCAAATACCTGTTAATATTTTTTATTTCTTTTGAATTAAATTTCCTAAATTTAGACAAATAAATAATTCATAAAAGAAAACTGCTAATAACTTTTTTGTTGTTTCGTAGAAAAAATTCTTTCGAAAAAAATGTGATTAATTTGTTATAATTACCTAAATCAATATTTAGAAATAAATCTAAAATCAATCTAAATCAATTTTTTTTTGTTACAAAAAACCAGTTAATCATTGTGCACATTATATTTATACATTAAGTTACAGCAAAACCTTGTTTTAATCTGAGAAAATGAAACATTATGTCATATAATACATTCATATTTTTATAAAAGCGTAATTTTTGTAAAAATATTTTGAAAAGAATATACTAATATAATTGTATTATATTAATATAATAATATTATTTTCGTAATTTTAATTTCTCTGGAATATTCTGTTTTAGAAGTTCCCGTCTAGGGTTTACTTTTTAGTGTTGGAGTTACGCTTGAACATTCTGCTATATTCTTCTTAATATAGATAAAAAGTTTGTTATGGACATAAGAAAATTTTGATCAGTAAGTATTGTGATATCTAAACACAAAGTATAGTAATTTTAAGTATTTCTAAATCTAGAATAGCAGTTATTAAGAGCATAAAAATCTGTTTTCCTGTAGACATTTTTAATGTAGAATATTTTATATATTTATAGGTAATCAAAAAAGAAAACTAGAGGAAAGAAATGAATCCAAAAATGAAAGTGACGAAAAGAAAGCAAAATTTGTATCAACACTTAATCGTACAGAACCTCAACCAGGACCTTCATCCTCTTATCTAAGTAATGATGAATCACTTGAACCTCACATTGATGATCCTCTCCAAAATGATTTAGGTCTACAGATTGGACGATCTTTTCACATGACACCAAAAGAGAAAAAGTATGTTTCTGAAATCTTGTTGGATTCTGCCTATACTAGTTATATTTTTGTTGTAATTATTAAGGACATTTAAAAATTGCTATTTGATCTTCTGTACAAATTTCTAATGTCGAATATTTTATATATTTATAGGAAATCAAAAAAGAAAACCAGAGGATAAAAATGAAACCGAAAATGAAAGTGACGAAAATAAAGCTATGTACATCAACACTTAATTGTACAGAACCTCAACCAGGACCTTCATCCACTTATCTGCCTAATGAATCAATTGAACCTCACATGGATGATCCTCTCGAAAAATGATTTGGGTTTATGGATTGGACGTTCTTCTCAAATGACACCAGAAGAAAAAATTACACTTCTAAAATCTTGTTGGATTCCACCCATGAGTTATGATTTTAGTAAAGATGTAAAACCCTCCGAAAGAAAATTTAAGCATGCTTGGATACAAACATATTCACCCTGGCTTGTATATTCGAAAGCACTCAAAGGCGGGTCTTTGTAAATTTTGTGTCCTCTTTCCTCCACCCATTGGTTCAGTTAAAGGTATTCTTGGATCATTTATGATAAAGCCTTTTACACGCTATAAAAATTTACATGAAGATGTAAAAAACATTCTTCTAATCATTGGCACAAAACTGCAGTTACTGCGGCCAGAGATTTTACTGCTAATGCTCCAGTTGATGTGCAACTATTACACGGCCACAAAAAAATTATAGAAGAAAATAGTAAGATTTTAAAATCGATAATCTCCACAATTTTATTTTGTGGGACCCATGATCTGCCTTTAAGAGGAAAAGTTCAAACTGGAGGTGTGTTTCAGGATTTAATTAAATTTCGAATTGAAGCTGGTGATAAATACTTGAAGCAACATTTTGATGAATCTAACGCTAAAAAAAATGCAACATATATGTCTCCTCAAATACAAAATGAAATTATTAGTTTGTGCGGGGCTGTCATTAAAGATGATATAATAGAAGACGCAAAAAAAGCATACGCATTTAGTGTACTAGCGGATGAGACAGCTGATATATCGGGGAAAGAGCAATTGTCAATTGGTTTAAGATTTTTTGATGAAAAACAGATGAAAATTCGGGAAGAATTTGTTGGCTTCGTTGAACTTAAAGCTCTCGATGCTCATACAATTGCAACAGCAATAGACACATTTTTGGAAAAGGAAGGACTTGATCCGGAAAAATGTGTAGGTCAAGGTTATGATGGATGTGCAGCTATGGCTGGCAATGAAAACGGAGTACAAAGCATATTACAAAAAAAGTATAAACAAGCTAAGTTTTTTTCATTGTGCATCGCACAAATTAAATCTTGTAGTTAATGACTTGAAGAATGTACCAGAAATACGAAATACTATCTCTACAGTCAAAGACATTATTGCATTTTTTCGAGAGTCTGTATTAAGACGAAACTATATCCCGAATATTCCTATGTTTTGCGAAACTCGTTGGTCTCAAAAGTACAAAAGTATTTCTGTTTTTAACAATCATTTTACTGATATAATATCAGCTCTGCAAAAATTATCACTCATAGGAAACAATCAAACTAGGAAAACGGCATTCCAACTTCATGCAACTACAACTACAGGTAAGTTTGTTGTTGCTGTGGCTTTAATTGCAAAATATTCTGCGATATTGGAACCGGTGGTGAATGCTCTGCAGTCCAAAGCTTTGGACTTGTTGCAATGTTCAGAGCATATCCGAAGAATTCTTGGAGTAATAAAAAGTCATCGTAATGATCCTGAGCAGATTACAAGAGTACTCATGGAAAATGCAAAGAGCATAGCCGAAAAATGTGGACTGGAACTATTACTACCTAGAATTGTCGATAAACAAAAGCATCGTTCAAATCCTCCAGCATCCAATAAAGAAGAATACTGGAGAAGATCTTTAATAATTCCTTATTTAGATTCTCTCGTATCATCTTTGGAACGTCGTTTTTCAGAAGATCATTCAGCTGCGTTTTCATTGTTGATTCTTCATCCTCAAAATATGATGAAGATGACAATTGATGATTTCGAAAAAAAATCTAAAGAATTTGAATTATTCTACAATTTACAACGATTGAATTCCGAAACTGAATTATGGTATTCCACGTGGAGCAAAAGAAATTTGAGTGAAGAACAATTACAAGATATTAAAATGGCAGATTTAGTTAAAGAGGCCGACATTTTTTATCCCGAAACAAAAAAAGCGCTACTCATTTCTCTTGCTCTACCGTGCACCACTTGTACTGTAGAGCGATCATTCAGTACTTTACGCAGAGTAAAGTCTTGGTTAAGATCAACAATGACAGAAAATCGACTAAACGGTTTATGTTTAATGAGTGTACATAGGGAATTCGTAATAGGAAAAGAAGAGAAATATCTCAAAGAAATATTTGAGAGATTTGCAAAAAATCCACGCAAACTTGTTTTAGTTTGACAGTTCGTTAGTTGTTTTATATAGTCTTCCAATATATTTTATAATGTGTATTTTCTTTATATCATTAATAAACTAGTGTAATTGAATATATAATTTTTTTTTTAAAAAATGTCTTCATAGTTTATTAATATTGTCCTTAAATGATATTCCTAAGGCAACTCAATACGAAGTATACATCTATGGCAAGTCGATGTTACATCAATAGATGTACGAGTGTACATCTATATCGATATCGAATTGATATATTTTTAATATTATATATCGAATTACATAAATTATATATCGTATTGATATATAATTGATATATTTTCGTATTAATGTTGTTTGCCCCCCCCTAATGAAAAACCTGGCTACGCCCATGTTCATAGTAATCAAAATACTCTTAACTACCAGTTTGCAAAGTTAAATAAAAAATACGAGAAGTGAGCAAGCGAATGTCAATATCTAAATTATATCATTTCGTCTGTAATAACTAATATTCACTCTTTAATCTCATGCAAACAATTTACTTACGATCACTCTGCTTCAGGAAGAGGTTCAATTCCTTCCATATCTGAAGCAGATGATTCGGTGCTGGAAGAACCACCTTCGGTGATGACTAACTCGTCCACAACACTGTCACTCAAGCCATCTACCTCCCACATCCTCTGTTCCTCTTTAATTGTGTGCCTAACTGCACTACACCAGCGTTCTGGCGTCACTCGAGAAATGCCTTCCTCTAGAAGTTCATGCACTTCGCGCAATTTAAATGTTTTATTGTTGCGCGCTACATGTCCTTTCACTTGGCTCCATACCAACTCAATAGGGTTTAAATTGCAGTGGTATGGAGGTAAGCGAAGAACTTCGAATCCACGTTGTTTGGCAATTTCATCTATGACGTATTTGTCGAAGTCTGTCGAGTACTTTTCAGTGAGCTTCAGGAGCACCGCCTTTACTAATGTCTCAAAATGTTCTCCTTTTTCTGACAACCATTATGCAATATCTGCTTTACGCCACGATTTATTCGGACGCCGCAACAGTTTTACACTATGGTAAGGAGCATTATCTAAAACAATGACACTGTTCGGTTCTAATAACGAAAGAATGCACACAAACCAATCACTAAATGTATCGCCAGTCATTTCATCGTGGTAATCAGAAGTTTTTTCGATTCGAAAACAAACAATGCTCCTTCCACAAACCCTGCTTCATTACCTATGTGGGCCACAATTAAACGCCTGCCCTTTCCTGAAGGATTTTTTAACCCAGTTGAGAGACCAGCTAAGAATGCCTGTTTTTTCTGTTTCACTGTCGAGTCAACCCACACCTTGTCCGTAGTATGTCCTTCTGTCACCCACGTTTCATCCAAGTAATAAATTATTTTATTCTGTTCCCGATACAGTTGAATGTTTCTTAAATAGTTGCGCCTCCATAATACTATATCGTCCCTGTCAATAATGAGATTCTTTTTCCCTCTCCTTTGGAATACAAATCCTGAGGACACAATTAAATTGTACAAACTGGTTCTCTTAAAACTCGGTAATTCAGGATCGGTGTTCACTGCCTGCAGTACTTTCATTAATGTTGGCGGTTCATTTCGAAAAAAGAAGGAATGCACTTTAGAACGCACAGAACGCACAACAAATTCATCATATGTTTCGGTCACTTGGTTCTTCCGCTTTCTTGTTTTCTTTGGAGTTTGAAGATTTCCTGTCTCCACGACCTCTTTTTCTTAATTTAAATATACTAGAAACGGATATTCCGGTAAATTCTGCAGTCAATTCAGCGATTTTCATAATAGGAAAGTCCGGATTTTTATGCAAAAATGTATTAAAAACGTTCAATACCACACGCTTTTCACCACTCCGTAATAATTTCCCGCTGTGGTGTTTCACTACGGAAGGACCTGCACCGCTCTCCGACATCTTTAAGCGAACGTTCCGAACTGCTTGACAAAAATCTCCAAACTGATCTGCTCGCTTCGCCCGCCTCCCATCGTGCGTGACCGAACCTGCGTCTGTCATCAGTTCTTGAGAAATCAACAGCTCCAGTTACTGCCGCACGTGCGTGGGGTGAGTTCGCCTCTCGTCTCTAACGGATTCATTTTTTCCGCTAGAGGTGATACCGAGCAGGCGCTGGACACATAACTGTCACCGACATCGATAACTCCTTTTCCGGAAGGGCTGGCGTGGGAACAATGGTCTCCTTATTTTGGAATCTGAGTTATAGATTGTAAGTTTCGTCTGGAATTTTAACTTCGTGAGAGAAATGAACCATTACATCGAAAACTATTTTCTTACGCACATGAACACGCTTGAGGCGGTATCGTGTCAGCTAACCAATGGCAAGCATCTCAAGGCACGTGCTTCTGTTTACATTCACTTTTTTCTTAGGGCGAACGGAGAATAGTTTCAGCACTGATAAATTTTTAGAAGTTTCTAGAATTGTCTGAAAATATCTGAAAATGTCTCAAAAAATGTCTCGGACAGTCCCGATTCTGAAAGTACACTGGAACGGTTATCAGTTTCTCAGTTTTTTTTGTAGATATCTTAGAGTTTCTCACAAAATTGTGACGGTTCATCATTTGGTGGGGGGGATCATGACCCCCGTGACCCCCCCTGGGATCCGCGCCTGGATAGATTCATGGGATGTCCGTGAAGTTGGCACCACCACAAAAGCGAAAACAATTTAAACTATTACCATTCGTTTGTACCTCGTTTGTACCCTTTTGTTCCACAAAAACATTCGTTTGTACCAAAGCCACTTAAAAGATACAACACTTTCAAATGTGGTGGTGCCAACTTTACGCTGGCACCGCCACCATCGTAAAAAAAATTGAAAACATAGCAGATCGTTTGTACTACGTTTGTACCGGATTGTTCCACCACAATTTTGGTTTGTACTAGAAAATTGGTGAAGATAGTCATTTTAAAATTCCGCAGAGGCTTAGGTCAACAATAACATCTAACTAATAAACTTGACAGTATATAAATGTGAAACCATTCATAATTGATTGTACCTGGGATGAACCGGATTGTACCACCGAAATATGCGTTTGTACCAGAATATTAGTCAACATAGAGCGATTTTAAGATCGCCGAGAGGAGGTCTCACCAACAATACAACACAGGGCGTCGCCGCCACCGTCGAAATTTGTTCAACCGGTCTTAATCGATTATACCAGCACTGTACCGGATTGTTCCACCAAAATATGCGTTTGTACCACAACAATAATCAACCTACAGCGATATAAAGATCGCGGAGCGGAGATCTCGCCAACAATACATTACAGGGCGTCACCGTCACCGTCGAAATTTGTGCAACCGGTCTTAATCGATTGTACCAGCACTGTACCGGATTGTTCCACCAAATTATGCGTTTGTACCACAACAATAATCAACCTACAGCGATATTAAGATCGCGGAGCGGAGGTCTCGCCAACAATACATTACAGGGCGTCACCGTCACCGTCGAAATTTGTGCAACCGGTCTTAATCGAATGTACCAGCACTGTACCGGATTGTTCACACCAAAATATGCGTTTGTACCACAACAATAATCAAACCTACAGCGATATAAAGATCGCGGAGCAGAGCTCCTCACCAACAATACAACACAGGGCGTCACCGTCACCGTCGAAATTTGTGCAACCGGTCTTAATCGATTGTACCAGCACTGTACCGGATTGTTCCACCAAATTATGCGTTTGTACCACAACAATAATCAACCTACAGCGATATAAAAATCGCGGAGCGGAGGTCTCGCCAACAATACATTACAGGGCGTCACCGTCACCGTCGAAATTTGTTCAACCGGTCTTAATCGATTGTACCAGCACTGTACCGGAATTTTCCACCAAAATATGCGTTTGTACCCCAACAATAATCAACCTACAGCGATATAAAGATCGCGGAGCGGAGGTCTCGCCAACAATACATTACAGGGCGTCACCGTCACCGTCGAAATTTGTGCAACCGGTCTTAATCGATTGTACCAGCACTGTACCGGATTGTTCACACCAAAATATGCGTTTGTACCACAACAATAATCAAACCTACAGCGATATAAAGATCGCGGAGCAGAGCTCTCACCAACAATACAACACAGGGCGTCACCGTCACCGTCGAAATTTGTGCAACCGGTCTTAATCGATTGTACCAGCACTGTACCGGATTGTTCCACCAAATTATGCGTTTGTACCACAACAATAATCAACCTACAGCGATATAAAAATCGCGGAGCGGAGGTCTCGCCAACAATACATTACAGGGCGTCACCGTCACCGTCGAAATTTGTTCAACCGGTCTTAATCGATTGTACCAGCACTGTACCGGAATTTTCCACCAAAATATGCGTTTGTACCCCAACAATAATCAACCTACAGCGATATAAAGATCGCGGAGCGGAGGTCTCGCCAACAATACATTACAGGGCGTCACCGTCACCGTCGAAATTTGTGCAACCGGTCTTAATCGATTGTACCAGCACTGTACCGGATTGTTCACACCAAAATATGTGTTTGTACCACAACAATAATCAACCTACAGCGATATTAAGATCGCGGAGCGGAGGTCCCGCCAACAATACATTACAGGGCGTCTCCGTCGAAATTTGTTCAACCAGTCTTAATCGATTGTACCTGCATAGCACCGGATTGTTCCACCAAAATATGCGTTTGTACCACAGTAAAATACGTCGATGGCAAGTCGACGGTTCTCCAGACGGACTTGGTGAAATGAAACTCAGAGAGTGAGAACACACTGAGTTTATTACAGAAGTGAACAAAATACAGGTTATACAAATTTCTATTACAAAGTTGAAAATGGTTGTGAACCCTTTACAATGTTTCCTTACGAACTATATAGACTACATCCCCACTCCTGTTTGTAAGTACATGGTGGAGGGGGAGATACTTGTTATGGTCAGAGACGCGAATGCGCTCTGGGTGGCGCTTATCACGGGCGGAGAGGGAACTCCGAAGCGAGGGTCTTGGTATCACGAGGACTGTGCCCCGAAGTGACCTTTCATGATTACATGGAGGTTAAGGGGCAGGCGTTAGTTATTGGAGCCTTCGATGTCATATCTCAGCGCAGGGCGCAATTGAGATGAAATTTATTAGTATTTATTAGGTGCTTAAGATAGAAGTGCGTTAAAATTATCGGGGACACGAAAAGACGCCTTCTTTCTTGTTCCAAGATATCGGTTATCGGGCCTCGTGCTTTAATTAAATTCATAAGTCCAGCCTTGCTCCGGAGTACATTGCGTAATGCTATGTACAGCCTGTACGCTCTGTGCGTGGGGATATAAGTCCACAACATTAGTCAACCTAAAGCGATATTAAGATGGCGGAGCGGAAGCTTCACCAACAATACAACATAGGGCGTCACCGTCAACGTCGAAATTTGTTCAACCAGTCTTAATCGATTGTACCACCGTAGCACCGGATTGTTCCACCGAAATATGCCTTTGTACCAGTGAATATAGTTAACATACAGCAATTTTTAGGTCGCCGCTGAGGCGCACGCCTACACCAACATTTAGCGGTGAAGTTTGACAGTAAAAGAATGTGAGACCATTCTTAATTGATAGTACCGGATTGTTCTACCGAATTCACAAAATCCATTGCTGAAATGAAAGCCAACGTCAGATTAGAAGTAATTTTGTTTAAGGTATTCAGTTCATTATTACGTAACACTGCTGCATGTTACGTAACATTGCAATGAATCTGAAATTTAATTCTGAAGTGAAAGTCTATTCGAATCTATTCGAGACGGCCGTCATTCACTAAGCTTTGGTGGTACCTGGTCTAGACGAAAATTGCCAAGACCTTGCTGGAGATTAACTCGCGGTCGGATGCTTTGGGAATACCCACAAGAATAATGTTACCGCTGGAACATAGCCCACACCTCGTGGGAGAGGGTGAGCTCGTCTCCTCATGTTTGGGAATTTTCCTGGAAGCTCTTAATATACTTTCTTACAGTTGACCAGCTCTCGTCTTTTCATGACCTACAATATCGCCAAAATTGGTCAATAATATGCGTCTAAAAATGTTTTAACAATGCCACAAAAGCAATGAAAATGGCGTAAAAAATGTTATCGAAAACTGTTGTGATGAACAACTCATGCTTTTGATACATTACTGATGTAATCGAGACTAATTCTATTCGTTCAAATGAACCCACCTTTTAATGATGTTTCGGTTTCGAATGTTCTTTTCGAGAAAACCTCTGTGTTTACTTATCCCGGCTAAAATTGATGAAATCAGAAGAAAATTCATTTTGCTCGTGCTGCGTCAGCGGCCACTATAATTAAACCAGTACCACCAAAATACCAGATTGATGTAGATTGCGTTGATTGAACCCCAGGGTAGTTTATGAAAAACAGCAAACCACAAAATGCAAATCGCTAGCAACAATACCAAATTAGCACAGCAAAATCCAACATTATTGTCTTAGATTTTGACGGAATCTACGGATGTATAATGACGGTGTCGTTCCGTACAATACCGAAGTGACATTTTTTCAAAAGTAGTTACTTAGGCCGGCCAGCACTGTAACCCGTGGTTATTTTCAGTCTACGGCACAATAATTTTCTTCTCTAAGGATGGCACTCAAATTGTCAACTAACGAGCAATAAGAAATGAAATTCGCGCGTGTTATGAATTTGTGAGATTCGAAGTATTTAATGGGTATTTTTTTGAAGTAAATTTGTAAATATCCTTAAAATTGAATTTGAAGAATAAGAATAAATAGAAGAAAACCAGAACTGTAAGTGGTAAGATATAAGTGGTTAGTTCGCAACGCTGACAAAACTTCTAAACTGAAGTAAGAGGACTCTGATCCCAGTAAAAAGGAAAAGTTCAATAACCGAAGATAGTTGAAAGCGTCGGCGATGCCACATTCAGGTGTATGAAGTATTTAAAATGTGAATATGACTGCAAAAATATTTATCTATTGTATTAATCAATATGTTCTGAAATTATTGCTTACATTTCCGTACAGTTTGAAAATATTAAGGAACACCATGTTAGTATCTGCGGATTTTATCATGTTATCAAATTGTTCAACATCTTTTAACCCCATTCTTTAAAATGTGTCAGACATAGATACATTATTAATATAAGAAAATAATAAAAAAGGTAACAAAAATACATAAACAAAAAAATAAAAAACACAAAAACAATACTTTTAACTTCGTCAGTGCCGGTCCAAAGCCTGGGTCTAAAAGAATGACAGGGAAAAGTATTCAGCACACGGCGTGTGGCGGCGGCCAGCGCGCCTAATGCGTAGCAGTGAAAGGGTTAATAGGTCTATTAACGCAAGTTTACATATTTTGGCGACACTACTTAATAGAAGCCTACATAATTAAATTCGTTCAAAGAATTGGTCGACCCGACCGGGATTCGAACCCGGGCCTTCTGGTTTACGCTGAGCTACTCTGACCACTAAGCTATCGAGTCGACCATCCCTTTGAACAGTTTTCACAATAAGGTGACGGGAATGGTGACAATTATGTATAAGCTTACAATATAAATTATCAAATTTGGATTTGTTTAGGGGGTAAATAGAAACACTACTAAATAGTTGTGGTTAATTGTGTTACAGTAGCGCACTTAGGACGATAATTCTCTAATTTACGATATTTCCAGACGCTAATATTATTTTTCAATTACCCTCGTCTCCATCATCTCCTGCTTCTTTCATCCGCTGTTTCATCTTCTGCTTCTTCATAATTTTGTGCTTCTTGTTCTTCTTCGTACCCTTCTTATTCTTTATACCTTTCTTCTTTTTCTTCTTCTTCTTACCCTTCTTCTTGATACTCTTTTCGGAAATTTCGACGTATTTTTCTTAACAGCAGAGGCAGCAGTGAATTAATTAAAATGTTCATTTTATATAAGACAGGAGGTTTAACAGTAACCTAAGGTTATGGGCCATAATAGAAAAATCAAAGTTAGTGGGAAAACCCATTCCTTTATTCTTCCTGTTGGGCTGCAGAATTTCTTGTCAAAAATGGTAGTATCGTACTTCTGCGCCCAAATTCTCTTAGAAATGTGTTATTCTCTCATCGTATTCTTAATTACGGTTTTCATCCGCAATGATTATTGATAGATTCAAGAAAAAATTCGAAACCTTATGGACAAAATTTCTTAGTCGATTAACCAATCTGGTACAAACGCATATTTCGGTGGAACAATCCGGTACAACGCAGGTACAATCAATTATGAAGTTTCACATTTATATACTGTCAAGTTTATACGTTAGATGTTATTGTTGGAGTATGCCTCTCGCGGAATATTAAAATGGCTGTATCTTCACCAGTTTTCTGGTACAAACGAAAATTGTGGTGGAACAATCCGGTACAAACGTGGTACAAACGATCTGCTATGTTTCCAATTTTTTTTTACGATGGTGGCGGTGCCAGCGTGAAGTTGGCACCACCACATTTGAAAGTGTTGTATCTCTTAAGTGGCTTTGTACAAACGAATGTTTTTGTGGAACAAACGGGTACAAACGAGGTACAAACGAATGGTCATTGTTTAAATTGTTTTCGTTTTGGTGGTGGTGCCAACTTCACGGACATATTCATGAGCAAAGATGTGGCATATAAAATTAAATATATCGAAATGCAATGCAAAAATTTTTTCCTTACGTAGATACAATGAACTACCTCCTCTTACATATCAAAACGAGCCAATAAAATGGCTTTCCTCCACAGAGACAGTAAAATATTTAGGAGTATTAATGGACAGAAGACTCCATAGGGGAAATAATATCACCCACAGAATTTCGTTAGCTAATAAACGATGGCATCAGCTTCATCCTCTGATTAAATACTCTTCTTCGTTAAGTATACTGACTAAATTGCACGTTTACAAAACAATGATTCGGCCGATACTATCATATGCATGTCCAATTTGGGATCAGCATCTAAAACGAACATTAATAAAATACAATTTTTTCAGAATACCTACCTAAGAACTATTGTTTAAAGCCCTTGGTTTATTTCTAATCTACAAATTCATTCTGAGTTAGGTATACTTCCAATTTAAAACTTTTTTATACAAATTTCAGCAAAATTCTACGTCAAAATTAATAAAATTCCATCTGCACTTCATTTTGAACTTGGTAAACACAATCCCCATCAAAACCGACTAAAACGTAAATTGCCCAAACATTTCTTCGACCCCCCATAATCACCTTTCAAATTTGAATTCAACACATAAAACAGAGTGTTCTTGATGCGTGAGCTTTTCTTGTAGATACTCAATTCTGTTTGTAATACTCAATCAGTTCATCTTCTGCTGCCAAGGGCCTAACTGACCAAAGGCATGTAATTATTCAACAACAACAACAACAATAATAATAAAAACAAAAAAAATTGTAAATACTAAAGATAAGCAAGAGAATAGTATTCTACAATGCATCATAACACAGCAATTGACTGTGATACGGGAAATGCAGTAAGCCAGGAATTGTTACTTTCTACAATGCTACAAAAGGTGGCGTGGATACTGTAGATAAAATGTGTTGCACCTACAATGTATCTCGGAAAAGTAACAGATGGCCACTGACATTATTTTACTTTTTGCTAAACATCAGTGGAATCAACTCACAGATCATTTTGCACGTAAGCAATGTATCTATAGGACCAAGGCGACAGTATTTAAAGTCTTTCAATGAGCCTTGTTCAGGAACACATGCAACACAGATCGCAGATTAGTTCATTGCCAAAGTACCCATTTCAAAAATCACACAATTCATAGTTACTGAAGAGGAAGAACAGGCCGAAATGGAAATCCCTCAGAAAAGAAAAAGATGCCATGCATGCCCTAGAAATACTAAATGTAAACAACAAGTTTGTAAAGATCATTGTGATGTCTTGTGTAAAACCTGTAGTTCAGTCTGAAGTGTAATAAGTTGTTTATATTTTACATGTTCTTTTCCCACATTTCAGTAGTAATAAATCACTTATAAATGTATGTAACACCAAAAGAAACATCTAAATTTTTGTAATTTTAAGTTGTGTTTATTGGTTCTAAGCCAATTTCAATAAATTGTTTACGTATTTTTGTGTGAGACAATGTTAGACAGTTAAACTTATTAAATTTTCTGATACCTTTGTTTTTGAAATATTCAGGAAAATTTAAAAGGAGTCGCTACACAAAATAAGAGATAAATTATAATTTTTGTCCTTTTATTTTTTTAATTTCCCATTAGCATGTTTGTTTATAAAAGTGCATTATGTTAATATAGCTTGACCAACTTGAGAATGATGTTTACAGGAGCGTGCCACTCTCTGTGTTTACAACCGAAACGACAGAGACTGAGATAAAAAGGATACTTCATTCAAAATGAAAATGGTACCGTGCCAAACTATTGTGAAAGAAAGCGAGATTTATTTCGTTGCAAATCTAGTATATTCCCAATTAATATTTTAACTATATTTGGACATGTCTGCACCTCATATTGGAAGAAATAAAAGTATACTTTTCTCTGCAAAACGATTCAAATTTTGCAACTAATTCTTTCGATGAGCAGTAACATCACTAATTCTTTACCAATATATACCAAATAAAATTCTTTTTTATGTAAGAAGTAACTTCCACCATAATGAAGAATATTGTAGGTACTTATGACAGTAAAGTTAATGTTTCGGTACTTTATTGCATACCTTACAAACCGTCTAAAGCCTATGGAAAAAAAGATGAATGAAGGAGAATACAAAATGTTTAAACCCAATGAATAAGTATTAAAAATTCAATATAAACAAAAATTTTTATTATAGTCTTGTACTAGAACGGTGAAAAGTAAAGAAAGCAACTAAAGGGACAAAAATAAAACAGTCAGTGCAAATCTTGCATGATGTGTCTCTGAAGTTATATTTTATCAGCTGATTCACAACCTCTATGAAGGAGGCCATGGTGATTCCGTAGAAGCAGTCTCTGAACTCGCTTCCCGCTCCTGGCGACCATTTTTTTTTTTTTACCTAAACTGACTGTACAGACCCGTGTTTTCACAGTTAGTTCCACGACGCACCGCAGTCGCAGCCTTCATTCTTCACTTGGTCGAGTAATAATACCTTAAATGATTGATTATTATTAAAATATAGAATTTTACACATATCTGTTGCTAAATATGATATTATAAGCAAATAAGTTTAAGAAATGACCCCACGCCACCTTTAACGTAACTCCAGCAACCGCCACCTCTCCAGGGTTAACAGTGTCGATTGCTAGACAAAGATTTTGGATTCCTTCAATTTTGAAGACTAGTGAATAGTGTAATCCATCATTGTTTGCCTTGCGTCAGATGGTGGGCAAAGCCACTTAGAGAAATGTTAGAAAAAAAAACTGTAAATGTAGTGTAGTGGATATTCAAATGCTTGCTGTTTACAAATTGACCACACTACGAAGATTCTTAAGTTCATTCCTCCAGTTAAAGGCTGTGGTTTGGTCAATTTCCAAAAGTATGTATGGGTTTCAATGAAGGGAAAAAACATGTATATTGGCACAGAGAAAATATGGTTTTATTCATGTGTTAACCCCTAAGGTGTCAAATATCCCACCATCTTTTCCCTCGTGTTTGTGGGTAATATATTACAAAGGGAATTGTTTTTCCAGTTTAAATTAAGTTGGTACTACTGCTTGTGTCTTGTATTAAGCAGGTATGGACAGTCACTAATAAGGTTTGATTGCTCTCTCAAAACCATAGGTATTCCAAAAGATAGCGACGGTCTTTTGCGATTGACCCAATGACTAAGATCTTTAATACATAGTCTACATACTTTGTACGATGCCCAAGGTTTACTTTGTTTGCAAGGTTTCAAGTTTTATTCCAAAATATGAAAGAGATAATTTTTTTTTTTACAAAATCTGTAATATTACACCTCTGCTTACGCAGTGTGTATTTCCCATATATATACCAAAAATTGTTTGGATCATTTATACATGAGTGATGCGACATAGTAAACACTTTCACATTCTACAAAGTCACAACATTCTACTTCACAATACAGCTTGAAAAGGATTTCTTTCCCAGATGACACACACTAATGCAATAAGAGAGAAACTAAGATGGAATGTGTAAGATTTCATAAAGACAGATAATAATGAGCCTGTCACCAAGGACTGGCTATCTACATAGGATAATGGGCAGGGTAGCTCTAACTTCCTGAGGCGCTCACATCCCTTATCAGATAAGAAACAGATGGTTACTATAAATACATTAAAAGCATTCTAAAGAAAGGTTTTCAAATCTTGACATCACAAAACTACATGTGGTAAAGCATTACAATTTAGAATATAATTACTATAAGGGCATACGACAGTCACGTTCTAAGGAAAATAAAAATACTTCTTTTGAAAAAATGGTACATGATAGGAACTTTCTGGCTTTGAGTTTGATTTCAGCATGCTAAAAATTCCCCAAAAACATTTGAACTTCAGAGGCAGCAATTTCATCGCAGATTAGTGTAATTAACAGCTATAAAAACAAAGAAAGCTTTCAGAATAAACAATAAGAATAAAACAGTAAAAAATACCATCACATATAAAAATGCAAGAGGTAAAACATGATTAACACAGAAGAATACAATGATACAACCCTGGCAACATTTCACTGTCTCCATTCAAGTCAAACACTCACATCTATATTTGGCATAAAATCAAAGACATTAGGGGAACATATATATCTAATTTCCCTAAAATACTTACAATGATAAAGATGGTAATTTGGTCCACAAGACATCAGCAACTTACTTGCCGATAGGTTTGCTTGTAACTCAAATAACTAACACTATGCTCCCAATTTCTTGAATGAAATGTCAACCAAGTTCAATATTTCTGAAGACTTCAATTAAAGAAAATTCTGAATGTGATACTAACAAAATGATATTTAATACAATACTGTAATTTATGCTCTAAGACAAGACAAATATAAAAGTTCTTATGAAGTATGAAATTATAGAAACTCAGTGAACCAACCGCCAACCCCTTCTCCTCCCAATAAGACATCACATATACCCTGAGAGAGGTTACAACACGACATGACCGAAAAAAAAAACCAGCCTCACATAAGATGTTCAAGTCGAATAAAAATTAAAGAAAGCAGCAACACAACATAGGACATATAATGTAAACTACACAAAGATGAACCTGAGAGTTATATTTTGCACTAAACAATTGATATAAATAATTGTGAAATGAAAGACTGGAGCAAATAAAGTATTTACACATTTATCTTGAAACTAAAGAACAGACTGATACACGACAAAACACACTGAAAGACCAATAAAATTAACAACGCCCAATATTACAGTGAATTCTTTGTGTGAACTAAACAGAAACACCATGACTTAACCATAAAGTAAGATTTGTACCCATTTGAATACTTACAAAAAAGGTCAAAACATGCAAAAACTCCTTTAGTGTCTCACAGACACATCTGGGTGGTTTAATCGGTATTTTGAAAATTGTCAAAATATCAAAGAATGCTACAATTCTAGAAAATGTTAAGATAATTTTGAAGAACACACTACGGGGGAAGAATTGACAAGCTGATTTTTTAATGAAACAAATATTTTTGATTCTAACAGCATCTGAATTTGAAAGCGTGTCTAATAGGCACATCTGGGTTGTTAAGGGTTAAGCTATTAAAGCCTTTGTGTTTGAGAAATAAATAAATCCCCTTTCACTTATTTTAGTGCCTATTATACAAGTGGAATGTAGGACGAAAGTGTTTCTTAAGGTCATGACAAAAATATCAGTCATTTCATCACAACAATCAGAACAGAACAAGATCATCCCTAGGAGATAACCCTTTTTTTTTTGTCATTCACCTCCTTATTTGATAATTACGAGAACCTAGTGGCAGTGGATATTTTGCCATGCTTTTGGTGCAGTGTTTGAATTAATTGTTATAACCAGCAGGTAAATGGAGAAATAATGTGATGAGGCTAGAAAGTAATAACTTTTACCGAATTGTTTTGAAAATTCCAAGTTTTATAACTGTTTAAGTTCAAGTGCTAAAATTTGATAATGCACATATCATTCATGTTTAATGTTAATCATATTTGGGTAATACAACGTTAAATATGCAAGTTTGCATACTTATTTTAAAACTTGATACATCATGGAAATCCTGTTTTTACCTATGACAATCCTACCATAAATCGACGACACTAAATTATCTAATTGCAATACAAAATAGGCTGAACAACTCTAACATTTCATTACTTATCCTGTTTTTGACCAGTTCTCTTTCTATACATAAAAAAAATGGAAGAAATAGTCGACGGACGAGTTCTGTTTATAAAAGATGTTAAAAAAGCACAGCTTTTTTGTTTTACATAGCAATAAACATCAAAACATAATTATAAATTAAAATATGAAATTCAAATAAAACATGTTAAAAAGCCTGCTGTCATCACATCTGTCCCAAAATACATTTCTGCTTAATATTTATCATGTGAACAATTGCTAACATCAGCAGCTCTTCAGTTCACATTGTGCTTCAATGCCATTACTTAAGAGGGATTTACAGAGCAATTTGCAAATGAAAGTAAACTGGCAGTGTTATATTTCACAACAAAAATTAAGAATTTTTTTTGTGAAATGAATTCACATAATACAATGGGCCTGATACAGTAACACAAAGAACTGAACATATCCTAGTATAATTGTCAAGCACAAATGATTTTGGTACAGATTAAAATAACCCTTAATTTGATGTCTGATTACAGTGAATTGAGTCAACCACTTTCAAAATTACATCTAGATAATCACATTTCTTAGTTACCAAAACCTGATACATTACATTGTTGCAAATTTGGATAAATCACGAAGATTTTTTCATTCACACTAATACTTCTACATCAAGAATTTCAGCCTTGGCTTATATTGATCTTCCAAAAATTTGTTTAAAAAAATGGAAACAATATTTTCCACAAACAATGCATTGCTTTTTTCTCCATTAAAAATTTTAAAAACTAATGGGACTGGTTTTGGAACTTGAGAGAACTCAATTAATGAAAAACAATTTTTCAAAAGTCTCAATAAAGGACTTAACTTTCACTTAGTTTCCTTTTTCCTTTCAAGACCGACACTAAACTAAAGTCTTTTCTGCTTACCACAGGAACACTTGAGTCTTTTCGCTGCCCTACAAATCGTGAAGTATGAGAGAGCAATATACAGAAAAGAAGAAGTTTGCTCTTGCACCAATATATTAAGATCTGCCAATAAACACAAAAGAGTTAAATTTTCGAGAAAGCATTCCAAATTATAGCAGTTTTCTAAAACAAAAGTAAACTTACCAATATATATTCCCAAAAAGATCCTTTAAAAGACAGGAGACAATGCCACCAAATGTCCTTTCTTTTTAAGTTCCATCATTACTTCAGTTGCAGTACAGTCCATTAAGACATATCAGCAGAACATTTCACATCAAATGTAGGGCACCTGTGTGAAATTTGCAGTCACCAGAGGTGGTCACCTTTGTGATGAACACTCATTTCTAAAACTGATTTGAAAGAACTTTCAATATTTGCAATCTAGAAATCTTCTTGTAAATTAAAACCATTTCTTCAGATTCCTTACGTACAAATCTTTATCTGGTTCTCAGTAAAAAAAATTGCATTATTCTTCACGTAAAGTTACAGCATTAATGACACAAAGTTAGCCATTAAAAACATGACTAGTCTCTTATTGTTGTTTAAAATAAGAGTAAACAAGTGGGTACTTGTCTCCCATGGTTCAATTCACTGGTCGGTTGTTCAAAATCTTCTTAAGCAAATTCGTTACTTCCCTAAATAAAACGATTATTGTATTAGGACACAAATACCTTCACTTCAAGCACATACATTACCTCTACTTTACTAGGCAAATCTTAAAAATTATTTCCATCGAAGAAATGGATGGAAAAAACTGGATGCAGTAAAACAATGAATTAACACAAGCACATTATATAAGCACAAGTCAACTGTGCGCACAATTGAAGTAAAATGTGTATGACTGACCATTCGTAAGTGAAGAAACTTCAATTAATATTTATACACACGCACATTTTTTTTGGAAGGTAAGAGTGTGTTGTTAATATTTGATGGAGAAAGATTTTCGCTCCTATACAACTTTGCTTCACATACCGTACTACAGATGTATTAAGATGGTTCTTGTAATGCCGATGATTGTAATACTAATGATTATCGAAATAATTTATTTGCAATACCTTAGCGCTTGCTATTTTCTGCACGCACATCTCACAAACATAACTAAAATATACAATAGAATATTTCTTACCGTATACCATACTCTTCCACCGTCATTTCCATGGCGTAAATAACCCATACATTTTACCATACACACCATCTAGGCTATTTCTGGTCGGTCTTGCGTCGTCAAATCTGCAGATGGCTGTATAACACAGTACTTCTGTAAGACGTGTCAATAAAGCTCACAATATTTCTTGCAATACGATAATAATCTCAGTGCCTTTAAGTTTTTCAAACAATGTACAATGACCTGTCAACACTGCAATTAGCAGCACGAATCACTCACATCCATTCTATAATAGACACACATTTCAGGTGCTCGCGGCTGCTCGCGACTCGTCGTCCCGCGCATGATCCCAGAGAGCATCATGGAGATTGCATGGCCCCACCAAGGAGGTCGCGCTCCCGCTCGGTAACTAAAACTGACCGAATCCATATCGACTCAACAGTGACCGACTCTCATTGACATGAATGTTCTTGAACGAACAAGTCGCAGAACCACAGACTTTTTACACGGTGTAAGAGATATAGGTGTGTTCACTCCCAGTGCAAAACTGAAGCTAATGTGAGGCTAGTTCTCACAGCTCTCGCTAGATAAGCGCTGCGAACGACTTGGGCATTTTTGTTGGGATATGATGGCTTCTATTGATAGCACGATGAACAGTAGACTTGACTGATTTCTTCGTAGTAAAAACTTTATTCTGGAGTATGAAGTAAATTTAGAAGTTTCGAAAGTGAGTCGAAAATCAATATATAAATGAAATAGGTTGAAGTTTTCCCCAGAAAAAGAGAAAATTAAATGACAATGATTATATTGCGTCAAGAATTTCAACAATGAAAATGTTAAGCGAAATGTGGTAAGTACACATACTAATTATTCACCTTACACTATCAGTTAATTATCAAATAGATACCCAAGCACTGTAAAACCATACACAATCAATACTGTAATATAATCAACCAATAGTGTAGTTAGTATTTACACAACAATTCGGAAAAAAAATCCAGGAGTTAAATTGTGCAATCAAATAATGTGTACGTTAACATTTTGCTCTAAATTGGTGCAAAGTTTGTAGAATTTGCATGCCCAAAAAACTAAAAATGAAAGATAATCCAAACAGATTTTTTATGTGATGTTTCTAGGAATGTTTAAAATGGTAAACATGCATTTGATATGCGTTTTCAATAGTATTAAACAATAAGGTTACTTGTAGACGATATGATTTACAGACCAGACCTGAAGATAGAATTTCTTATAATCAAAATGGTAATTGTTAAGATTAATTAACGTAAGAATTTATTCGTTTATCATATCATTTTTCATTCTTGTTTAATTTTGTTGAACTTTTAGTGGATATCTTGGGCAAATACACATATATTGTCATTGAAACATGCCTGTTCACCAAACATATGTGACGACTGTAATCCTCATACTGAACTTTATTGATATAGTGAATGTGTATGTTGTTTATTGTCTACTATTTTTAATTATAATTAATTATTGATTTCAGGTTGGTGTCAGACAAACTTATTGATATTTGAAAAAAATATTTGAGAACAAACAAATGGTTAGTCTTCTTCAAAGCTCGTAGGACATGATTGTGAAATGCGAACCAGAGTATGTGTATTTTTTGCGCATATTTTGTTGCCAAGACGTGATTATAAAAAGGCAACTGATGTTATCTAAATATAGACATGAGGTTCTGCATATAAAGTAGTAAGAACATGGTTTATTCATGGTGGTGATATTCTGTGCAGTAATTCTAAAAAGGATGAAGACGTTCATATTCCGTTCTTGAAATTAATTTTATGTTTTTGAAGCCATCTAAATGGAAGTGAAATTAAGTGGTTGTTAGGTTTTCATATACGTTAATAGTGAGAATACAATTCAGATAACTGAAAACCGTATAAACCGTTTCGGGAATAGTATGGAAACTCTTCCACAGTAAAATCTAGGTTTGTGAGAAAATGCAAGTAAATTTCAGGTGAAAGAAATGTTAAAACTAAAAAAACAATTTGTTACAATCATAGAACAAATTGGATCATGAGTCTGGCATAAAAAATACTTTCAATCATTTAAAATTATTGCCATCCCATATTTATCAACACCCAGAACCCTAATATTATCAATTGAAACACAACATGGCCCACTTCTATTCACCACCATAGCACTACAAATAGACAATAACACAATCATTACTCGTAATACTCTGTGTGAGAAAAGCCCTACATAAGCAAAAATTAAGATATTCTACCTGTCACCAGATGTCATTAAAAGTTACAAGAATAACATATGGTTTTTTTAAAAAGTAGATTATTCTAGTTCATAAATTCATAGTCAATGCAATTTAACAATGAATGGTTTGCACATATCCAACAGCATTTTGAAATTTAGGTACAGCCAAATGAATGTTAATAATGATTATACTGCAATAAATGTAAAATGTATATACAAATTACTTATGCCACATTTATATACATTAATATATTTAGGAAATGAAGAAAGTATGTAAACTGTTTTTATTTCAGAAAATATGTATAAATTGAATATTATTAATATTGAAATAAAGAATCAAGTTGAATTATAATAAACTCCTATTTTTATGTTGTGGGTTAGTCTTGTTAAAGATTCAAATTTAGATGTTTTATTTGATAATGAAAATTCCTCGTTTAGTACAGCTTTACATGCATTGTTTGATATTGAGAATGTATTACATGCTGCAGACAAGCTGGAATTATGTAGTGGAGGCACTGCTCTGCATATTATAAAAGGAAAAATTTGTCTTGTCCTTAAGCTCATGGATCTACATTCCTCATAATTGGTTTTGAATTCTTATGTTGTTAGCAAAATGATAATGTCTTAGTTCATTCCACAGAAAAATTACTCTGTTGGTGAAGAATTTCTTAATCGGAATGAGACCAGGTATTGATTTTGTTAATTTCATGTTAGGGTCCTAAAGATATGTAGTGTTTGTTCTTAATGTAGATTGTACATCTGTGACATAGAACCCATGCATTACTTTAGTTCATATAATTTATTAATTGCAAAATGTGTACAAAAGCATCAGTAACAAGGCAAAATTCACTTCATAAGATCATCTGTCAAAAAAGGAAAAAATATTTCTACTAGAAAATTATAATTGGCACTGACATTGTTTTTCAATGAGGGCAGTAATGAATATACTGTTGCGAAGAGCAAACCTGTTGACTGCTGAGCAACATGAATGTCAAATGATTAATAGCAAATCACTGTTTAAATGATTTTCGTAACTAGAATCTCTTTGTTTTCTGTTGTTGTTATAGCTCCAACTCCTGTTTTTAAAAAGAAATCTTCATTCTTTGGTACTTAAATCATATAATTGCAGATATGCATGGATTTCGCTACAAAACATTCAAAACAATTAATACCCCCGTCAGACTTTATAATAGGTCTTAAAAGATCCCGATACATTTACAGTAGCGGTTCTACTATTACGTGTATTCAGTGACCGGTAAACCTTCCTTGAAACGAAAACACCAGAAAATACTAAATGCGCGAGACGCCATCATCAATGCCCAATCCGATCGTGCGCACCGTACGGATAAGCGAGGAACTAGCCTCAAACTGGCTTCAAAAATTTTGCCCAAAAGGCGGCTACTTGACACACCTATATATCTTACACCGTGTTTTTACACCGTGGCAGAACCTTAGAGGAGAGATACAATATCTCTCCTCTATGCGTTGAACATGGTAACGTAATAAATGTCTTTGAAAACACATTCTATTTAAGAAGCGCGTGCTACTTGAATTTTCTTTACTACTTAATCCACTCATTTCGTGTTACTTATGCCACTCGTCTATTTAGTTAAGCAAATGCTACTTATTACATTGCTCTATAAGCCACAGAATATAAATGGGAAAAGTATAACTCACGTATTTGTTGGAATTTTTATACATTTATTTTAAGTTAAGAACCAAAAATATAAAAACAACATCAATAATAATAATAATAATAATAACTCCACCTAGGGAGTACACGACCTTGCAGTTGGTGGTGGAGCTTGAGTACCCCCATGAGCCTTAAAGCTATGTCAGTGGTAGCCTAGCTACCGGTAGGGCCTCCCTTGCTGAATAGGTTGAAGGTGAGGGGTCAGACGAAGAAGTACTCCATTTTGAGGAGAGTGGGAAGTAAGTACAGAGGGAAGGGTCATGAACCTTTGGACTTCCTGTTGTCGGCCCATAGAGGGTACAGGAGAGAAACTGGGTTGGCACACCAGGCCACTGATTAGAGTGGAGGCCCGAACCTTGCAATAGCCAGCGAAGGAGGCTGCCTTCAGCAGTCAGTGAAAATCCCGTAGGGTTTAGTAATGCCGACTGGCGATCGGAGGGACCCCTTGCTGGGCCCTGCGGGGGGATGCCCCGAGGCCACTGTGGGTCGCAGTAACGGATGGCAGGAAACAACCCGAAGGTTAAGTGTGATCTGTGAACTCGAACTTGCGTCCTGCGAATCTTCAATTCAAACCAATGAGCAAAATGGATAGAACAAGCAATGTAATGAACCTTAACGTGCCTTGTTCTACCAATGTCCCATACCTGCTCAGAAACCGAGCTAATGTCACCTTGTCGACGTCTGGCCATCTAACGGATGTTAGTCCCAGGGATCCAGAGCCGGCAGTAGCTGGAAGCCATCGTCAGAGATGGACCCGGGATGAATTAAAGGAGGTGATGTGGTGCTTTTACTATGCAAAAGCGAAAAATGGGGGCTCAGAAATAGAAGTTTTCAAGGTATGGAGAGAGCGGAACCCAGATATGAGACCTACCCTAGACTCAAAGAAGCTTGCCAGTCAACGACGATACATACTCAGCAGTGGAAAATTCACAGCAGAACAACTTGCTGACATTGAGAGAAATGCGGAGTATGTACTTCGCTCGAACAACCCACATGACGAACATGTAGAACTTGAAAATGATGATCCCGTGGAAGGTTCATCTCTTTCCAGTGAAACACACGTCAGTGGTGAAAATTCATCTGGCAATGAATTACACGATAAGGACATAATGCGAAATCTCCTTCGGCGCGAGATAGAAAGAGTTAGTCAACTTCCGTTTGAATCTCGCGAACCGTTGAGGAGAATATACGAAACTGCCAAAGCTAAAAGAGTGATAGAAACAGTGAATTCTGTCTTAAATGAGGTGGTGGAGACCTCAGGCAGAGATCTAGATATTACTGAAATCAATCACATCATATATGCAACGGGATATCTAGTATCTCAGATAATTTTGGGGCCAGCCAAGAACACCGACGGCCGACAGCAAAACAGAGTAAACAGCTCTGTACCCCCATGGATGAACAGAATTAGGAAACGGATAGCCGACACCCGGCGCGAAATATCACTCTTAGCTGAGGCATCTTCTAAATCAATGCACACCTCTAAAGTTCAACGAAAAATATTCAATGTTGAACTAAAATACCAAATTGAAAATGACACCAGCAGGCTAATGGTAGTTGAAAAGCTAAAAGAGAAAATTCAAGCATGGGCTCAAAGAATTAGACGTTACAAACGTAGAATAGATTTCCGTGTACAGAACCGGTTGTTTGAAACAGACGCGAAGAGATTCTATCGCAATCTGACTCAAAAAACCGAATGTCAAAGCTGTCACTCCTTCAAAAGAAGACGTCGAAGCGTTTTGGGCAGGAATCTGGGAGGAGAGCAGATCCTACAACAAAGACGCATCTTGGCTTCAATCTGAAGTTGATGCTGCCGATGAACTTGTAGAAACAGTGGAAGATGTTCACCAATTCTCGGAAGAGGACCTCTTCCAAGCAATTAAGAACATGGGAAACTGGAAGTCCCCCGGGATTGATAAGATACAGATTTATTGGATTAAGAAATTAACAGCAATACATTCTCATCTAGCAAAGGCTGTTAATAAAATTTTGAAAACCCAAAGGAAATCCGGAATGGCTCACACGCGGCATCACGTATTTGCTACCCAAAGCGGGAGACAGCTCTTTGGCGAAGAACTACAGGCCAATTACTTGTCTGCCAGTACTGTACAAAGTTATAACTTCAGCCATAGCTGACAAAATGTACAGACATCTAGATAAGAATCATCTAATGCCAGCTGAACAAAAAGGATGTCGTAAAGGCTCTTATGGCTGTAAGGAAATCATGCTCCTGAATAAAGTCATCTTGAATGATGTAAAGAAACGCAAACGTAATTTGAGCATGGCTTGGATTGACTACCAAAAGGCCTTTGATAGTGTACCACACGATTGGATTTTGAAGACCCTGGAGATCTATCGATTTCATCCTAGACTTATTGAATTTTGCAAGGCTAGTATGAAGTCGTGGAGTACCAGGTTACTAATCCACAGCGGAAAGGAAGCAGTAGAAACCAGAAGTATTCAGATTAACAGGGGTATTTTTCAAGGAGATTCACTATCCCCTCTGCTGTTTTGCATTAGTTTGATCCCACTATCGAGACAGTTGTCGCAAGCTGACTTTGGTTTTAAGCTCCATGGTGATGAAAGGCCAGTATCACATTTGTTTTTACATGGATGATCTGAAAGTGTTTGCTAAGAATGAAGCGATTCTCTCCCAAATGCTGTCTGTCGTGAATGAGTTTAGCAATGACATCTGCATGAAGTTTGGTCTTGACAAGTGTGCAAAAATCAATTTAAAAAGAGGGAAACTCACAACGTCTGAGAACATTGAAATTGATACGCACACTGTGATTCAAGATCTGGAGCCAGGTAAAACTTACAAATATGTGGGCATTGAAGAATGTGAAACGATCTCGAACGACAGAATGAAAGAGAGAATTCGTAGGGAGTATTATAGGAGAGTGAGACTGGTCCTGCAGTCCGCTCTGAATTCCAGGAATAAAATTTCTGCAATAGGTGGTTTGGCGGTACCTGTAGCCGAATACAGTTTTGGACTAGTGGACTGGACTGAGCAGGAAATTCGCACCATGGATCGAAAAACCAGAAAACTGCTAACAATGCATCATGTTGCCCACCCTCGAGCTGATATATATAGACTTTATGTGTCACGTAAGGAAGGAGGAAGAGGCCTCAGACAAATTGAGGCCTCCTGGCACAACGCAATAGTCGGGATGGGAAAGTATGTAGTCAGCCATCAAGATGACCCTCTAATGAGGCAGGTCATGAAATCTGACCGAAGAATGGGAAACAGAGGCATTGTTAGTGTAGCTAGAAGCATTGCGAAGAAAACTAGGCAAGACACGTCGAATAACACAGACACTGAACTTCTGATGCTGCTAAACATGAAGTGTGAGACACAAAAAATGTTAAAGAAATCGTGGAGAGACAAACCACTCCACGGACAATACCTAAAAAGAATGGACAAGGTGCAGATCAATAAAGATCAATCATTTATGTGGCTTAAAAGGGGAAGAATGAAGCCAGAATCGGAAGCACTTGTAATAGCTGCCCAAGATCAGGCCTTGAGAACACGACATTATGATAAAGCGGTTCTCAAAATTTCCCAAGATGATAAATGCCGCATTTGCCTGGAGCAAGTAGAAACCATTGATCATATTGTCGCAGCTTGTCCAATCCTAGCAAAGACGGAATACCTGAAAAGACATGACAGGGTGTGTAGCTACCTCCACTGGCAGATCTGTACCGCCCTCGAAGTTCCAAACACATGCCCCAAGTGGTACGAACACTCACCGAAACCGGTGACGTCTGTTGGATTGTGTACGATATTGTACGACCAACAAATTCAAACTGATCGCACGATAGCGGCAAACAAACCGGATATAGTTATCCGGGATTTGTCGAAAAAATCGTGTTTACTTATCGATGTTGCTGTACCTTGCGATCAAAACGTCGTTACCAAGGAGGCAGAGAAACGTCTTAAATACAAGAGTTTGGAAATCGAGATCAGCCGAATGTGGGGCGTAAAAGCACAGGTCGTCCCGATAGTAATCGGAGCTCTGGGATTTGTTCCGCAAAATTTGAGTAAGAACTTGTCTAAACTCCCTGGTAATTCGAAAGACTGGGAAGTGCAAGAAATAGCTTTATTTGGAACAGCCCACATTTTGCGTAAAGTATTGTAGAGGCACTGGTAGTCACCGGATCTGCTCCTTAGGTAGCTGGTTGCAACCTGGAGTAGATTTATATTCAGCCGACTCATAACATCTTTAGTCGTGATGTAATGGAATAATAATAATAATAATAATAATATAAACGTCGAATTTTAAGAACCTGAAACAAAAAAAAGTATTTTTAAAAATAATACAATATAAATTAAAACCAATATCAAATAATATTAATAACTCACTATTAAATAGAATGGAAGATAAATAACGAAGGAACTTGAAGAAAAACGAACAAAAACGAAGAAAAATTTGTTGAAACAGCGTAATTTCTATAACAGAAAAACATACTTTTAAAAAGAATACAAACTAAAATTTATAAAAACCAATAGGAAGTAAATACTAATAACTCACTTTTGAATGCAATTGAATGATGAAAAAAAATTAATATAAACAGGAACTCATAAATTTAAACAAAAAAATTAACGTTGAAAAAGATTTTTTAACATCATAATTGCTGTAAAAATAAATTCACAAATTATTTAAAATAAATTCTATTTCACAAACACATGCTACTTTTAACCTTTTTTATTGGGGGGGCTATCGGCCCCTAAACCCCCCATTTTAATACGAATAAACCAACTCGTCTGTTTTTTTAAACAAATTCTACTTAATATATTAAAGAAAATGGAATTTTAAAGGAAAAAATCCACTCACACAGTCGTTGAAATTATACAATTTTAATAGTATTACCACTACCATAGTAATACTGAAAATTAGTGTAATGTCTCGGCACGAATTACACCCTCATAACACGAAAAAACGTCAAGCTTGTTTCTGGAAAAAAATACCTACTTTTTACGAACTGAAGCTAAAAAAATTCATAACAAAAATAACTTGTTAAGCTAATAAAATAAATACAAATATTTAAAATCAATTCTATTTCACAAACATATACTACTTACACGTTTATTATTGGGAGACTATCACCTCTCAAATCCTCCATTTTAATACTAAAAACAAACTCGTCTATTTTTTAAAGCAAATACTACATAATATGTTAATCATAAATAAATCCTGCATTTACATCTTCCATCACGTTAGACACACAAAATCTATTAAAAGATGTCTTGAAATACGAAAAAACACGAAATACCACTTTTCTCCTGTACATACGTGACACACACGTCGAGACGCAAGCAATCCCACTTTCTGACACCACTGAATAGCATTTAAACTTCCCGCTCGGCGCAATTCATAAAAAAATCCTACGTTTACACCTTCCATCACGGTAGACGTACAAAATCTATTCAAAGAGGTCTTGAAATGCTATAAAACAAATTCCACGAGCAAAATAATTTGTAGCGCGAACAGTTACTAATCGCATTAAATAGTGCCAGTGAATAATTTTGTTGTTATGGGAACAACTGAAAGTGACATTACTAGAAGGCTTTTTAAAATCTAAAAACATTTCTATTCTAATATTTGAGTTCAAACAGCAATGAAATCAGCTTAGAAACAAGTTTAATTTGAACAAAAACCAGTCGTGTGAAGTGTAATTTTCAATGTGAAGTGAAGTTGTTTTTAAAGTGTCGTGATGAAGAAGAAAGTTTTCGTAAAATATGAAATTGGTCATTTCGTGTATATTTATGCTTTGACTCATCAAAGCTAATCAATGCGAAGATAATTCACTTATTATTTGTCGCCAGCTCTGAAGTGAACCGTAAGTGAACCGTGGCGGGCGATTCACGAGAGTAAGTGATTCACAAAAGGAACCAAATGAACCGTGCCACCCTAAACCCTGGTTCAACCGGTTTTTGCACTCACCAGGTCTTACGAGGAAGCCAAATTGAATAATACACAAAATGAAACCACTGTGGACCGCATTCTCCGCATTTCCTGAAGTTCTAATAGGTAGCAGACATTCTCTATACCTATAATAAAATCCGTAATATATACATTAATAATTATAAACAAAATATACATTCAATTTAATGTTGTTGCAACAAAAATGATGAGACCATATTAAAAGTAGTGAGAGAATAACATTCGTTATCATACTATGAAGCCGTTCTTAACGAATCATGCAAAACATTAAATATTACTCACTTTTCAGGATCGCACGGAAACGTAATCAGCTTTGTACATTCCACGTCTTCTGTTTGGTTGTTATGGCAATTGGGAACCCAACAACTCCTATTATTAGGCATTTTACCTTCTGATTACAACAAAAGGCAAAACCACACCACCACTTCTTATAACCAGATTTTTAACGTTTGTACCGGGATTTTCAAACTTCGGAAACCGTTCAGAAAATTATCGCCAGATAGCAGTACTTCAGGGTCCTTTTTGGAGACTTCCCGTGTCGCTATCTATGGGTCGCTATAACAACTTCGTGGTCTATCGCTGAACCTGGGTCCGAGGATGGCGGACCCCCCAACCCTACACTCGGCCCACCACCCCCACTCACTGCCCCCACCACACGCTGGAATAGTGAGAACGAAAGGCCTATCTAGTGACGCCCCCCCTGGTCCAGGTGCTGGCAAACTCGTAATTGGCACACCAGTACTGGCAGCGTGTAAATCAGCCTTAACTCTCCTACCCACACCGTCCCGTTGCTCAACACGGTGTAAGAGATATAGGTGGGTTCACTCCCGGTCTAAAACTTTATTTATTTATTTATTTATTTATTTATTGGCAGACATATGTATACAGCCATATAACAAATTACAATTCAAAGTATACTCAAAAACTTATAATTATTTCACTGTAGCATGTATTACACTGACTTTATAAAATCTTACAACAAAAATTAAATTTGTTTTTTTGTTTTTACAAAAAACTCACTTACAATTGGGATAACATGTACATCTAATTTTTTAAAAATTTCCACAGCATTTTGGACTAAGGTAATATTAGAATGATTAAGTTTTTCCATCATTATTTTTCTTATGTTGTTAAATAATGTACAATGCCATAATAAATGATCAGCGGTATCATTCTCCTTACCACATTCACATAAACCTGAACTGACAATTTTGAATTTCTCTAAACTATGATTTAGTGATGAGTGATTTGATCGCAGTCTGTTAATGATAACAATTTCTTTTCTTGTTAATTTGAAGTTTTGAAACCACGGTATTGGTGATGTTCTATTATAATGTAAGAAGTACTCTTTGCCTTTAGAGCGGCCAAGATTTTCAATATTTGCAGAGTTTTTTTGAGTGCAAACCTCCTTGTTTGTAGCAACAGCATCAGATACAGAAATACTGAATGGGTAATCCATACCATCTATTATGGCTAATTTAGCTTCTCTATCGGCCTTCTCATTTCCATTTATACCTACGTGGGCTGGAATCCAAACTACACAAATTTTGAGGTCATTTTGTCTTGCATATACACATAATTTCTTGATTTCTAAAATAACATACGACGGATTTTTAGTTCTATTGCTATTAGATAGAGAAGCTAAAATACTTTTTGAATCAGAAAAGATGATAGATGAAGTAATTTTGAAATCAATAATCAATTTTACTGCTTCAAGGATAGCTAAAGCTTCAGCAGTAAAAATGGAAATTGTATTGTTAACTTTAAATTTTCTATTTAGCCTGTCATCAGTGCTCCAAATAGCAAAACCAACTGGCCCCTTCAAATCATTCTTTGAACCATCAGTATATAGAAAAGTACATTTCCTCTCAACAACATCTGGAAGGCTGAAAAAGTGATCCATAAATAAGACATTTGGGCAGGGAGAAATTGCAATCTCCTTACCAAAATCAAAATTCACATCCAGTTTGCTAAGCTGTGCAAAATAATCATAGGCATAACACGGGGCACAATCAAATTTCTTAATGCTATTACCAGAAATGGATAATTCCTCAAAACATGTCACTAACAGAGATTTCTTATTATTTTTCTTATACAAGAAGGGTTTTGAAACACAGTTTATTTTGGACAGAACATCAATCAAAAAATTGTTTTTAAATTGAAGACATTTAGTCAAATAATTCATACATAGCAGAGTTAGCCTTGTCTTCAGTAAAGGTTCCCCTGATTCTGCAAGAATTACATTGATTGGTGTAGATTTTCTGTAGCCTAATGCAATTCTTAGTGACTTGGACTGAAGTCTTTCTAAGTTAACCCAATCATTTTTTGCACAATTAACAAACAAGAAGCCTCCATATTCAATCCGTGAACGAATCAGTGCTCTGTATAATAACAACAGAGTACAAGGGTCTGCTCCCCACCACGTTCCACATAAACAACCCATAATTCGAAGGCCCATATCACATTTTTTATGAGACTAAATATGTGTTCTTTCCACTGCAATGAGTAATCCAGGGTCATGCCCAAGAAAACAGCTGAAGGAGAGCTATGGACAATTGTGCCATTGACATAAATATAAAATTTATGAGCTTTTAAATAGCTCTTACTAAATACAACAAACTTACATTTTTCTGGTGCTAGGAGAAGGTTTCTCCTTTCTAAATATTGACTCAATGATTCTACAGCGTCCTCTAGAATATTGATGGCATCTTCCACTGGGTCCATTACTGCATACAAGGCAATATCATCTGCATATTTTAACATAAATACATCACTTGGTAATAAATTTTCCAGTTTGTTGGTGTAAATAGAAAAAAGAAGAGGGCTCAGGATGCTGCCTTGAGGAAGACCCTGGTGAGCTATATTATTCTTTGGAGTAAATGGATAATTTATAAAATCTAGGTGTCTTTCGGATATCATATTGAAAATAAAAAGAATTAGGTGTCTTGAAATACCTATTTCAATCAGGTCCTGAATTAATACTGAAGGACGAACACAATCAAAAGCCCCTTTGATATCTAAAAACAATGTAGGTAGATCTAGTTTTTTATAAAATTGGTGATCAATCTCAGAAACTAGGACAAGTTATCAATACACGATTTCATCTTTCGAAAACCAAATTGACATTTGCTAATTAGTTGATTATGCTCAAGCCACCATACTAATCTATCATTAACCATTCTCTCTAAGAGTTTAAGCAGACATGATGACATGGATATAGGGCGTACACCTTTGTAATTTCCTTTTGGAATAAAAAATAATTTGTATTTTCTCCAATCTGCTGGAAACTCATTTTTGAAAATAACATCATTATAGATGTCCAAAAGAACCCTCAACATTTTTTCTGGTAATCGTTTTAAAACATCAAAAGGTATTTTGTCCATTCCTGGTGATGATTTAGTGTTACATTGTCTAAAGCACAAGTTAATTCAAGATACGAAAATGGACTATCCAGGAATTCATTAGTTTCACACATCGAAAGGCAAGGGCAGTTATCCTTAGGTAAGTCTGGACAGATTTTATTGATCCCAACTTTCATGTCTTGAAATGTTTTCTCTGAATTAAAATGTGAAATGTTAGACGATCTGGAAAATTTATTTTTGAAACATTTTATTCTGTCCCAAATGTATGATATGTCACTTTCTCTATTAAGTGAACTGCAGAATTTTTTGAAGCTCTTAGATTTCTCTTCTTGAAGAATTAATCTAGCATTTGCAGCCTTTTTTTTAAATTCTATGAAGTTTTGTTTGTTGAAACATTTGCGAAGGACAGCAAGAGCTTGTTTTCTATCTTTGATAGCTTGCTCACAGTTTTTATTCCACCATGGACATGGATTGCGTTTTGGGCGTTGTGATGTAGAGAAGTGATTGTACTCTGCATTTGGTGTGGAGGATATAATAGCTTCATGAATAATTTTAGTTAGTATTTCATATCTGTGAATTACATTAGAGTTCAGAAATTTCAGGCTATTAAAAACATGAAATTTATCAATTAAAACTCTATTAAATACATCCCAATCAGTCCTCTTTAAATTATATTTAAAAGTCTTAGTGGATGATTTCTCACTATCTAGGCCTATGTTAATGATAATAGGGAAATGGTCACTTCCCCCAATTGTCATCATTTACAGTCCATGAGGAATAGAAAGCTAGTTTGGGAGAAATGAATGTCAAGTCAATCATAGATGATGTTCCATATGAACTTGACATATACGTAGGAGAACCATCATTAAGTAGGTACATAGCCTCAGGATCATAATTGTCAAAGATAATTTCACCATTTGGGCAGTTTCTCATGCTACCCAAGAAACATGGTGGGAGTTAAAATCGCCTCCTATGACAAAGTTCTCAT
This sequence comes from Acheta domesticus, assembly GCA_031308135.1. Lineage (NCBI taxonomy): Eukaryota > Metazoa > Arthropoda > Insecta > Orthoptera > Gryllidae > Acheta > Acheta domesticus. The sequence goes on along the minus strand of JAHLJT010003712.1, from coordinate 40,360 downwards.
GTTTGGAGACTTCATTAATAAAGGAAGCCCACATAGAGTTATTAAAATCAGATGTTGGTGATCTGTAGCAAGCAACCACCAATAATAATACATCACCAAGACAAACTTCTACTGCACCAACTTCTAAGAATTTGGAATTGAATTTCAAGTCTACCGAACTGGAGACTAATCCTTTTCTGACAAGGATGGCCAAACCACCCCCTTGCTTATTTAATCTATCAAATCTAGCATAATTAAAGCCTTTGAAATCGACAGTTTTGTCACTGGATAGCCAAGTTTCGTATAAAATAATGATATCTGCTGATATCTGCTGCAATTCCATTGTATTATTTTAAGAGATCTAAACATAAATAGGAATAAAGAGTAATTGTTAAAAAGAAAATAACAATACCTAGTTTAAAGATTATTAGATAGAATCTTCAGAAGAATTAATCTTAACTAAGAATTAATCTAATTCAATATCAATTTCAGCAGAATGTTCATTCAGAGAAAAAATTTGGGGACTCTGAAAGGTAGAGTCCTCACTCCCTGGATTATCAATGTAGATTGCATCTGATGACTTTGTTTTTTCTGCTTGAACAAATCTTTGTTGTTGTTGTTGTTCTTGCTGTTTGCTGTTGATGTACCCTGAGTAGAGGTCGATGTTGACTCTGGAATTCTATTTCACTGGTTAGGTCAGTTCTCACCGAGCCTCGTGAAGAATTCATCTCGCCACTTTGATTAGTACTGGGTGTCGATTTTATAACGGAAGCACAAATATTTTTGGAAACTTTATTTGACCCTCTTGTTTGCTTCTTTACTGAAGACCTCAGCGAACTAAAGACACTTGGACTGCCCACTTGCTTTGATTTGGCGAGGGGCCGTTTTGTTGTAAGTACGGCGAACATTTGGCCGTGACCTTACTTCCGAGAAAGTGACTTCAGGCACTTCGTCCTCCTCTAGCACTTCGCGCAAAGCTACCTGGATGTTTTGCGTAGCTGCCGAAAGTTTTGGAAAATTCTCCGGAGTCGTTTCTGGAATCTCAGTTTCGAAATTATTTCGGGCGTAGGCTCTTGGAGTTTTCGGCCTAACTTCCTTCAATTTTTGGCTAGCCTCTTTGAAGGAGATATTCTCTAGTGCCATAACACGGTTTACTTTGGTGTTGAAAATGTAGAAAGGGCAAGATCTATTAATAGATCTATGATTTTCAAGACAGTTTGCACATCTTGGGGTTTTACCTTTGCAACCATTTTCATGTTCTAACTCGCCGCAAATTGAGCATCTTGCTTCCCTTTACATGTAAAACTTAAATGTCCATGACGGCTACATTTATAACAAAATTTTGGAAGGGGTACGTATACCTTGACTTTCTTTGGTACGCCCATGGCCCTGACCATATCTGGAAGGGTTTGTCCCTCGAAGATCAGAACCACCGTCCTTGTGGGGAATTTCACTTTTTCGCCTTCTACTGTTTGACGTTTTTTCTATTCTCCACGCATTCACTACTTTAATTTTGTTAACGTTATCGTTGTTTATATCGTTGGCAATGTCTATTGGGTCTAGATCTAATGGCACATCACTAATGGTACCTTTCCTAATAGTCTTATAGTAAGGGATACTACAAGAATATTTTCCATCTAGAATAGCTTTTTTAATTAACGTATTGGCCTCTTCCCTGTGAGCGAAGTTTACTTCGACCAAATTTTTACCTTTCCTGGTGATATGTTGAATTGAGTTGAATTTCTTCATCAGAATATTTCCAATAATCATAGGTTCTATGCGCTTGTCTGACTCGAGGAAATCTTTCAATTTCACTTGAACTATAAAAGGTCCCATGTTCTGGACTCCATATTCAATTATATTGCTTCGTGCGTCCTTGAAATTCTTTTCTTTTTGTTTCATTTTCTTTGGAACGTTGATCTAGAACTAAATTCTTCTTCTGTTTGTTTTGTGCTCTGGATTCACTGCTTTCCGCCGATCGCTTTCTCGCCGGAAGAGACGATTTCTCGTCGATATCCATCGGGTTTTGCACCTCTGTCATGCTAGTACTTAAATCCTTGAATAATGTCACATTGTCATTTGACGACGACTCGCCTTCACCCAAAACTAAGTTGGTAGAGATTGAGAGACTATTTCCATTATGCCATTAGCAACGTTCATCAGTCTCCAAAGCCGCCCGAAAAATCGGGGGCGAAAAGTAGGATTAAAGTTCTTATAACACGAAAACTGCTAGAACACAGTCACAAAACAAAACAAAAATAATAATAATAATAATAATAATAATAACGTGCACCTACACCGGCACCACGCAACGCCACAAATAACCACTCGTTGGTAGGCACTCGATGTACATTCGGCGGTGTCCACGATCCGAATCAAAATCGCAGTATAGTTCGTAAATTCACGTATTACCAAAATTTCACAGAAGATGGCGCGCCCGACGCAGGTTCAGTGAATGTTACTAAACCTGTTGCAAATTCCCCGCGTCTAAAACTGAAGCTAATGTGAGGCTAGTTCTCACAGTTGTCGCTATATAAGCGCTGCGAACGACTTGGGCATTTTTTTTGGGTATAAGATGGTGATCCATTTAATAGCTTTGTAACCATTGGTTTCAACGCAGTTAATAGTCATTTCGCGGTGGAATTTCTAGTTGGCTGGAGTGAATAGTTTAAAAAACGGGTAGGTGTTTTATAAAACACTGTGATAGCAAAAGTGAAAAATGTCATTCGCAGGAAAGAACTTTATTTCGTGTTGGTGGGGGGGGGTTGGGTTGAAATTGTTCCCCCAGAAGAAAAGAAAATTGAGACAAGACGATTATGTTTGCGAAAAACATTTCAAAAGTCAAGAGATAATTGTTATGCAAAATGCTGTAAGTAACATTTCAAGAATTTATCATATACTGTTAATGAGTTAATTGTAAAATAATGTAAATAAGTCGTAAAATCATACACAATCAATATTGAGAAATGTACAAAGAAAAGTGAATTTTTTAATGTCAATTAGAAAAAACATTCAAAATTGCTCGAGAGTTAAAATGTATAATCAAAGAATATAATTGAATATTTTGTAATACTAAATTATTTCAGAATTCACATGCAAAACGCTTAAACCGGAAGCTGTTCCGCAAATTTCCTAGTAATCTGTTTATTATTTTTCCTCTAGAATAACATCACCTCCTGCTTTAAAATACAAATCCTCATACTGTGGTACATTAAAAAAATAACATCTCCGACAAATATTATAATACGTCTTAAAAGACTTTAATACATTTAGGATTTTACATTTACGGTTTCTACGATTATAACAAAAATGCTGCACTGTGGAAACCATACTCTCGGGTGGAAGCCACTAAATCGCGAGACGCCATCATGAATGCCCAACTCGATCGTGCGCACCGTACGGATAAGCGAGGAACTACCCTCAAAGTGGACTAAAAATTTTGTCCAAAAGGCGGCTAGTTGACACACCTATATATCTTACACCGTGTGCTCAACAAACTAGCCCTCCCAGTGAACCGAAGATTCATTTCACTATAGAGCAAACGCTTCCGAACGAACCATTCTCCGTTCGCTCGCCTGATGGAGATTACCACGAAGTCTACAAGTAGACTTTGTGGAGATTACGATGAAGGACATTCTTTTACACCGTGGTGGGAACGGAACACCCACAAACATGGTGTAAGGGTCAATCCATTTTAAGTGGTCCAGATTTTAATAAATTGGTCGCTCGCAACTTTCTCAATAATTTGCGTTCTAACTTTCTCTGAAATTCGAGGTATCTTTTGTGATGGATCTTCACCTGCTTCGGTCATTTCTTTAGAATTTTTGGAGAAAAACACGGCCAGAAGTTCTTCAACAGAAAATAGTTTATATTTCGCGCCAGTGAAGATGTGATTGGAATGTTGTCATCAGTGCTCGCTGCGAGCTGTTGCCTTCAACTGTGTATTGTACCAGAGAGGGGGAAGCAAGGTCATCGGTCAAGAAAAGTTACGCGATTAATACCTTCGGAATCTGCCTTGAAAATCACCTTTTTCTATTGCATGCACTAACTTACAAAAACAAAACAATAAAACTAAAACTAGTGGTGTTACAGAATAGCACAGACTTTCCTGAATGTTTTCTATTTCCTTCGGTCTCGGCTAGCTATTCGGGCGTGCCATATACTCTTTCCAGCTGCCATCTATCGCCACCCAAAGTACATTTTTTGACATATTCTTAATTTCCCGGTTGAAATGGTAATATATGGATAGATAAGTGACATTTCATTCAGTGAAAATATGTATATTCTATGCCTCGCAACATGGACAAAAATTATGATTATCAAAAAGGTTTTGAATAATTTCTAAAAGTCTTATTTGTAAACACAAACTCTTCTAAATAAAACATCTACATCTTTTCATTGGCACCATCTCGTAATTCACCAACAATGTAGTTTTCAAATATCTCTTGTGGCATTGTTGCGCTAATTTCAATAAAGCCTTTCGGATTGCTTGATAGAAATACATCATACATTGGTCAATCTTACACATAGAGAGAGATACAACTAGAGTGCGCGTGAGCCTACTGCGCAGGTTTCAACACGAGGTGATCGTAAGTCACGTGACTTTGGGACACTAGCAGCTCGTGCTGTACGCTGCTGTATGTAGCTTTTCGTGCTATTTGCTGTTTGTGGTGGTACAGCGTAATTATTTTGGGACGTTGTGGATATTTGTTTACTGCTTACGATCCACTTTTTTTTCTTTTCAAGAAGTGCAATAACAATTTAACTTTGCAAATTGTGTTCCACAGGAGGAAACAACTGTGTTAAATGTCAGTTCACGCCACTATGCAAGTTTGCCACAAGTAAATGATCCTGAACTGGGCAGTGAGGTACCAACTGACCATATGTACTTGCCATTTCTACACAATCTTGAAACTAGATTGTCTCCCTATGTTGTGGACATTGTAATATTGGAGGATTTTTAGTTACAAAGTTGCAAAAGTCTCTTGCTTATGTGGACTGTAACCTAGTTCTTTGCCGGACTGATACTGATGAAGGATCATATTCCTTCATTCAGAGGAAAGATAATTATGGACTGAAATACCCTTCTGCAGATGTTATAAAAATCTGCAAAAGAGCAGAGGTAGAAGTAAGAATACTTCAGGGGAGAGGTGACTTTTTAAAAAGGCAGCATGTAGTACAATTGTAAATAGATGTCTGAGAGAATTTGTGAATAGTTCTGTTTTTAGTAATTTAACATATATTATTGGTCAAAGGCCATAATGAATCACAGGATGTATTTAATAAAGGCAATATTGTTTAAATATATTGACATAAGATTAAAACATGTAGGAAGAGAGCACATCCAAATTTACCAAAAAATAGTATGGATCAGTTAACAACAAAATGATTTTATTTAGAGGGCATTAATCCTATGTGTATTTACTGGTGTAAATTGTGTTTATAGTATGTTAGTGTTAGTAATTTGTATGATTGTAGTTGATTTTTATTAGTAAATTCTTTGAAAAATATGTACTTCTGCTTGTAGGTCAAAGACCCACATTTCGATCAGGTTTTTGTCCAGTTTTCCTGATCCATTGAGCAAATGCTGAGATGTCCCCTTGTTTTGCTTTTGGACATAAATGTCGCTTCACTACGCCCACGTTTTCTTGAGCTTACTTGCTAGAAGTGGTAGGAGTAAAGCCAGTGGCATGTTACTGTTGTTAGTAATACAAAGAAAAAAATAAAACATGCAGTTTGTTTATCGATGCAAATAGGTTTTATATAACTCGGGAGGGAAAATGTCTAATGTTATAGTTAAAATATTGGGAAGAGCTTTTGAAGCTCAAGAAAATGAGTGAAGATGGAACTTTTCCCCATATATCACATACAGTTTTTACTGTTTTTGACTAAATAAATCAAAGGTAAAAGCCTTTTTCCCTCTATAAATCCTTGAAATATCATTTTTGATAACTTGCTATTATAAATGACACTGATGTGAATCTACAATAGTAGAATGTCTAACATGAGTAATAGAAATTTGGATTAATGCATCCCATGGAGTTAATTTATTTACAAATATTTTTTATTTATAGTCCTATGTAATTGTACTTGTAAACAGGTTTAATGGAATATGTTAGTGGGTTGAAAGTGTCAAGTTGGACAAAAATCGGAATGTTCATGTACTTGAGCAAATAGAGCAGAAAAACTTAAATTCACTTTTCTGCTATAAGCAACATTTGATTAATAAATGAGAGATTGATTAATAAATTTATTAATCTCATTGATTAATAAATGAGAAAATAACGCTGGAATGAAACATCTTAAGTACGTATAAAAATAAACCATTTAATGCGAGACGGGTGTTCTCATAGATGCCACCTAGCTGTCCCAAAGTCACGTGACACTGGCGCGAGAGATGTTGATACCCGGCCGGGCCTTCTGCGCAGCCCGGTGCGCACTCTAGTATATCTCTCTATGATCTTACAAGGAAGGCCAGAAGCCTCCGCCACCTTCCCTCCCCTCTTCCGAGCCCCCCCTGCCAGCAGCCACCGCGGCCGGCCTGCGGAGGGCCCGGCTCGCTCTATCCCACGCTATTCACAAGGGCACACCCAGACGCGGGCCTCGACGGCCTGCCGATTTATGGTCCATCTCACAAAATAGGCCACAGAAGCCTAAGCCGCCTTCCCTCCCCCTCTTCCGACCCCCCCCCCTGCCCGCGGCCGGGCCGCGGCCGGCCCGCGGAGGGCCTGGCCCGCTCGATCCCACGCTATTCACAAAGACACACTCAGCTGCAGCCCTCGCCGGCCGGCCAACTTAACACTCACTCGTCTTCTGTCTGCCTTGGTGTGCACATGCTTGTTCGTGCAGCTAAAACAATCTTCGTATCGTTCGTATGTGTGAACAATAACTGTGTAGGCACGAACTCTCAAAATCCTTTAACCAACGGATCCGCTGATTGCCGACAACATAGCTGCAACCAGTTGTGTCGGTCTCACTTGGCAATGCACAATTGTGGTGCACACGCCTTCGCAAACTGTTATACTCCAGTATTGTGCCGTTCCTGTACGGCAGCCAACTTTGTGGTGCACACGGCCTGTATCGAAATCTTGAACGAGCGGTGCCGGCAATATTCCGCAACACAATTGTGTCGCACGCACTTCCTGAGCTATTGAATTAACTGCACCGTTCCTGCACGGGCAACAGTCAGGACCACGAAGTCTACAATGAAGAGACTCAACTCCGGTGTTGGTGGCATGGTGGGGGTATGTACGAAAAACGTCGGCAGCTATTTGAAAAATAATACAAAAAACACGAGTCCCTTCGCCTTCAGCGACATCACGCGGCGAAAGAAGGAACTTATCTCGGCTTTTCTCGGCCACCAATCGTCAAAATTCGTTTGGTCCAAGTGGCGCCCACGAAGTCTACAACCAGGCGGTGTGCGGATGTGCTTAACAGAAGACAATAAGTTCAAAAGGAAGTAGTAAATAATTTTGTAGAAAAAATGTTTGAATTAAATTTTGTATACGATGCTTTGCTGCCATTGGCTGTTTTGAAAGCCTTCGTAGTTCTTTCAATTGCCACGTGAAGTCGCTGAAGGCGAAGGGACTCGTTTTTTTTTGTATTATTTTTCAAGTAGCTGTCGACGTTTTTCGTACATACCCCCACCACCGGAGTTGAGTCTCCTCGTTGTAGACTTCGTGGTCAGGACTATCGCGGGGTGTCGAGGAGGTTGTTATCTGCGCACGAGCTTCGAGTTTCTCCAGGGAACTTCTAGACTTCCGAGTGCACCAGCGGGACTGCCAACGCAACTAGTGACGACGACCTAGTCAACGGAGACTAGCTGCCTGACGCCTCTCTACACATAGTTGTACTCCAGCCTGCAGCCGCTAACAGATGAGTGTCCAAATTCAGGAAAGAATTTGCTATAATAAATGACTAAATTCCTCACGGCAACTTAAATTTAAAGTCATCAAAACCTTACTTGAAATTATCTGTTACCAACTTCTCTCACAAATTATCATTTTCCAGCTTATATGTAACTGTTAACTTCCAAATCAATTCATTGCATGGGCATAACTTTGCTAAGTTAAACAAATTGTACATAGTTATAAGTCATTCATCCATTTTCATTTAGATTAAGGTAATCATAAGATCATTGTATTGTTTTGCATCTAAATACAAAATAAGTGAAAATCACAACATCCTTTAATGAACTACCAGAATCCACTTGCTCCTCCGCCTGTAACCAGGCCCGCTGTGCAGATTAGCTGCACAGGATAAAACATACATTGAGAATACAAGTCGTAAATTTAACAAATATGTTTTATATATTATTATAAAATTATATTTTTGTTCGATGTATTAATCTCGCGAATCCTGTTTGCTTTATAATCGTCCTAAATATAAAGAATAACATTGGGCGACTAATTTTGACGTCCAATTACTCCACAAGTACGCATATTTTGGAAAAATTCAACATGACCTTATTTGAAGATCTGTTTTGATAAGCATATTTAATTAAGAAAAACAATTGTATCTTTACAATTGTAGTTATAGGAAGAGGTCGAACATATTTTTTTTAATATTTGCAAAATCAGGTATTTCAACGAATATGAAATCTGCACCATTCTCTTTTTTATTTATTTATTTTTTTTATTTATTTGTCAAAAAACAGTAAAAACTGTATATGACGTGTGGGGAAAGAGATTTATCTGCGCACATTTTCTTGAGGGCCAGAATAAAAAAAGCCGAAAAATGAATTTAGAAAATAATTATTTTAGAAAAATAAAAATATTGGAAAAATGTTTGTTCCCGAGTTATAGAAAATCAATTTCAACGGTAAATGAACTACAAGCAAAATGAGTGCTCAACAAAACGTGCGCACAGTGAAGCTACATTTACGTCCACAAGCAAACAAGGGGCCATCTCAGCGTTTGCTCAATGGATCAGGGAAACTGGACAAGAACCTGATCGAGATGGGGGTCATTGACCCGGAAGCTGAAGTACATTACTTGTTACAGGCGTATTAAATATTTTTTTAAATGTATACAATGCAAACGTAAACTAATTCATTATATATCTTTGTTTTGTTACAATAAACATTATTTTTCTTTTTCACGATCAGTATAGTCTCTAATTGTATAGAAACAGTTTTGCAGCAGAAAAGATTTTACTTTTAACTTAAATTTGTGTACTGACTTTAATTGTTTAATGCAGGCGCGGCTCGTCATTAAAGGCTATAAGGCGGAGCCTCTCTTAGAGAAATCGCCCTCAAAAAGAAATTTAAAAATAAGTTTAAACATGTATTTATTTATTAATAATGGATTTCTGAGTCGTATTATGTAACAATCATATCAAACGTTTTTCTTTGTCGGTTCGTTAACGGCCGTTCGTAACGCATTTGAAGCTGTTGACAGGGAAGAGAGAAGCGGTAGGCTCCCACTTCATTCCGCCATAAGGCATGTGAAAAACGAGGAGGCATGACGTCATGCATTCACTGCACAGGCTTACCGGCGGACGAAAGGCTGCGGAGAGGCAGCCTTCAAGGTAGGGAAGTCTAGGGTCTGAAGAAGGGCGTGCCTCACCAGATGGCATTACTATGCAGTTCAGCGGGTAGCATTGCACTTTAACTAGCTTTCCCGATACGCGGTAGGAGCGCTACTCCCTTAAGTCTGTACCAGATTTATTAATAGAAATACAAGGCAATGCAATGCATTTGCAGCCTTCCCCATTTATATAACCACGAGCCGCGACTGGTTTAATGTCATCTGGCAATGCGTTATAAAGTAACGTACACGTATTGTATGTTGATTTCTTGTACTGAGCTGTTGATACTGATACTTGATGCACGTGATTTCTACGGCGTGTGTTGTAATTATAAACATCAATATTGCATGAAAATATGTTCCCTCCGTTAAGTAGGTCATTTTTGACAAATATTACAGTTTCGTAAATAAATAGACAAGGCAATGGTAAGATTCCCAGCTCAATGAAAAGAGGATTGCAGGGATCACGCGGAAGGCATTTTTTCATTATTCGAATCATTTTCTTTTGCAATCTGAAGGTCTGAATACTACAGGATGAGCTTCCCCAGAATATTATGCCATATCTCAGGCGGGAATGTACATTTGCAAAATAAACGCAACGAGCAGCATGAAGGCTGACCGAATTTGAAAGAATTCTGAATGCGTAGCATAATGAACTTAATTTAGTGTTTAATTCCGTTATATGTACATTTCATTTGAGGTTTGATTGAATTGAAAGACCTAAAAATTTTGTTGCCTCAACATCAGCTAATTGCATATTCTTCATTTTCAGTGGAACATGCGATTTCCGATTTGAAATGCAAAAATGCATTGAAACACTTTTTCTTTCGTTAACAATTAATTTTGTTATTATTAAACCAATTTGAAACTTCTGAAATCGTACTATTTACTGCTTTTTTGCAAAGAACATTCGTGTCGTCGGCAAACAGAAGCGTTCTTCCATTTTTAATCGACGAGGGCACATCGTTTACATATAACAGAAAGAGAACAAGACCTAAGATCGAACCTTGCGGGACCCCATGCTCGATTGGCAAACATTGGAAATATAAGTATGTAATGTCCTTTCGTGCCAATATGGTATTTCTACTCTTTGAGTCCGATGTTTAAGGTAATTCAGTCTAGGGCAATACCACGAATTCCATACGAAGGTAATTTTGAGAGCAAGATGTTATGATCAATAACGTCAAAAGCTTTCGAAAGATCTAAGAATATTCCAATGGGTACTTCATTTTGGTCTATTGATGAAGCAACATCTTTGAGAAAAGAAAAAATGACAGTTTCCGTAGATTTTGATTTTCTAAAATTGTGTTGTGAGTCTGAAACGCTTTGTTTTTCCTGAGAAACGTTTTCATTCGTAAGTAGAAAAGCCTCTCTAATATTTTTGATAAAACTGAGAAAAGAGAAATTGGCCGGTAATTTTGATTATCATTTTTGTTCCCTTTTTGAAAAAGTGGCTTAATTTTCGCTGTTTTGAAAATATCTGGAAATATTCCTGTACATAAAGAAGCATTGAAAATGTGAGTTAACGGATGTATAAAGGCAGGTGCACAAGTTTTTAATAAACAATCCGGAAATTCATCTAAAGCTTCATCTTAAGCTTCCTTTATGCTATCTAAGGTCCCAATACAACAAAAAAATGTGCGGTTTTTTAAGAAAAAAAATGGTTTAAAGAAAAGAAAATTGCCTATGTTTGACACAAAATTTCGCAAAAAATATTAATGTTTTTGAAAAATTGAACATGAGCTTATTGGAAGATCTGTTTTCTATGAACACATTTCATTTTAAAAATTATATCTTCGTAAATGCAGTTGTAGGTTTGGCATTTGAGCGTTTCTGAAAAGGCGGAATTTTGAGCTTGTTTTCACGGAAAACTGCTGAGTTTTCGAGAAACTTTGTATGACATTATTTAAAGCACGTGTACTAGTAAATATCATAATGTGAAAAATCGCTGCTAATGTAAATATTACAGACGTGACAGAAAAGTCAAAAAATTACAAAATTGTAATTAAAAACTAGTGGTCCTATAACAGCACGTATTAGAGGAAACAGGTACGTAGTACTGAAGTACAGCACTTCATGCGCTATTAACATCTTAGCTATTATTTGAAAACGTCCAATTCAACCAAGAAGTGTACAACTCACTGTTTCCATCGTAGTGTTGTCAGAACTATGTGAATTCAACTATTAATTTGTTTTGTATAAACGTTATTTATTACTAATCTTAAATATACAAGTAACAGAATTCACAAACTCTGCATCAAAACAAGTCCGATCACGCACCAGGGCTGGTTCACTCAATGTTAAAAAGCGGGGGACAAAGTTTTAGTTCCTCGGTCACTACGATAGCGAAGATAGCGCTGCTGTTGCGTTTTCGCGCGCATTTTGAGTAAAGTTGCGCGAATGCAGAGAATGGTGAGTGTAGGGAATATCCATGGGTATTATCTGCTTTTCTCACGTTTTACAACAAATAATTGTATTATTTAACCTCTTGGTTGCCGTATCACAAATTCCCGAAAAATAAACTTAGGCCAGAACGATGATTGAAAAACAAATCGCGAAGATTTAATTGGTAAAATATGTTTTTAATATTTAAAAAATTAATAAAATTGTATGTACGAATGAAATTAATCAAATAAGCACACCTGGATACGATTGGTGAGACAGAGCCTCACTTCTAAGGAGGGGGTATTTTCTATAGTAGAAAATTTACAATCTCCGCATTGAATTGGGATCTGTAGACTATTAAATAATTTCTTGTTTACATATAACAATTTTTAATGAATATTTGACACGAATACATAGATGAAAAACTTGGAAAAAATGATAGAAAATTCCCATTTCATTTAGTTTCAGTTGTAACCAAACATCAACACCCCAGCTACTATGATGTATGCATTAGAGTGGTTACAGATGGTGGCTTTAATATTGTTGGTAAATGTCATTTAACTTTTATTACACAATTATTTAAAATAATTGATGTAAAAATAACTTTCATTACATATCCTACTTTTACAATTAATTGCTCATTATGAAAGAGTTAGCACAAAAAAAATGTTTTCTAATATTATATTGTCTTTTTCCACAACAGTGCAATTAGAGATGGTGAAATGTGAAAGTTGTTAATTCCGTGTTAGAAAAAACTAGAAACAGAATAAAAGCTAACAATACTCAAAGTAAATATTTTGTTTGTATATTCAAATGTTTATATAGTCACATTTCTGATTTTTCTATGCGTTTTTGTGGATTTTTTAAATAATTTGTGTTCAATGAAAAAAAAATAACATGAATGATTTTTAGATTTGAAATTATTCATCTCTTCTTCAGAATTTTTGTAATATCATTATTACAACAAACACAACAACTGATTCATTAACAGACTACAATTGTTTTACTGTGTGGAATTTTTATTGTATATCTACATTAATATTTTCACATTATTTTTAGTATTATATTTTATATAAATGATTTATATTTATGTAATCTTCGGAAAATAATTATTTTTAGGATTAACTTAGCGCATTGACAAAACAGAAATAATTCACCTATTTAATGTGCCTCATTTGCTGAAAGGAATTCACAATAATCTTCTAACTAAAACTTTGGAAATAGATGTAGGAAATTTGAAGGAAACTAAATTAGCTTTATGGCACATCATAGGAAAAGTCTATTACCTTGTTACATATGTAAACAAAATTAATAAGGTCATGACGAAATTGTCTCAACGTATGTAACCAACAAAATGAAAAAATGAGTTAAATATACCACACAGGTTTTTAGTGAATCAGTGTTGGCATACATGGAATTTATATCTCGAATAGATGGTAAATATAAATTTAAATACTTATTTGCTTTCACAATTTCAATTTAATTTCATACGCAGGATTCTTATTCATTTTCAATTTCACATTTATTAATTATTCTCGAATTCTACTCTTAAATTTATTGGATCACATCCCACAAACACTTGAATGAAGTTTAATGTTGTATGGAGCTACAAGCAAAAGTTAAGATGCAATTTCATCAAGTCAAGAACAGAGGGTCCAATATTTTTTAAGCGCTTGTGTTTGCATGGTACATATATATAAAAATTGTGCAAAAATATTTTAGGATGTGTACAATTACCACTTTTTTTTGTAGTTGAATTTGAAACTCCATCTGGCACTTTAAAAACTCCTAATAAAGATGATCTTGCAACAGCAGAGGTTTTAAATTTTTTAAACAATTTATTCAATTCATGCAATGGGAAAGCGGAAGTCTCAATTCATCATCTGTTGGATCAAATAGTAGCCCTCACAAACCTTTTAACATGAAAGCAAAAGATATTAACAAATGAGATTTGTGAACCCAACAGAGGAAAAACTTCCATCCTTATGGAATTGGATCTTCACAATTGATGGTTTCCTCTCATTAAGACATAAATTAACCAAACTTTGAGTCAGCGCTTTAGAAGCAGGAATGTGAATTAGGGCCCCTAAGAAATTTTTTTTGCTATATTGTAGTGATACCGAATAAATTCAAGTTTATTCTGCCGCAAAATAACTCCACGCAGGCGGCGACGCGAGAGATGCGAGGCGCCACGGAGGCGGCCCGAGGGCCAAGGCGAGGCGCCACGGTCTCCGCGACCCTTCGCTCCCTAATTCGTCATGGACACGTGTGCCCCAACTCTGGGTGGCCGCCCTGCACACGACCCCTTCAGTATTTTTCCACGACGCCTGGAAACTCTTCCGTCAGCCTCCCTAGAGATTCCTAGTCCCTCACACACACCCCGGTCGTTAATAACTGCCCCTTTTCGACGCAAAATTAAAGCGAGAGGGAGCGATAACCAGCCCCTCTCTCACTCTTTTCTCGGCCTCGAAAACATCCTCTGATTGGGCAGAAAATATCTAATGCGCAGTACCCTTTCGCCAATAGCAGCCAGAATTCGGGTTTGTTCTAGAATATTCCAGAGTCCACAGGGATAATTTTGGTGGGGGGAACGAGGTTTCCTAAAACTTGGAGCGACGAGGCACAAGAGAGAAGCTTGGGAGCCGTGTTCAGAATCGGCCGCAAGTGGCGGCCGCAGGGGGGAACCTGTTATATTCTGTTGTGGCGTTCGGTTCGATGGACTTAGAAAAATTATTAAGTTTCTTGTAGTGTTTGGGTACAAGACTTCTGTGACGAACGCAGGCCGCAGAACAGTATTATGAACATTTGACAGCAATTCGTATTATATTACGTCCGATTTATGTGCGAACTCGAGACTCTCTTTTCCTTTGTGAATTTGTGCGATAATTCACGGGCTCATTAGTATCAAAGTATTGTGAGATCGACCGGGAATGAACCGACCGTGTCAGTGAATGAACTGTGCTGACCCATTCACCGCAGCGAGCAGACGGCGCTTTTGTGTTCCGGCCGCCTTGGCCGCTACCCTCGCAAGTACCTGATTTGACCTACATTTTCCGAGCGGCGCTCCTCGCCCGCCACGACCCTCGCAGCCAGCTGACCTGAGGTCGTTCAACCTGTGGGTGGGCGCAGGCCGCCTAACAGAGGTATTTTCTGTTTAAGTGTCTTATGTCGTACCCGCGATCGAGAGGTGTGAACAGTACATCAGACAATCAGTGTTGACTTCCTCTCGACCGGGCGACGAAGAGGAGTTCCCGGCCGCGCATGGCCGTCAAGCGGGAATTCGCGCGCGAGGAAGAATTTCATCTGATTGTAATCACTTTGTAATTTTATGTTCTCTTATGTGCATGACATTTCATTTTTTGTTTTATTTCGATTTTGGGGGCATGCTCGCCAGAGTTATCATCACCAGACCATTAGCGTTTTCTATTTTCAATGAATAAATTCAACTTGTTCTAAATTCACATGTTTGACTTCTCATTCAACCTAGGCCACCGGCTTCCTCCATCTTCGCCGTTTCAGGTAATCTGTCGACTGAGCGGGCCGGCTACCCGTCTGAGGCGCCCACCGAAGACGCGAGGGTAGTTGCAATATCGGAAATTACAATGGATCTAATTTGAACTCCGCTCGTCAATAACTTTTTAATTCACACAGGACATTTTTATTTAATAACATGAACCATGCCAAACTTATTGAGAATTGTGACAAAACAGAAGGAAACTTTGTTACTTAAAAAAATTGTTTCCCAGCCATATGAAACAAACACATGAAACAGGAACATATGAAGTAGAGATGCCTGCGATGATCCCTGAAATTCCAACCCCAAAAAAAGCATTTTTGGAATCAATTCACCTGATTGTATGGCAAAGTAATTTTTAAAAACATTCAACTGCAAGACTTATAATTTAAATTTGTAATGATTCTTTACAACTCATTCTTTTATCAACTGTAGAGTTATATGTTTTTTCCTTTTTAAAAAATTGCACCATTTTCTTCTGTTAAGGCTACAATATGAGATTTTTCATTTTCTATAGCAATCTGATTGGTTACTGCACATCTGAGCGCATCAATTTACACCATGTTGACACATAAACTATCATTGAAATCAACAAATAAGCAGAACAATACTGAATTGTGACTTACTTTTGACAGTATATTCAGTAAAATTCGAATAGATTTTTCCTGTAACTAACAATAATATTATTGATACAGGATTTATTCAGATGATTCATTTACCAATTCAAATTTGGCTACATTTAATTAAAAAATCATCATATTAACCTCTTGTAACACTGAAGTAGAAATATACAAAAATATTTTCCCTAATTTGGACAGCGCCCTTAATATTTATAAATTTGCAAAATAAAATTTCGATAATGAGAATACAATATTTATTACACTCAGTTCTTTAATTATACATTCTGAAACCAACGTTTTCTTAATTGTTCACAAACTCAAAATTGGTTTCATTATTTATTTAATACATTTCCAGTACTTGTTAATCAAGTTTTTCTAAATAAGGCAAATAATAATTGATTTATAAGTTATCAAAATAATATACTTGTCTATAATATCATTCAGACTCGCACCACTTGCAGCTTTCAAGGGGCAAAAAATTTACACTGGCCACACTAGTAACAGGATTTTCTTGGAATGTTCTTTGAAAACAGCGTTGGGCTTGTAGGAAACACTGTTGGTGAAGTTCCATCTTCTAGCGTTGGTGAAGTCAAATTTTTTTATATCTTGCCAGAGCATCTTATATCTTGCCATCACATCATACTGCAACTCGAATATCACCTCCAGAATGGAAACTTAACTCGTACACCTAAGCAAAATAAATTAATTACATTTTGTCATAAACTAATGAGAGTGTACCTATTCTAGAAATGCAACCAATAATGAATTATGTACATTTATTTATTTCTATTTATTTGGTCAAAAAACAGTAAAAACTGTATGTCTCATTTGAAAATGTGACATTTTAAATAATTGGGCAATGCAAACAATGGATTAATATAAAATTTGTCCAATACCATGCGAAGTGATCAGTTGGAAATAATATAATTAAAACACTTCTAAACCAATAGTACAGAATAAATGACACATCAAATAATCAATTACAATTATGCAATAAGATTTCAAAATGAATTATAAATAGCTCCACAGCTGGATGGTCGAAAATCCAAGCAATGTATTGCCTACCTCCAGTCTTCTTAAAATCTTCCAAAAAGCCGAAAATTAAGTTTTAGACATGGCAAATAAATGTCGTGGCACGATTCACTCTATTTAAAAGGCATGACAATGGTCTCCCCAAGTCAATTGACATTATTGGAGCATATTTTTAACATTAAGAAGTAATAGACCACTATTATTTTCACATTTATGAATATTTTCCATGGTTTTTAACTGCAAAATATTAAGATTATCAGCAATAACTTTTCACATATTCTTCATACCAGAGTGCCTGCACACCAATCTGATATCACTAATAAAGTGACGCAAATGCATTGAAGTCACAGATTCATCTTCCGGAATGACTTCAGCACCTGTAATCACCAACCATAAAAACATTTGTTTTTTTATTTACTCTAATTCACACTCAACTGGTACTAATAACTGTATATTCAACGGAAAAACTTACCATGAGAACTATCCACAACATTAGGTGACACCTCCCATGGGTGAAAAAGATCTGAAAATGGAGACAAATATGAATTTTTCCCACCTTTAAAACATGCAACAAAGTGATAATTGAGTTGCTTAAAGATTATAGCAAACACTTACCATGAACAAGGCTAGCTTATGCATCTGCCGCACTTCATGTAGCAGCACACTGAATGGCAGAGCCACCTGTATTCATTAACAACGAATTAATACCCTATTTTATACCAGTACATTTCACTTTCAATAGCATGCTTCTATTTCACGCACATAAAGAAACTTACCATTTTCAGTTTGAATTGCTGCCTGAGTACAAAGACCTGAAAATTAAAAAAGGCTTGTAAGAAAGACTTCCATCGAACTATTGTGTAATAAAAATTAATCCCACAAAAACAAAATTTTATACCCCTTTTGCAATCTCAAACACGTCTGCCCTATTTGAAGTTCTATGTCTGTTGACAATTGAACTTCAAATTTATTTTTTAAAAGTTTTTTTTAAAATTGCTTACCGATTACACCCATTGGTATTGTGGGGTATCACCTCTGTTGGTTCAAACAAGGGATCTGCAAGTGAACATGACCATTAAAAATATTTCAAAATTTACAATGAAATTATTTTAATGCTCTTTCAAGGCAAATACATACCATGAATTATCACACTTATTGTTCGCCAATCTCTATTATTCAGGAATTTTCTTGGCTATATTTTTGACGAACACATTTGTAGCACAACAGTCAATTACAACACATTACAAACACATTTGAAGCACAAACGCAGCTGTTAATTATAAAATTTCTTGAATTCATGATATATTCTTTGATAGCACCCGTAAATGGCCCCACAAACAGCACGAAACTCCACAACACAGTATCACAGATACTCTTTGGGCACGAAGCTACCACGCCGGGCGGACCAGGGCGGACGTTGAAGCAATCCAACGGTAATTCAACCGGCGCCGACCCGGAGAGCTTTGAAAATGAGTAGTTCTCCAATATCCCGCTAGAGCGAGTTCGTGTAGTACAATTGTATATGGTGGTGCTCTGAGACAGAGGGAGGGGGAAGAGAGCTCTGATTGGCTACTGTATTGGATTTGAATAAGGAATTTTTCCAGCCTATCTAGTGACACACCACTGTCATTACCCCGTTTTCCTATCTAAGTTTCACGCCCACGAAGTCTACAATTGTAGACTTCGTGTTCACGCCCCTGATCACGCACTGCCATTGCAATGCCTCTACAGACGACTCGCCCTCCTCTCAGTTCAAAGAGTTCACTGAAACATACACAGATGGCGTTGCTGTCTGCATTTTTCTTTCATACTAACATCAATAGGGCCCGGATAATTATGTACTAAAAATTAGGAAAATATGTACATATATATGTATTAAAATGTATAGAAATATGTAGTAAAAGTAAGAAATATGTAACACTTTAATTATTATATAAATTCGTTTTAATAAAATACTTTTGCTTAAATGTTAATCTGTGTAGACTTAATATACTCGTAAAGAACAAAATTAAAACATAATTCTACTCACAATTGTTATTTAGAATGGTCTCCGTGAGATAAATGAGAAACAAATATTTGTTTCAAATACTTAGAAAATAGCTGAATGTGACGTCACCGACGCTTTAAATTACTTTCGGTTGTGTGACTTGTTTTTTTTTTCTTCGTCTTTTCTCGTCTTCATCTTTGTCGTCGTTTCCTTCTTCGTCGTCTCCTCCCCCTCTTCCTTCTTCTTCTTCTTCTTCGTCGTCGTCTCCTCCTCCTTCTTCTTCGTCGTCGTCTCCTCCTCCTTCTTCTTCGTCGTCGTCTCCTCCTCTTCTTCTTCGTCGTCGTCTCCTCCTCCTTCTTCTTCTTCGTCGTCGTCTCCTCCTCCTTCTTCTTCTTCGTCGTCGTCTCCTCCTCCTTCTTCTTCTTCGTCGTCGTCTCCTCCTCCTTCTTCTTCGTCGTCGTCGTCTCCTCCTCCTTCTTCTTCGTCGTCGTCCTCCTCCTTTTTCGTCGTCGTCGTCTCCTCCTTTTTCGTCGTCGTCTCCTCCTTTTTCGTCGTCGTCTCCTCCTTTTTCGTCGTCGTCTCCTCCTTTTTCGTCGTCGTCTCCTCCTTTTCGTCGTCGTCTCCTCCTTTTTCGTCGTCGTCTCCTCCTTTTTCGTCGTCGTCTCCTCCTTTTTCGTCGTCGTCTCTTCCTTTTTCATCTTCGTCTCCTCCTTCTTCGTCGCCTCCTCCTTTTTCTTCATCGCCTCCTCCTTCTACGTCGTCTCCTTCTTTGTCGTCGTTTTCTGTCTCCGTTGTCTTCTTCTTCGTTGTCCTCGTTTCTCCGTCTTTCTCTTCGTCGGTATTGGTACTGGAGTTTAATCAACACCACCTACATCTAATTAGGTGGCGGTGATTTAGTTCCCGGCGTACTTACCAAGATCACAGCGCCAAAACACGAAAAAAACACGTTTTTGGAAATTTCTTAGAATTTTATAGCTATTTATGGAAACAAATTATCAGTTCCCCATTAGAACGCCGAGACGCGTCGAATGACACCTCATTTGTCTCCACTAGTGCACGGGAAGTAGTCTACCCGTGAGAGACGGAACAGCTCATCCGCAAGCATGCACACGAGGAATTTACTCAAATACTCTGTAGGGATGAAATTTTTCCTATTATCTGTTCGAAGGCCTTGTACCGACCAAGAGTTCCACATCGCATGAAGTACTAGTGTATATTCAAACTTTGTCCCAACATGTCACTGTTCAATGCTATTCACGGATTAGGGAATAAAAACAATGCTGGTTGATATTTAATCAATTGACTCTTAGCACAAATTCGGCTTTCTTTAATAGTATTCTTACCCAAGACGCTATTGCGTGACTTCTTTGAAAAGATAAACCAAAGTTTGCCTACGGCCAATTCCCAGTCTGCGATACCACAAAGTTTAAGCCAATCGCCGTGAATTATTTTCTGTCCTTTTCTTATCCAAAAGCTGTAGTGCCATATCATGATTTTCACCTCACAGAGATACTCTACAAACAAGGGTTTAGGCTCCAGTGCAACAAACGGGGAAAGAAAACTGTCAATGGCGCTTTCTGAGCTGCGTTGGTGCGTGTAATTTTTGGCGAAGGGCGTTAAGGTCAAGAGAGACCTCTGAAAAATACGTCGTGGACGCGAGTTATCGCTTGCTAGACGTACCATTTTCATACACAAAATTTATTTCTGAGTAGTATTTTGTTCTCTGCTTTACTCGCGCTGAAATCTACACACTGGAAGCTTTGGAGTGCAACACCTTGCCCTTTTGTAGCATTCTGCGTGCTGCAATATCAACATTTTTACGCAATGCAATAGCGCCAATTTGGAGAGGAGGCTGCCGAAAAATTGTTTGACAATGGTGAATTGTTTGTCTTGGTTATTCCTCATCAAAAACATGTAGGATAAATGAAGAATTATACAAAAAGAATGCAGAAAAAACGAAAATATTAAGAAATATTTAAAAATATGTACTTTTGTGAAAAATATGTAAATATATGTACTTTCGGGTAAAATATGTAAATATATGTACTAAAACGTCATCGGTCTTAGGCCCTAATCGACATGAAACGTAAATATATTGTGGTTTTGACTTGATAGAGTTAACATACGGAAATATGTAATTACATGATTATCCGGGCCCTAAACATCAACAACTGCACAAAAATAGAATACAAAAGTTTTGTAAACCTATATTGGAAAAAGAAGCCTGATATCCTGCACAATATAGAAATGCATTCCATAGGGCCATGATTAGAGAAGAGTATTTTAAAACCATGCAACAAATACTCCACTCACTACAAATGGTACAGCATTTGGCGCGAAAACTAAATATTTTCATACAAATATCAACATAAATTAGACAATTATAACTCCTTTCATACAAGTCCATCAGGTCACAACAATCACACGTAAGTCACAGATATTCGCGAGCACAAATGGAATTCCATTGTTGCAGACCCTGCACTGTCGCTATGCTGAGAGTTATTAATTTTTTTACTTTTTATTTCAAATATTTCAAAATAAACAATTTCTAAAATATTAATGTGTGAATTTATAACAAAGGTCGAATGTAAGAAACTAACAAAGAAATAATATACAAAATTGCAAATTCTAATTTACGACGCATCCAGCTGTCCGAAGCGCAGTAAACTTACAGCGGGCTAGTATGTTTGTCACAAAATTATGGAAAAACTACTCGTATTTTGAAAAAAAATTAAGCATGACCTTATTTGAAGATGTAATTTTGATAAACCATTTAATTGAGAAAAAATGTATTTTTAAAATTGTAGTTATAAGGAAACGACGAAAACGAAGCGCAATCAATTCCGAGCGGGCTATTATGTTTGTCAGGAAATTATAGAAAAACTACTAATATTTTCAAAAAATTCAAAATGACCTTATTTGAAGATCTATTTTTGATGAGTATATTTCATTAAGAAAAACAATTGTGTCTTCACAACTGTAGTTGTAGAAAGACACCGAAACTTTTTTAATTTTTTAAAATTTTTGCGAAATCAGGCATTTCAACGAACGTGAAACACGCACCATACTTTTAAGCTTCCTTTATGCTATCTCAGATCCCAATTTAATAAAAAAAGTGCTCTTTTTAAGAAAAAAATGTTTAAAGAAAATAAAAAAATGTCCATGTTTGACACAATTTTTCGACAAAATACTTGTTTTTGAAAATTGAACATGACCTTATTTGAAGACCTATTTTTTATGAACACATTTCATTAAGAAAACAATTGTATCTTCATAATACCAGTGGCGTAGCGTGACTCACACGTTTGGGGATGCTCAACAATAACACACAAAATGTCACTATCAACTACTTCGTCTAACAGGCGAACGCAACACAAGGCAGATACACTGGGACTATTTCCACGATCTCGATTGCTTACGACGGTGTAGGCGCTTCCCACAAAATCCTCACAGCAGTCAGGGCTGCCGATGTCTTGAAAGCAAATTATACAATGGCTCAGCTTTAATTCTTATACGCGAATGGCAATAAGACCATTTGTTAATTTATACATTGCAGACTTAAATAATATGTAATCTATTTAAGAGATAATACAATTTCTTGGATATTAATTAAGAAATAGTAGTCAGGCACTATTTCTACAGTTTGTACCCATGACCACGCGGGGACTCCCGAGTGAGAGAGAGAAAGATAATTTACTGAACGCCTGAAGTGTGCTGCGCTCTCGTGCACAAACGAGCTTCTTTCCGCAGTAGACGCTAGCGTAAAGCAGTCGGGTTTCTCTGGGCCAGGGGTGAAGAGGGGAGAGGGGGACCTCGCCATCTGCGCATGCGTCATTGCTCGTCGCAATCTGGCGGCCGACGCTGAAGTATTTTAGCTTCCCACCAATCAGAGGCCAGCTTCAACAGCCCGCCGAATTCAATCATAGGAAATCAATTTTAAATTAATACAAAAGTGTTTCGCTCAACAGACCACTTGTAAGATTATCAATACAGTATTTAAGGTTCTTATATACGGGGATGCTCAGCATCTCAGCGTCCCCTGACGCTACGCCACTGCATAATACCGTAGTTATTGTAGTTGCAGGAAGATGCCGAACATTTTTTGAATTTTTTCAATTTTAGAAAAATCAGAGTTTTTAACCAACATAAGACCTACGCCATTCTGTTAAATGACCTTCAGACTATTCAACAACAAAATTTAGTCAAAATTGTTGGCGTAATTTTTCTGAAAATTTTGAAAATGTCCCAGGGACGTCATGTAAAGTACCCTCCAAATTTAAAATATCGGTTTCAAGCTCAAGGGACCACGAAATCAGTCAAATCGTTCGGGGAATGTCAATTTTGGAGAAAATCGGCTGAACGGTTTAGTCGCTAGCGTTGTTCACGGACACAGACGTTTTGCCATCAACAATTTTTCGGTATCAAGGACTCATAAATTCTGGTTGCACCATGTGTTAGGGGATTTTTTTTCTTAATTTAGCAATTGGATTTATCCACTTTCGTTATCAAGGTCCAGCAATGAATTTTTATTTCTGCGGAAAATCCACCTTTTTTTCGCGCAGCATTATTTAACTTTCCCTGTACTACGTATATACACCGTATATACGTACGTATACGCGAAAGTAAAAATAACTATAAAAAGTAGATACCTAATTTTTGAACTCGAGATCTATTCGCGTTGTCTTGGTTTTCCATCACTAATTACTGTAAGTTTTTTCGGAATAGGAGAAAGAACTAAACGGAATTTGATGAATCTTGTCCAAACAATGAAACGTTTCACTACTGTTCACTGCCACAAGTAGCTCATCCACTACCGCAAACGAACTGGATGAGCTCGCCATGTCGCGTTCTTACACACACGCACGCACACTCATACATACATTCAAACATACATACAGACACACACACACACACACACACACAAAGTTTTATTCTTTCGTTACAATTTCGAATTCACATCATTAATTACATAAAGTCGTCTATTTAACGCACATTAAGTACGAAACAGTATTTACGCTACAACGTAGGACACCCACGACGAACGAAATAACATCACACGCACCATTTCGTCTTCATGGATTGCCTCTATCATACTATTTTCTTACATGAAGGGAGTGATCTTGTTTTGTCAGGCCTGCTAACCCACATCGAGTTACCCAGCTTTACTGAATTAGTTTGAAAGTGCGTAAGCGTCGTTGGCACATTTGCATGTGTTGTGAATAAAGACAAGTCGTGCCGTCTGCCCCTTGCTCCCCGCTCCGGGGTCCACAATTGTGGCACGTGACTTCTGGAATTCCCAGGCGTGCTGTCGAATTGTGACTGCATCAGAGAAGGGTGTATGGAAGGTTCATGGGAGGGGATACACAAACGCCAATGAAAACTTAGAAGCCTCTGATGCGAGAGGCAATGTCACATTTCTGGCAGTCGAAACCACACAGCTTGCACACAGTGTATGGCCGTGCAATGACCTCGCCAACGAAGTGAGGTCGTTCAAGGGATGTTTCGCGGCCTGTCACATCCAGAGAGGGGAGTAAGCGAAAGGAAGGGGTGAAAGGGAATAGAGAAACAGATGGAGATACTTAAGGAAGAAAGTAAAATACTTGACTAAAAAGATTTTTAAGTGACGAAAAAGTAGTGGATGTTACACACCATCTTCATACATTGAGCCTACGCCACTTCCGTGCGCCATTTTTTGCGTTTGTAGACATTTACTCTTTCCTGAAGTACTCAGCTCTGGGTTGTTCTGGCATTATGGCATTCTAAAATAAATGGCATTGGATTCAGTATACTGTGGCCTACAAAACGAAACATTATTTACATACTTTCTGTGTTTTTATTTGGGAAATATTTGCAACCAAATCTAAGGAACGCGAAAGAACGAAACTCAATTCTCAGAGAGTAATTTCTCAAAAAAGGAATTGAATTTCAGCCTTAATTTCTTCTATGCTTTTCCTAGTATAGTTAGTTACTTTTAGTATAGTTACAGTATAGTTACTTTTAGTATAATTGTAAAATAACGTACCACTTGAAAAATATATCCTCTTAAAAATTGAAATTTTGGATTTTCCAAATTTTCAATTGTAATATCTCTATTTGGGGTCCAATTACAAATATGAAAATTGCTGTGATACCAAATTTCAGTACAAATTTCAACTTTTAGACTTTATTCGAAGTATTTTTTTTAAATGTAAACTTACGCAAAAGAAAGGGTTCATTTCCACATTGCGTATACTGTGCTAAGTAGTAATCATATTATTTTGAAGCTATTTTAAAATGAATCTACATTTATTTAAACAATGAATTATACTTTATTATTAATAAACACAAAAATGGCATAATGTATCACTTTCAATTTTACGTGTACTTTACTTCAAACAAACTTACAACTCGACATCTACGCATGTAACTGAAAATATGATCATCTTAATTTTAAAAGTTGAACCGGCTAATACAAACATTCTTTATAAAATACAACAAATAAATAAATTGAACGTTTTGCTTATTTTTTTGTCATTCTGCTTACTATTTTTGAGCGTCTCTGCAAAGATACGGACAGTTGCACAGTACTTCTTAGATGCAAATTATGTGACTGAGTTAACAAACAATGCAAGAGAATCAGCGGATATTGGGTCAGTGCAGTTTAAGGAGTTCCATATATATCTGTGCATATAGCACCATGGATATAGAGTTAGCAGCGCACTCTGCCGTCACAGTCGGGAACAATTTCCATATATACTTGGGTTTTTATTTCTTGGCGCGTGAGGGCCTATCTTAACGATAGAATATCTCACGGTATTTCTCATCTTTCTCAGGCGTGTCGCTAGACATCGCGTGATCGTCAGTACTGCTCAATACGAAAAGACAATGGATAAGACGCAGTAACGAGGCAGTATTGTAGTGCTAGCCAACTTGGAACCGAATCGGGTTCATTGATATCTTCATTTAGAAGATTGTAAGGCAGTGAATTGCAGCTCTCTTGATAGGTCTTTACGCAGTTTATGCTGTATTTATGTGAGAAATTTATAATAATTGATTGATTTATTATGATTATTATCATTATTGCCAAGGGTGTGTCCCGTTAATAGTCATAAATAAATATTTCTTCCCGCGGAAACGCTTGGCTTTGCTGCCATTGCCTACATTGACAGGTTCCTTCGTGGTTCTTTCATTAGCCACGTGATGTTGCTGAATCATAAGGAGTTTAGTTTTGTTTTATTTTTCAAATATACTGCGATTTTTCTAACTTTGCCCCTCAAGGCCCATCTTCACGTTGGAATATGTCACGGCATTTCGCAACGTTCTCAGTCGTGCCGCCAGGTATCGCATGATCGCGACCATATCAAGCAGTGCTTGCGATCATGCGACTTTTAGCGGTACGGCGGAGGAAATGCCATGCGAAATGCCTTGTGATATTCCACCGTGGCCATTGGGGCTTGAGGGTCAGAGTTAGAAAGATCGCACTATAGCTGCCGAGTCAGCAGTGACGACGTTTTCGGTAATACCCCGACCACCGGAGTTGAGTCTTCTTCGTGTAGACTTCGTGGCTGAAACTAACAGAAGCAAATTAAACTAAGAAAGACATAAATAATGAGCAAGCCAGGGCAGGCGAAATATAGATATTAGTATTTTAAAATAAATTATCATTTTACAAGAGGGGGATTTGAGCGGGTTGCAATACTCCGTATGTAGCATGCGAGAGATTAAAAACTGTTGTCGGTGATAACCGGAAGGTGAGCCCCGTCCCTGGCGCGCGCGTGCGTTGTCCCACGCCGCGGCGGAAGCGGCGCCACGGAAGGCGTCATGGAAGCGTGGGCAGGTGCGGGGCGGGGACGAGGCGACGCGGCGCGGCGCGTCGAAAGGCTTCAAAAGGCCGGCTCTCGGCCTGTTGGAGCATGACGGAAAGCTCCGCCACGGCCGCCGCCCCCACCGCCCCCATGCTCCCATCGCCCCCAGCCGCCCCCATGCCCCGCCTCCGCCATGCTCCCGCCGCCCCCACCGCCCGCACCGCCCCATGCCCTCGCCGGCCCCACCACCCCAATGCTCCCGCCGCCCCCATGCCCTGCCGCCGCCATGTCCCGCCGCTTCATACTCCCGCCGCCCGCCCCGAATTCGTGGCGACTGGATCTTTTACTTCACCTCTGGGGGGGGGGTGCAGCGCCCTCAACAATAAAACGCATCCAAACCCTACAAAATAAAGTCCTCCGTACGGCCTTAAATGCCCCATGGTACATTTCAAATGCCCAAATCCACAATGATCTAAAATTTCCTTCAGTCGCCCAGCACATTGCCCACCTCTCCCAAAGATTCTTTAACAAACTTCATAACCAACCTTTTCAACCGACATTCTCAATAGGAAAAAACCACTCATCCGCACCTAAACCGCATACCATCAAGATTTCCCAAGACCGTTATATCATCCATTTAACCAGCACTCAGCAATAGTTTCTAAAATACCCACCGCGATTTCCCATTGAGGAGCCCAGTGGGGTCAACCTCCTCCTTCTTTATACTATGTGTAATAATGTGCATACATTTTGTATAATTCTAATCAATTCTGTAAAGCAGCTAAGTGCGCTGTACCAGAAAAAGATTTTAAAAAAAACCTCTCAAATAATATACCCACTCATTGAAAAACTGTAGTTTATGTTGGGATTATCGGATATGGTGAACTAATGTGAGCAAGAAATTTTAGTCCTCAAAGGTTCACTAGAGTAGACTGCCTGTGGTAGTGAGAGGAAATGAAGGACACTTTAACACATATATGTAAAATTAAATTACAAAAAATTTAAAATCTGAGATTCACTCTAATAAATTATGTTCATGACCTAAGAAAAATAGAGACTCGTAGGTTATTAAGGCATTACGTGCATTCGCACGTGGCACCGACTTACATAAGAAACAAAAATTAACTTGAATAAAACAATTTTTGTTAGCCTATTTACCTATGGGGTGACATTATGAACTGCGAATGCAGGAAACAAGTAAATTTCAAGGCTCTTGCATGATTGCACAGTCTCCGGATTTCTTTGAAGATGGCTAGCTACCCATAGCGGACCACAATAAACTGTGCCATCATTTAGTACTAATTAATTACTCTAAAATTATCATAATTTTAAATTAATTACGCCAGACATTTTCTAAAAAATCGAGGATCAGCTAGGTTCAGACTGAAACTAGCTAGCCACGAAATAAAATAGAGCACAAAAAATTAGAAAAACTTAACAATAAATTATTAATTAATTACTACATTTTAACATCATTAGAATAACAAATTGTTTAAACAATTCGAAAATATGTACCAAATCACAAAAAATGAAAGAAATAGTAAACTTTTTCCTTACCGGCGGAATACTAAAATGTTTGTACTGATTCCATCACTAGATATAATTTGTTTTTAATTAAATTGTTTTAACTAGCTTACCCGTGCGAGAATTCTCGCATGTTAAATTCTACTTTCTTCCTATCTTTCCTTTTCCATATTTAGAGGGGAAGTTATTAACGAAACGTGTTTATTTGTTTAAAATTATTAACAGGTAACTTCCAATATACTTAAAAAATTTAAAATAAAAAGAACAATGAAATCGGTTTGAAACAAATTTTGAATAAAGTTTATTATAACAGACATGTTCTTGGAACAATTCACAACATTTCTTTAAAAGCATTTGAAGTAATTATACAATCTTCCTTGACAGTTAGCTTTTCGCTTTCCTTGATAGTCCCAAAAATATTACAAAAGTTTTTTACTCTCGAGGAAGCTATGTTTAGTAGTCCATACGATAATACAGGATCGAACAAATACAATCATACTCTTTGGAATATTATTTAACTTTATTACCGAACTGAAAGGTAGTACCGTGTAATTTAATCGCCTAAAATATCAAGTAATAAGGTATAAAGTATAGTTTAATTTCACATAAAGTTGCATATTCTGCACATCTCCGAACAGGTAGGGTAAAATCGAGACGCGCCGGACCAGCAATATCGTACACAGTCCGACAGATGTCACCGGTTTTGGCGAGTGTTCGTACTATTTGGGGCATGTGTTTGGAGCTTCGCGGGCGGTACAGATCTGCCAGTGGAGGTAACTACACACCCTGTCGCGTCTTTTCAAGTATTCGGTCTTTGCTACAATTGGACATGCCGCGACGTTATCATCAATGGTTTCTAGTGTTTTAGGGCCACTACTTTTCTTAGCGTACGTGAATGATCTCCACGTTAACATACAATCAACGTTGCGTTTATTTGCAGACGATTGTGTTATATATCGCAAAATCAAAGGTAGCGCTGACGAACAAATATTACAATAGGATCTAGAACATTTACGTGACTGGGCTGAAACAAATGACATGGTAATTAACGGATCGAAAATCAAAATAATAACGTTCGGGCGGGGACGAAATTATGAGCAACCAGATTATCGGCCAGGTGAGGTCATTATTCCAAGAGTTTCGTAATGCAAATATTTAGGCATTCATCTAGATAGTACATTAGGGTGAGAGAAGCATATAAATCAGATAGTGAGAAAAACGTGGAAGTCCTTGCATTTTGTAATGCGAATTCTAAAGAAAAGTTCTCTAAACGACAAAGAATTAGCATATCTTTCGTTGATTCGCCTTCTCATGGAATAGGGAGCAGCGTGTTGGGATCAATGATGTATATAAATACCACTAGATGGCTGACTCCGCGCTTTCCCAATAGACGGAGGTGAGGCCGTACAAGGAGTCATGTTGCACGACAAAAGCTTCGAATGTCAATCGCAGCCCATGGGAGTTCGGTAGATTTTTACGAGTGTAACACGTGTACATTGTATTTATTAACATGGTTCTGTTCCATAATAAGAAAGTAAAGCTGTAGCCAACAACAAATTGTCGAAATATATTTTATAATTTACATAAAACCACAAACAGCATAGACATAGTGTTACCGGAGACTTGCAAAAATGAGGACTTGTTTTTATGATGACTTACAGGTACAAACTTCTTATACTGCTTCAGAAGAGATCAATTTATATGTTAATACTGCACGTGTCAGTAAATTACTATTACTACGCTTTATTTACTATAATTATTATTACATCTTTATTATTAAGGATTCTTTCTCTGTTTCAATATTCCGTATTCAAATATAAGAATAAGACGTACTTATTGTTCCGTGGTTAGAAAAACTTGCGTTTCACTCCAAATATCCCTTTTTTCTCTCTTAATGGATGGTTGTAAATAACTTCTGGATTTGGGAGGTGGCAGAGAGATTTAAAATGCAAACACGTAGAGAAATATAGTACATATGTACTTTTTATGGGCTGACATTTTTATTTGCATATGAATACAACACTTTTTTGCAGGAACAAACATTCAAATGATACCTTTCATCATTGAAAGAAAATATTCAAATAATAAATAATGTTTCTTTTAATTTTACATAACAGAAAATAGAAAGAACATACATTTAGAGAATAAATGAATAGATATAAATACATGTTCAAATCATGAACACTGAAGACTAAGATTCCACTACACGATATTGTTGTGAACCCACCTTATAGTGGTAAAACATGGATAAACAGAGGCAAAAAATTGATTTCCTGGGCCAATTTTGAAAATAACAATTAATTAAGTGAAGATCAAAATGAAAACATAAAAAATCAAAACAAAAAATGTTTCACTAATCACTCAAGAGAAAACTCACTACAACACACCGCTTTCGGCAATACGAACAGGTTTTTGCCGTGCAAAATGGCGCCTTGGGTGGCCTCACCCAGTGCCCTCTAGAATACAAAGCCTGGCGACGGGTAGCCATCTTGCCAATGACGTCACGATGAGTAGGCCCAACAGTCCCGCCGTGGGCCTACGATCTATGCTGAACTTAATAGCAATAGCATTTCACAATATATTTCTCCTGGCACTTCATTTTCCACCAATAGATTTGGGTAACGAAAATTGAAGGATTCATATTTTTAGAAATATCTTGCTTTTATTTCCGGACAATGTTTCTTTGAAAGAAAAAACAATTTTTCCTACAACTATCAACAAAATTAAAATCAGAAGTTAATAAAAATACACTTTGATTAATTTTAGAAATAGTAATTTATTTTGAAGAAAATCATGTCACAATTTACATATATTACTCAATAGATAGTTTGTGTAACACAACAAAAATATTTAAGTAGTTTCTCAATACATATGCATACATATTCCTACATTAATACACACAAACATTATTTTTACAGGGTTTACAGGGTTTACAGTTTTTACAGGGTTTTAGGCAAGGGTTCGCGACCACCGACAATATCTTTGTGTTAGATACATTAGTAAAACAGGCGCTTTCGCGTAAACGAGGCCATTTATATTGCAGTTTTGTGGATTTCGAAAAGGCGTTTGATTCAATCAACAGAGAATCGTTATGGCGAAAACTAAATGAACTAGGATTATCACGTAAAGTTTTAACGGTGTTGCAGAGTATGTACAGAGAAGTAAATTTCTGCGTTAAGGTGCGGTGACGGAAGTACAACGCAAAAAATAAAATCGACAGTAGGGGTAAGACAGGGTTGTCCTCTTTCACCGCTGTTGTTTATCTTGTACATAAATGATTTATTGACATGGGTACAGGAAACCGACACATCTGCACCGGCAAGTGATGGCCTGAAAATTCCCAGGATTACTTTATGCGGACGATTTAGTTCTATGCTCGGAAACGATTGAGGGATTACAGACGAGTTTAAACATCCTAGAAAGATATAGTGTAGCATGGGGACTAAAAGTAAATATTCAAAAAACAAAAACTGTGGTCTTCAAGAATGGGTTATTTGGGGTAACAAAGAGAAATGGTATTACGCACAGGAGGAACTCGACCGTGTTAAAACTTTTACTTATATTGGTGCAAAATTCTCTATGAACGGGGGATGGAATAAACACATAGTTGCGGCTCATAGTAAAGGAAGAATTGCTCTCAAAGAAATCGGTTTGCGTAATGCGTAGAGTACCGGAATTGCCCTTAAAGGTGTGCGACACAACGTTTAAATCACTAGTGCTCCCAGCAATGAATTACGGGGCGGAAATCTGGGGAGTGGATAGAATAGACAGATTAGAAAGCATCGAAACAGATTATTATAAATTAATACTTGGAGTCTCTAGATTCGCAGCAAATGTCGGCGTCTGAAGAGAGGTAGGTAGTTGTAGGAATTGGAAAGATTTAAAAATGAAAGCCCATTAAGCTTTGGATTAGATTAGCAAGTGAAGAGTCCGACACGCTTATTCGCAGGTGCTTTAGAGCGCAATTACAGGAAAACGATCAGCGATATTGTTGGTCGTATAAAGTGAAACGGGTACTAGAACGCGCAGGTCTGGGAGACGTTTCTCCTGAAATGGTGAGAATAGGGGAACACGGGAAATAGAACGATTAATTTCAGATCGACTTTCGGATATTAAAAGGCAAGATATTCTGGCAGCATCGGCAGAAAAATGTTCGTTAGTGGTACAAATTCACACGAGTCCTGTATGGGGATGCGAAAGTTACGTACACACACTTAAAAGGGATGCAAGAGGGGGATACGCGTGGATTAGGTTAGGGGGGTGGATGCAACGTAGAATGAAGGATTCGAATGACAATGGAATCTGTGTACTGTGCGGTGATAGAGAAGATTGGATCCACATTCTGTTAAATTGCTGCGCTACAGAAACTTGGAGAGGAAAATGGATGGGAATGGGGAACTATGGCTTCCAATTTAGAAACATAACTCTCGCTCAAAATATATTAGGTGATAATAGATCTCACTTCATGAAAGAATTAGGAATATTTTTAGGAAAGGTTCGAACTATCAGGGAAACGGTAATCAGGGAGTGGGAAAACAGTATTGGTTAGTAGTACGAGCGGAGCCTAGACTGGAGATAAATAATTAATTCAATAAGCAAGAGATAATTAAATTAACTAGTAAGGTAATCAATAATGCTAACCATTAATATTAATAGTATATTAGTCAGTATTAATTAAATTAATCAGTAAGCGATAATTAAGTTAATCAGTAGCAAATTGTTCGGAGAGGCGTGGTGCGGGCGATCTTCTGTGGCGGTGTTTGATTTCAGGGGCTGAGGAGGCCAAAGACGGGATGGAGAAGATGCCCATGCCAGGAAATAAATAAATAGTTTAGAAAATAAAAACTAGTAGTTTAGCATGTACTCGTCTTCTGACGGCAGGTTTTTTCCCCCTTCAGGGGTTTTTTTCCTCAGCCGTACCTTATGGTCTCCTTTCCGCGCTTTGATGCGATGAAGAGACCATTAGGGGTGAATGCCAGAATTCGAAAGGTTAGAATGCGGTAGGATGTAGGTATTGTAATGGCTTTAAAGGCCTTCAGCCTAGCCACATAGTTAAAAGAATTGAAATTATGTATCAATGTGTCATAATTACCTATTAAATAAAATAAATAAATTTTTACAGAATAAGCGATTTAAAATATTTTGGGAAAGAAAAGTACGGAAGCAGAATCATGCTGCAGGCTAGATTTCGAGCTAAGATAATCACGTAACAATTATGTATATATTAAAACACATAAGACATCACACATAACGTAATATTTTGAAGCTCTGAACGAAAACTTGATAAGGACAATTCATTTAAAATACCGAATGAGGAGATCCTGCTAAGCAAGTAGATTAATGTTGAATAACAAATTCTTCAAGTTCAGTGATTCTTGTTACAATCAAAAACAGGGGACTCCAATAAGTGGACCATGAGTTATCTCTTTTCTGAATCGGTTATGCAGCAGACACAGTCATCTTAAGTCAAAATGAATAATATTTTGTGCTAAAATATGTGGATGAGACGATATTAATTGTTGATGAGGCAAAGATTGAATCCATTTTGCAACAATTCATAACTATTACCACAACTATTACTATCACTATCACTGTCACCAACGTTTGCAAGTTTAAAGCATTTTTTAAATACCTATCCTGGAGTTATTGTTGGGTATGAAAGTTTTCCTCTCTACGAATAGCTTGATCCACGCACAGTCCTTGGCTCTTTCTCATTGGGAACGCTGAAACGCTACAGCACGGCCGTTTCGGTAGTTGCCTTACAATTGGGTACACAATACTTGGAAAGGCATTATTGTGATGAGCTGTAAATGAATGAGGGTTTGAATAGTTACGATTTTTTTTAAACTATGTTTACTGTCTAATCACGTAAGTCCTAAACACTGTATGAACAATATGCACAATAACCTAAAAGCCTCGTAACACATTTTTACAAATTGAAGCACAAATATATAATTTGCTTTATATTTGCCTTAATTTTAGATCTAAGACGTAAAGTGAACTTAATCAAAACTACTGTTAATAAATTGTACTTACCAAGTTCGAATTTCCGTAAATAAAAATAATAAAATTGCTGAAAAATCACAACCAACCACAACATAGCAACACGCATAACACATGGAGTATCCGGCCGGAGAGTCTCTTCGTGGGCCTACTCGTGCTTACGTCACAAAATCGTCCGCCAGGCTTTGTATTCCAGAGGGCACTGCCTCACCACCAAGGCGACAGTCATCCATCTAGGAGTATATGTATACATCATTGGTTGGGATCCGTACAGAAAGTCGCAACGGAAAACCCTAGATAGAATAAAAAGAAAGCGAATACTTTACCTACAGAACTAACTAATAAGTCATGGAACCTCTAGAAATACGAAAGAACAAGGGCGAGGCTTTGTGCACTTTAAATCGTACGTAGGTCAGCCAGCACTGACGGAAATTTAGATTAGACTGGAAAAACCAATTATTTAGTCCGAAGTGATCACATCCACAAAAGCGAACAAGGAACAAATGCAGATCTTGGGAAATTCTCATTTGTAACAAACAATTAGAGATTGGAACAGTTTGAGAGTGCTGTGAAGTGTGGTTAGTATAATCCACGTAAAACGTGTAGTTTAGTGTAGTGCAGTGCAGCAAAGTGTAGCGAACGTGATCAATGCCTTTTTATTCAATCTAATTTAGTCAATATCTATGTAGTTCGTACTGATTTTTATTATCATAAGTAATATCACGAGAAGTGCTGCGCTAGCCGGTAAATTCACGACTCACGTAGCGAGGAGTGAAATTTACCGGGCTAGCACAGCACTTTGAGTGATATTTAGTGTGACTATTTCACGAATGAACACATTGTCATGATTTGAAAGGTTAATTTAAATCACAGGAATAACAAAAAAAGGGAAATATTAGTCAAAATTACAACCGAAAAATAAAACCTTTCATTCAGCCCCCGACTTATCACTGCCTCCTGGAATAAACTTTAATCAAAGTAACATTTGAATAACAGTTAAACAGAAAATTATTTCAAATATGTTTCAATTTTTATAGTAATAAAACTTTCGAAAACCAATTATTACAAGGCTACTTAAAAGAACATTTATTAAAGGCACAATCATTAAAGTGTAGGAAGTTGTTTGCCAAGTCTTGCCCTTCCATTGAGTATTTGAAATGGAAGATGTAAAAGATGAATTAGCAGCGGAATTCCTCGCTTTCGAATGGATTGAACACACGTGTGTACTCATTAAAGTAATTTCCTGAATAATTTTTGATGTAACGTTCGACATTGTTTTTAAGCATATTCTTTGTACTCTTCACCATCTAATCTTCGTATATTAATTACCTAAAATATGTGTAAATTCCTCATTTGTAGTTTGTGCTGTCCGTTTTCTTTCTTCACAACATTCTTGAAATTGCCTCCACACGCTTTCTCTGTTTCCTTTCACTGTTTTTTCGGCACTGAATTTTTAATAATAGATTCTATTTCATAGTTTTAAAAATGACCAAACGACAACGTTTTAAATTATATTGATGCACACAAGGTATTTTGGAGCTGAAATGATTGCTATTGTTATCTTAAAAAGGTAAACAAGTTTTTACAGCGATAAAAAGGTAAAAAAGCTGATGGCGATAAACATCTTGGATTGGTTTAATTTGAATATATCCCTGCTTAGCATTGGCTACTTACGACGCGGACAGACATGAGTGAAATAGTGTCTAACGTATAATTGTTGTATATCGTAGTAGAGTTGAAATAATTGTTACAACACTTAATATTAGCGATAGTATGATTAATGCATCGTATTGTATTGTATTGTCGTTTTCTATTATACTTTTTTATAATCTTGTTATTATTATTATTTTAATTATTGTTAAATCAACTGCCACCGGTTCATACCCATTGCAGTTCAAATAAATGTAAATGTAAATGTACTTGTTCCTGGCAAATGCGGCATTTATCATCTTGGGAAATTTTGAAGACTGCTTCATCATATTATTGTTATATTTAGTATTATTCCTCTAATTCACGACTAGAGATTGAAATGTACCAACAATGTCTCGTCAAAAAACTATTACGAGATCGTTGACATCATTCCCTTAGGACGGTTATATATCGTGACCCGTTTCCGAATTTATAGTAAAATTTTGGCGCCAGGAACAGGTTACGTTAATTAAAACCAATGCTTCCACTGCTAATTTTAACAATTTGATAAATGTCCCGCAAGCTGCGTCAATGTGTCCCGTTATGGAGAATTGCTATCGCCTAGATATCCGATTACTTGATCTGCCAACTATACAGTATGGCGAGGAATCTGAAAGGAATAATTATCTATTTCTAACTACTTAACAATTGTGACTGACCAAATGAAAATCTTTTCATTTCCAAAAGAAAAATTCAACAACTTTTTAACAATTTTGACAAT
Organism: Acheta domesticus; assembly: GCA_031308135.1. Taxonomy (NCBI): domain Eukaryota; kingdom Metazoa; phylum Arthropoda; class Insecta; order Orthoptera; family Gryllidae; genus Acheta; species Acheta domesticus. The sequence continues at coordinate 3,595 of JAHLJT010003712.1, read as the reverse complement.
TGTTCTAGGTCATGACCTTTTTAAATAACTTTTGTACTGCAGTACTTATCTACGTCTTGATCGACGACGGTCCGCAGTATCTTCCCACTTGAATGCAGATGATCCCAAGTCTTGCTTCTTTTTCTTCCGATCTTTGCGACTCTGTCAACGAATCCAGTCCTCACTGCCTAGGATATCTATTGGTTCTTACGTGATATTTAGTGTTCCTAGTCCTCCCCAACTATGGTAAAACATTAAAGTCCAACACTGCAATATAAAAGAAACTTTCCAAGTCCTATGCGAATTCACTTCTGCACATTAACTTTCAGAGTCCGAAAAAACTATTGAGTCTCACTCAAAAACTAACACGTCCTACTCCCCTTATGTTAATCTCGTGAGCGATCTGTGCTACTCGACGACCTCTATCAGAATGTCCTGTTCTCCACCGTTTTTCCGCCCCTCTACGCTTCGGTATCCGTCCTCTTTTTTAAAACAAAACGACAAAATTCGACTGTCTATTCTCCCTTAGCCAATCCATTCATCTCTTATCAAACCAAGTAAGCCACGCCCTCGACAGTCATTCCTTTTCAGACCAATCCACCATTATTTTATCTGTCTATCTAACCAGTGCCCCCACCTATTCAACGCCTGAATGCAGTTTATTGACCTTGCCACCACTACGCCTACGCCGGCGTTGCTAAGGCTGTATATCGCCATTTGCAGACCCTTTTTATCCAACCCATTTACAGCAAATGTTATTGAAAAAATATATTTATTTTGGTATATCACAAGATGTTATGTGTCGGCTTATTTTAAAGTCTACTCTGGGTTGCAACCAACTTTCTACGGAGTAGATCTAGGGTTTATCGGTGCCTCTACAATACTTTCCGCAAAATGTGGGCTGTTCCAAATAAAGCAATTTCTTGCACTTCCCAGTCTTTTGCATTACCTGGGAGTTTAGTCAAGTTCTGACAAAATTTTTGCGAAATAAATCCCAGAGCTCCGGTGACTATCGGTTCGACCTGTGCTTTTACGCCCCACATTCGGTTGATCTTGATTTCCAAACTCTTGTTTTAAGACGTTACTCTGCCCTCCTTTGATCGCACGGCATAGCAAAGTCTACAAGTAGACACGATTTTTTCTCCAAATCCCGGATAACAATATCCGGTTTGTTTGCCGCTATCCTGCGATCAGTTTGAATTTGTTGGTCGTACAATATCGTACACAGTCAACAGACGTCATCGGTTTTGGTGAGTGTTCGTGGCACTTGCGGCATGTGTTTGGAATTTTTGAGGCGGTACAGATCTGCCAGTGCAGGTAACTACACACCCTTCTGTCGTGTCTTTTCAAATATTCTGTCTTTGCTAGAATTGGACAAGCTGAGACAATATGATCAATGGTCTCTGCTTGTTCCTGACAAATCGGCATTGATCATCTTGGGAAATTTTGAGACCGCTTTATCATTAATATCGTGTAATCAAGTCTGATCTTGGGCAGCTATTACAAGTATACTATTACAAGATATTACTTATTACTATTACAAGATTTTGGCTTCATTTCCCCCCTTTTTAGCCACATAAATGATTGATCTTTATTGATCTGCACCTGTCCTTCTTTTTAGAATATTGTCCATGAAGTATCTCTCCACGATTTCTTTAAACATTTTTGTCTCACATTTCGTGTTAAAAAGCATCAAAGCTCAGTGTCTGTGTTATTGTGCGTGTCTTGCATAATCTTGTTCGCAATTCTTTTTGCTACACTTACAATGCCTCTGTTTCCAACTCTTCGATCAGATTTCATTACCAGCCTTATCAGTGGGTCATCTTGATGGCTGACTACTACTTTCCCATCCCGACTAATTAATTTTGCCAGGAGGCCTCTTCATCCTTCCTTACGTGACACATAATGTCTATGTATATCAGCTCGAGGGTGAGCGACATGATGCATTGTTAGCAGTTTTCTGCTTTTTTCGATCCATGATGCGAATTTCTTGTTTAGTCCAGTCAACTATTCCGGAACTGTAACTCGACTACAGGTACTGCCAAACTACTAATTGCAGATATTTTATTTACTGCATGTCGAGCAGACGGTAGGACAAGTCTCACTCTCTGTAATACTCCTTGCGAATTCTTTCATTGTGTCGTTTGAGATGGTCTCGCATTCTTCAAATGTCCAGATATTTGGAAGTTTTACCTGGCTTAAGATCTTGAATCACAGTGTGCATAAACAACATCAATGCTCTCTGACGTTGTCAGTTTGCCTCTTTTTAAATGACTTTTGCAGATTTCTCAATAACCAACTTCACACAGATGTCATTGCTAAAACGGCTGCAGTTAAAAACTTTGTACAGTACTGGCACACAACTTTGTACAGATTGGTCTGTAGTTTCTTCGCCAAAGAACTTTCTCCGTCTTGGGTAGCAATATGGGATGCCTCGAGTGAGCCATTCCGGGAGTTCCTTTGGTTTTTCTAAAATGTTATTATTAGGAAAGTTTCATGTTTTTGTCAATTAAAAATGTATTCCTTTTAGTTCGCCAACGTTTCGTAACTTAATTTATTGTTTCCCTCATCAGGCTTGCTAAGGTTCAATGTACAACACCATTATTCCATCATCACCACATCCAAACACGTGGCAACAGGGGCACTGGTACAAACACTAAGAAAGTTTATTGTGCTATTTAAGATCTCCGTTCCTACAAGACGTATCTATTTGAGGTTTACGCCATTGCGTAGGACGTTATTCAATCTCCTACTAATATATTATCGTTTTTCCACAACTACAGCTGATTTTGGCGCTCGTTCTCCCGTAATTTAACTTGTTCCTCGGATTAAATAAAAAGTGACACTTCCCGCGGTACCTCCCGTCCCAGCTGGGAGCGCAGATCCGAGCACTTCGCGTTCGTCCTGAAGCCAGTTGGGCTGGCATTTATTATTTCAGAAGCGAACCACTGGTTAACGCATTGCCAAAAAGATAAAGATTACTTGACTCCCATATTTGAACTTATTAAAATGAACAATGTACTTATATTTTTTACCAATTTTATTATATATTTATTTATATTTATTTTTTACTAAATAAATCTTATATATAAAATTCTCGTGTCACAGTTTTAGTTACCATACTCCCTCCTAAACGGCTTGACAGATTTTGATGAAATTTTATATGTAAATTCAGTAGGTCTGAGAATAGGTTGTTATCTATTTTTATACGCTTAGTGATAAGGGTTGTCCACCCCATTTTTTTTAAAATTTTTCGCACTAAACGTTTTTAGGCAACCCGCTACACACGGTAGGTATTTCACACTGCGGTATTTCACCCGCTACACGGTTTTCTCCATATTACGCACCTGCTCAGGGATGTGCAGAATCTGCTATTAAATGTGAATAACACGGAGAGAGCAGGTGAAAGAGAGAGAGAGCGCGAAAAGAGAGAGACCGGAGAAAGAGACGGAGGAAGAGAGAGACGGAGGAAGAGAGAGACGGAGAAAGCGAGAGACGTGAAAGAGAGAGAGACGGAGAAGAGAGAGAAGACGGAGAAAGAGAGAGAGAACGGGAGAAAGAGAGAGACTGAGAAGAGAGAGAGAGACGGAGAAAGAGAGAGACGGAGAAAGAGAGA